>CM058040.1:88936952-89431747 GCA_030169165.1 Centaurea solstitialis | reverse complement strand
TTGAACTGCTTCCATTCGGTAGCGGTAGAAGAATGTGTCCTGGCATTTTGTTTGCTCTCCGGTCTTTGGGCTTAACACTAGCTACTCTGATACAACACTTCGTGCTCCAAAAACCATCGAACGAACTCATTGATACAAGTGAAACCCCTGGACTGATTAACAACAAAGCAACCCCACTTATGGTCCTTTTATCCCCTCGTTTATCCTCTAATATGTATCATGTTAGTTCATGATATACCCATTTCTAATCACCTACAAACCAAAATCCACCCATCATTCCCCACAAACCAACCAACAAAGTGATTGTTGGACTGCAAAGGAGAAATAAGATTATTTTTCATTATTCTGGTTTGAAAATCCATCAAGTAGTATTCCGGTTAATAAAAGTTTGATTATTGTGTAATGAAATCATATGTTGAACTTTGGTTTATGTTGTGTATGAAAATATCGTGGATTTGTATAATTTCTTCTTTAAAGTATGCTTACCTTTTTTTTAGTTATCAAAATATCTCTCATCCACAGGGGTAGAACTCAATGAAGGCCGCCATGGCCCCTGCAGTTTTAGGAACAAATACCATGTATATTTTATTAAAAAGGATTTGTACATGATGTTCCGGTGTTTCCTTGGCCACTTATAAGGCTACACGCACCCAAGCTTTCCAACCCTCTCAACCCACTCACTTTTTGAATGCCATATCAGCTTCCACATCAGCTTTTGGTCAACCCTCTCTTTACCCTCCCATAACCCTCTACAACACACACCCAACCCTCCCAACCCTCTCACTTTTCAATTTATTTTATTTATTTCATTTAATTAAATAACATTAATTAAATAAAACATGTAATTAATTAATTAATAATAAGATTAATAATTAATTAACTAAAAATTAAAATTACATAATTAATTAACTAAAAATTAAAATTAAACATTACATAATTAAATAAAATAAACTAAAACATTAAATAAACTAAAAATTACAAGCCATATTTTTTTTTGATCTCCTCTTTTCGTTTCATAGTATCGAAGAGCTTTTTACCCCGGAGATGGCCGTGCGAGGTGGTCAAAAACATAATGTCTCTCTCTTGTTCGTTGGTGAAAGTTCTTCCTCATCGGAAGTGTCTTCCTCTTTTACGGGTTGGTAATTGGGTTGGTAACCGGGTACAAATTGTGGTTGATAAGGAGAACCAAAATCCATTGGGGGAATTTGTGGAGGAAACGGTTGATAATAAGGAAATGTTTGATAAGGACACGGTTGAGGAACTTGTGAAGAGCTCCCGGGTTGATTGGGTTGTGAAGAGCTCCCGGGTTGAGGAACTTCAGGATGAGTAATTGTAATACAAAAACCTTTCGGCGAAATGTCGACATTGTAATCGGGTGGATATTCTGGAGGGAACCCGGTATGCGTAACGTCGACTTTGAAAGAGGGCTTCGAAGGGGTCTCGGGTTCCGCCCGACGTTTACATTTCGCGCGCCCTGATGCGAGGTTTCGATCGTTTGGATTCATCGTTTGAAGAGTGGGAGGTTTGAAGAATTGGAGGTTGTTTGTGTGAGAAAAGAGTTGAAGAATTGAAGGTTGTTTGTGTGAAAAAAGAAGTTGGGTTAAATGAGTATTTATAGGAGTAAAAATTGAAAAAAAAAAGTAAAAAAAAAATATAGATTTTACCGTTGAGAGAGCCGTTTGACAACGGCTCTCCCAACCCGTTTGCACTCACAAGCCGCCGGCTCCCCTTGCTGCGCACCCAACCAATTCAAAGCCGGCGGGTAGGGCGGGTTCACCCGCTGAGAAGCCACATACCCGGTGCGTCCAGCCTAAGGCTACACGCACCCAACCTAATCAACCCACTCACTTTTTGAATGTCCATCAGCTTCCACATCAGCTTTTGGTCAACCCTCTCTTTACCCTCCCATAACCCTCTACAACACACACCCAACCCAATCAACCCACTCACTTTTTAATTTATTTTATTTATTTTATTTATTTCATATAATTAAATAAAATAAGTAAATAAAAAATATTGTTAAAAATAATTTAAAATTTCTAATATTAATAAAAATTACATATATAACTAAACTAAAATTAACTAAACACAAAAATTACGAAATTAAATAAACTAAAAATCGAAGTCATGTCTCGCTTTTAGTTTAGCCTTTTTTTGCAACACCGCTTACAACTCCAAACCCGAAAGGTGGTCATGCGGGGTTTTGCAGAACACCCAGTCTTGCTCGTATTCCGCATTTAGTTGGAGTTGAAGTTTTTTTTCTTCGAGCTCCGCAATTTTCCTATCGAGTTCAAGTTTTTTCATCTTGTAGTCCATTTTTTCCGCCAAATTGCGGTCCCACGACTCATACAGTTCGGTCGTGGGGGTGGAAGATTGGCCCCCTCTAAGGGCCTTTTTCGCCTTGCCCCGACCTACGGGTCGTTTAGGTGGCGGAACCTTGACCTCGTCGGAATCTTGACCAAATTGAGCGTCGGAAGACCCGGACGTGCGAGTACGTTTTGATGAGCGAGACGAAGACCCACCGGACATTAACGGAATTGCAGCCCATTTAGGGCTGTGACGGACTGTCTCCCAACAGTTTTCGAAGGGGAAAGCACCGCCCACCGTCATTTGGTATTGGGAACGAACCTTTTTTAGAAGGTTGACGTCGCTTTCTCCGCTAGGCCTATTGTTCATTATTTGGTTGTATATTCCGTTGAAGGCCATGATTTTTTTGGACATCGCCTTCCATTTTGCAGTCAGTTGGTGGTGGGTTCTGTACGGGGCGAGTTAAAGTCGGGCGTAAAACGACCGCTCGATTGACTTCCAAAATTGAACTACAAATAAATTAACGAAAAAATTAATGAAAAAATTAACGAAAAAATTAATGAATAAATTAACGAAAAAATTAATTAATAAATTAACGAAAAAATAAACGAATAACTTAACAAATTAACGAAAAAATATACTAGATCTTTGCGCGTTACCGGATGAGGGGTTCTCGGACTCGTTAATCCACGCCTGACATAACCCTACTTCCTCATCGGGTGTCCATTTTTTTGCACTTGCGCGGGTGGGGAAGGTTTGTTTCGGTTTTTGTGGGAAAAGCTCGGGTTCGGCATCGGGTGAAGCGGAACCTTCGGTTGGCAACCGTTGTGTTTCCGGAACATACGAATGTGTTTCGCTTGAATCGGAACCCGAGGCCGTATCACGGGGTACGAATTCGGGGTTACCCATATTTCCGGGGTTATAATCCGTATTGACACCGGATGTCCCGTACTGGGTGGGAAAGGGAGCATGAGAAAATTGGGTGGGAAAGTAATTTGGAGGGTAAGGAAAGAAATTTGGCGCATAACCGGTTCCGTAACCGGCGTTTTGTGTATCAAAATGCGGCATAAACGGCGGTTGTTGTTGAACGTCAAATTGCGGTATATACGGCGGTTGTTGTTGAACGTCAAATTGCGGTATATACGGTTCGTGGTTCGCGTAATCGACGAATGCCGACCCACCGCCGAATCCCGACCCACCGCCGAATCCCGACCCACCGGCACCTCCTGACGGACCGGCACCTCCCGAACCACCGCCACCTCTCGAACCTCTTCCTCTTGAACCACCTCGCGAACCACCGGCACCACGTGAACCTCTTCCTCGTACCGACGTGTTTGGATTCATGGTTGTTTTGTAAGAAACTTGGTTGGAAGATGAAGAAATTTGTGTAATTTGGAGGACGAAGAAATTTGTGTGTGTATATGTTGTGTATGGAGGGTATATATATATAGAAGGTATTAAATGAAAAAGAAAAAAAATAAAAAAAAATAAAAAAAAACTATATCCGTTGAAAGAGCCGTTTGACAACGGCTCTCCCAACCCGTTTGCACTCACAACCCGCCGGCTTCCCTTGCTGCGCACCCAACCCGTTTGAAGCCGCCGAGCTCGGCGGTTAAACCCGCTGGCAACCCAGGGGTGCGGTGCGTGCAGCCTAAGAGATATGGGGTTCTAATTCATGGAACTTTACTATTTTTTAATAGCTAAATACTTTTCATTTAAACCTTATATATATATATACACAAGTCTAGAGGAAAGTTCAAATGTGAACCACTTTTTGGTTGTGAACGTGAGGACAACCGAGAACGCGACACGTACGTGTCAACTTTGACTGTGGTCCCCCCCCCTTAATTCAATGTCCTCCTATAAATCGCGCCCAGTCACCTGCCGTGGACCTGACGTGGCGCCTAATCACCCGCCGTGGACCTGATGTGGCGCTTAGTCATCCGCCACATGTCGCGCTCTCGGCTGTCCTCTCGTTCACAACCAAAAAGTGGTTCACATTTGAACCCACCCCGATAAGTCTATATATATAATGGAAAGTTTAAATGTGAACCACTTTTTATTGTGAACATAAGGACGAATCTCAGTCACTCATCCGATCAATAAAGGCGGCTTTGATCGGTCCTCCCTTTAATAATCTCTACTCTCCCATGAATCGCGTCAATCCTCTGTCATTAAGATTCGTAGCCACTATAATCTAAAATGTGTGATTGAAATTCGTCCTTACGTTCACAACCAAAATTAAGTTCGAAGTTTAACTTTCCTTTGAAAAAATTTAGTTAACTTAAATAATTAAAAAAATAAAGACATTAGAAAAAGTGGGTTGGTGGCCGCCTGGGGATGAGATGGACCTCGTACCACCAAAATCCAAAATCTGTATTAAAAAAAGATGCATCTAACTTTAATCCAAATAGCTTGTTCTTGGTAACTTTTTTCTTCCCCTAGCTTAAATTTGGTAATTGTGATAAGAGGTTCACTATGGGTGGATGCCGAAATCAAGAGACCGTACACTAAAAGGGACAACCATAAATGATAACATGTACGATACTATCAACAACCAGAAATGTCTACTTCAATTCCCTTGTGGATAACAGGATTGGTTTTAGAAGTGCAAATCATAGGATGAATTCAGCCACCCAAATAAAAACATAAACACACATAGTTCTTTTGAATATAGATCGAAGTCATGAAGTTCCATCCCTGGTTGCCAACAATTGTAGCAACTGCGTTTTTCGTTATTCTAGTAGCTCTCCTGATCCATCTCGTTAACCGAAAATGGGCAAAGAGCGGGAAGAAAAGAGAGCCACCTCAAGCAAAGGGCGCATGGCCAATAATCGGACACCTCCATCTTCTAGGTGGATCTCGTCTACCTCACATGGTTTTAGGTGATATGGCGGATAAATATGGTCCTATCTTCACCATCAAGCTTGGTATTCACCAAGCCTTGGTGGTGAGTAACGGGGAGATGGCCAAAGATTGTTTTACAACAAACGACAAGGCTTTTGCAAGTCGACCCAAATCAGAGGCCATAAAACTCATGGCCTATAACTATGCCACGTTCGGATTTTCTATGTATGGGGATTATTGGCGACAAGTGCGCAAGATAATCATGCTCGAGGTTCTTTCTCCACGACGAGTTGAGATGCTTGGATGTATTCGAGTTTCAGAAGTTAGAGCATCCATCAAAGACTTATATGATGCTTGGGTAGCGAACAAGGAGAGTGAAAATCGTTCTGATCAGGTAAAGGTGGAGATGAGCCAATGGTTTGGCAACTTGATGGTGAACATCATGGTCGGGATTATTTCAGGAAAGAGGTTTTTGCCAAACGATGATGAAGGGGTTCGATTTCAGACGGTGGTAAAGAAGTTCTACGACTTAGTAGGGGCATTTGTGGTGTCTGATTTCATCCCGTATCTCAAGTGTTTGGATGTGGGTGGACACATCAAAGCTATGAAGAAGACAGCCGAAGATTTCGACAACATCTTTGATCGATGGTTAAAGGAGCATAAACTAGAAAGAGAGTGTTCACAGCAAAGTGAAGGCAGCCAAGTTTTCATGCCTGTGCTCATTTCCATTCTTGAAGGTGCTTCTGAAGAAGATTTCCCTGGTTTTGACCATGATACAGTTATCAAATCCACATGTCAAGTAAGTTCTAACTAATTTGTTATATACTTCTTTAGTGATAGTTGTATCATGAGCTCATGGGAACATTAATATGCCTATAATTTAACTTCCCATGAGCTCAGAACCAACTTAACTCGTTGAAAGAAGCCAAATTTTGAAAAATCTATTTCGGTTTCCGGTATACAATGGTATTCTTCAATGTTTTCTCCAATTTTTCAGCATCTCAGTATAACAAAATTGATTTTATAGGACGTCTAAATTATAAAAACGTCCTAATAGAGTGTTTTATAGGATGTTAGTTTATAGGACCGAACACAAACGTATCCTATCTAAAAGTGTTACAAAAAGTTTAAAGAACATTTTTGTTACGATATAATAGGACACTTTTTTGTTTTGTCACTTCTTTGTTTGGTCCTATAAACTAGTGTCCTATAAACACTCTATTAGAACGTTTTTTTAGACGTCTTATAAACTCAATTTTGTTGTAGTGCCTTAACAATAACCTAATCCAAGTGATTTTGGTGTAAATTCCATTTCCTAGCAACTCCTTGTAGCAGGCTTGGACACAACATCTTTGACTTTAACATGGGCTTTATCATTGCTCCTCAACAACCCAAAGACGTTAAAGACTGCCCAAGATGAAATTGACGAGCATGTCGGAAGGGATAGGCCGGTGGAGGAGTCAGACCTGAAAAACTTGGTCTACCTTGATGCCATCATCAAAGAAACATTGCGTCTCTACCCAGCCGGACCTCTCTCGGTTCCCCATGAATCCACAGAGGACTGCATTGTGGGTGGCTACAGCATCCCAAAAGGCACTCGTCTCTTGGTAAATCTTTGGAAGTTGCAACGTGATCCAAACATCTGGTTCGATCCCAATGAATTTCGACCAGAAAGATTCTTAACAAGTCACAAAGATATTGATGTCAAGGGAAAACATTTCGAATTACTTCCATTTGGTAGTGGTAGAAGAATGTGCCCTGGAATTTTGTTTTCCCTTCAGGCTTTGGGTTTAACACTAGCTAGTTTGATACAACAATTCGTGCTCAATAGACCATCAAATGAACCCATTGATATGACCGAAAGCGCGGGATTGACCAACAGCAAAGCAACACCGCTTGAGGTCCTTCTGTCACCTCGTTTATCATTTGATATGTACTGCGTTGGTTCTTGATGCATCACTATAAAAATAAAACCCCACTCCACCCATCATTTCCACAAAGCATTCACTTATAGAATATGAACCTGAAACAAGGTTGTGACAAGACTAATCTTTGTTAAGGTTCATGGATGTCTCAACTATGGTAGTACATAGACTTCTTTTATATTTTGCTGCTGTTATATATTTCGGTTGATTTAATATCAAGGTGGGAGTGTTTAAATTTTGTGTTTATCTCTTAGTAATTACGAATGGATTGATAATTAAAAGATATAAAATATTAAAATTTTATAATTGGTTGGTAATTAATTATTGACAAAGTACAGACACTACAAGAAAAATCACTATTAGTGACAAAAGGGATTTGGTCACTAATCACATAAAAATGGTCACTAAAGCCATTTAGTGACGAAAATAAAGGTCGTCACTTTTCGTCACTAAAGGTCCGTCACTAATTTGTATTAGTGACCAAATATAAAAATGGTCACTAATTAGTGACAAAATTAAAGTGGTCACTATGTTTGTGACGACTAAATTAGTCACTAAATTTCGTCACTAAATCACCAAAAGTCGTCACTAATCCATTGAATTAGTGACTAAATTAGTGACCACCATTAAATAGGTGACTATTTTGGGTTCAAGATAACAGCTCCATTAACTACTATTAGTGACCAAATACTTCGTCACTAACATTAATGGCTTTTGGTGACAAAAAAAAAGTTGTCACTAATTTTGAGAAAAATATGGAACAAAAATAAAATTTCACTAATTTCTAATCTAATTTTTATTGCAATAACATTAAAACAGACTAATTTGTAACGATGATAATCTAATATACTAATTTCAATTGCTAAACATATAATTCTTTAATCCAAACTAAAAACAACCGTATAATTCTTTGATCCAAACTAAAAACACACATGTCTAAACAAAATGACAAAATGAAAACAAAACACAACACTCAATTTTGAGAATGTAACGCAGATAACCAACCGCGACAACTAATCCATCATAGAGTCCATCTTCCCCTTCATCTACTTATCTGGAATACAAATGCAGCTTCTTCAAACGGATATATATTAGTGAACAAGAAGAAACAACATCGTTACTTTGAATATCACAAATGATACGTAACATAATCAAGAGGGACCAATCAAATATAAATATATCGTAGGTTAAAGATGAAGAAGAAACAAAGATTGAATTATTAATTTAAAAACGGTTAGATGAATAGGTATGGTTCATTAGGTACTTGATTCATTATATAAGACATACCACATATATTAACAAGATAAAAACCATTGTTTAGCAGCATACAAACCTACTGGAAACATAAAATCCCGCTCAACCATTGAATCTAAAGAGTAGTTGACCCCTACTATCATGGATTTAGTTTTAGAAAATTGTAAACACGACTGTTATTAACAACAGTTACAAGGAAGTCTAGATTACCGGTTCTTTTAGGGGCCGTTTAGTTGAACACTTACCGGTTAAGTGTTTATCGGTAAAACTGAACACTATGAATACCATATCGGACAATATTTTAGTCTCTCAAAATGGTATCGTACGCAACAATATACCTGGGAAGCTCTTATTGGGTTAGAGTTGTCGATCTCACTTACTGGGTAAGACTCACGGTTCATTCGATCGCTCTTACTGCGTAAGATTCTAGTCATTTCCATGTTCGTCCCCTAAGGTAAAATGACCCGATAAGCACTTACCGGATAAGGGTCAAATAAAGGACCCCTAGATCTTTAGTCATGTGCATACATGCATAAAGATGATGATGATATAAGCCATGGTTTATGAATATGATTGTAAATTATGTAAGTTCATTAACATCTGAGGGTTTGAATTTGTTACTTGGATAATGTTTTAGTTCCCACTGGAAGAGAAAGGTAAAAGTTGTTCCACATGACGGATATCTACGTCTTTGCCTCGAGTTGACTTCCTTTTTTCATCAAGTTCATAATAAACCTGCAAAATGTAGTTTTGTTATAGCAACTAGAACGATATAAGTTATATAACTATAATCAGGAAAAAGGTGATGGTTCTGTTGTTTGGGTGAGCATGGCATCAACACTATTGGCCCAACAAATCCACATTGTCTATTGCAGTGGTTTTTAGGCGAATAACTCTATAGAAATTTGTTTTTAATGGATTTAAGAGAGCATCTACCTAGCAGAAGAATGTCTCTTCGTAACACAAGAATGCCTTTAAAATCTCAGAAAATTAGATTTTTACAGGAATTGAAGGTTAAGCAATCTACCACAGTTAGAAAAGTACCTGTAAGAAAGCGCCAAACAGGTGTATAATCCCAATCACAACGAAACTTGAACAAGTATCTGAACAACAATTAAACAAAAGCTGCACAGAAAGAATAAATTTTGATATAAGATATATCATATATCAATTATAAGTCAACCATCTAAAGTTTCTCTTGATCATCAAATATAACAGTTGTTATGACACAAGTATGCTTTGATGGAGTTGGGACTTGATGCACCTGACCTCCCTATCGCCATGCTCACTGATTAACATAAAGAATAAAACTATCATGACTGAAATGGAAAGCAACTGCAGAGTGAACTAGAATCTTGATATAGACTAGAGAACATTCTCCTAGGCAAAGAATCATGTGAGAAGTTGAGTTAGCGGTGAGAAGCACTATGCAAAAGAAACCAAGAGGAAGAACCAAGACTCATATTTCAAATGTTCACAGAAAAAGCGCCAAAGTAACGTCCATACATGTACAACAACGTATGTCTTGAAAAATAGCAAATCGCATATCTTCACTTCCTCCCAATGGTTCCTATTCGAGATTTGCCTTTAACCTCCGACTCCTGCCATATTTAAAATGTTTTCAGATATCACACATAAACTGAAAGCTTTAGAAATTAGAAATAAAAAGAAACTGGATAAAAGTTTTCAGACCTGTGGCGAGTATTGAAGTTACCAATTCAATTCAGCCAAACTTAGAATTGAAATACTGAATTAGAGAGATATACTATGAACATTTAGAATTGAGATTAAGATATATGCTACGAACCACTCGAATATTTTGAATTGGAAATAGGATTAAGATATATGTATATACTACGAACACACAAAAAATCGGACAGACAGAAAGACAGAGAGATCGACCTTCACAACTCTGAGACAATCACGGATTTGAGGTCGATGGAAACTCAGTTCAAGTTGAGTTGTCGGCAATAGATCGATGGCAACAAGAAGAAAGGCAGATAATCAAGCACCATATCTGCACACTCAAATCCTCGTAACTGAAGCTTAAGCTCAAGAGGTTGGGCCACTTAAAACTTAAAAAATCTTAAATGGATTGGATTAACCAAACACTGTAAATAACAACACTGACGATAAAATGTAAAAACTTAAAAACCAAAAATTCTTAAAAGGGTTGGATTAAACAAACATTGTACAAACAATAGGAAACCAACCTAGACGTTGACTATCAGAAAAACATGTGAATCAATTACCTTATTGATGAAAATATATCAATCCAACGGAATGGAGAAATAAGCAAGTGCAATTAAAAAATCTGATATATATTGATATTTCATTAAAAGTTCATCAGCTGGCCATGGTGGCTCAATGCCATTGCACGCCATTGTTGATGAATCATTTCTCAATGGGTACGCTAATTACATTCTACAAGAAAAGGCAAATAATATAAGTTCACTGTTATTAAGACCATAAGAATCCCACTTCATAAATCAAATAAAAATCAAACAACCAGACTTGATTCAAAAAATAGGCATAAAGTTAGAATCAAAATCAATTCATCACCTTAGTAAGGACCCATTCATCAAATTTCAAAGATTAAAGCAAACAGAATAAAAGAAGACTACAAAATGTTAGCTCCAAGTGCCTTCGCATTAACATTAGGAGTTTCGTTCTGCAAATTTACTTTAATTTTAAAATTTCAATGCAAGCTAGTTCTATCAATATCCATTTACAAAGCTGAAGTATAAAGAAAGATAATAGGAAACCGTTAATCCTGCTATTATCTTTTTCTTGTATATGGAAGAATAAACTACCCTTTCATAGTCATTTTAGGTTTAAGCACAACAATCCCCAAACATGATTTATGTAATTACTTCATCCCAAATAACCCTTCTTAGTATATGACACAACAATAAATTTAATTCCACTCTCTATCAATCATCATCAACATACAAGTTTCCAATTCCTTTCTTAGAGCCATCAAATGCAAGCTTAATATTTTATGCAGCTGCAGGGTGCTCATCTCAATTTTAGCTAAATTGACATTGCCATTTGTAATGTGTGTTTTTTAAACGGAAAGAGTTCACTAAATACTAGCTTCTTATTATACTCTATAATAAAATGGCATTCCTTCTACTTGGTCGGAAGTAAATTGAAGCGTTTGGTCAGTCGATTATTGAGATTTCGCCGTTTCTGACCAAACCTTTGCATTCTAGTTTTTTTTTTGTTGACTTATCAAATATTTAGTGACTATCAAACCAGAAGTTAGCTATGACTTTTTTGTTCAAAAAAACATGAGCAACATGACGAAAACTCTGAATAAGCAAAAATGCATCATTCTTATCATCTGCTTCTATGCTGCAGAGGTAAAAGACAATCAATCTTTTAGTAACCTGAAAGATAGTTATTAGCACTTGATTCATGGACTTTTTATCTCTTCAGACAAATTTAAATACTGAATAGCAATCACACAGCATGATCTTGTTTTGAAATGAATTACCTTGTAGTTTACCATAGAAAATCACATAATGAACATCTATGAATTACATTATATTTCACCTTTTATGCAATTAAATGAAGAAAATGGCCAACTATGGTTTCATCATAATCTAGGGATATGAAGCATCCATACGAAAAGGCAAAGAATAGGCTTACCTACCTTTACTGTGTTAAAAACAATATTCTTACAATCTGGAAGGATGCTCGCTAAAGAATTTAAGGAGAAAATAGGATCTTCCCTTAAATGTCACATTTGCATCTAATCTGCTAATAAATTCATAGTAATTACAATCTCAGAACCCTAAATATTGATTTTCAGTATCAAGCATGAGAGAATTGAATAAATGTACAATTGATTTAGGGTTTCATACTCGTACAATTACAGAGACAGAGTTGTGACTTACAAGCAGCCATGGAATGGTAAGGGACGATGAATGATGATAAAATGAGACGATGAAATAGGAGGAAGCCTGGAAGTGATCTGAACTCCGACGCTGAAATGGCCAAACCGGTTCCACAATTGACATCGATATGTTTAGATTAAATTGCAGAGATTATGTAAATTGAGAGATGAATCGATGAGAGAAAAAGAAACGAAATCGAGCGGAGAGAGATCGAGAGAAATAGATCGATAGAGATACTCCAAAAAGCTTTGACACCAAAAGATGGAGAAATTAGGGTTTATACATCGTAGCTTCGACTGATCAAGGTGATAAAGATCTGAGATGGAAAAATTAGGGTTTATTTGGATATAAGATAGGAGTCGCTTTAAGATGAGAATCAATGGTTGTCAAGTTTAGCCCTTAAACTTTATGTTTTTATATTATAGTATGATTTAACTAATTAATTTTTTATTTTAGGTATCATTTAGTGACTATTATTTTTGGTCACTAACACATATAATTAGTAACCATTAAATTTTGTCACTAAGTTTTTAGTATTAGCAGATATTAATTAGTAACAACTATTTTTATAGTCACTAAGTCTTTAATATTAGTGACCACTATTTTTTGTCACTACCATTTTTATTTTAGTGACCACTATATTTTTGTCACTACCATTTTTATTTCTTATACATTATTTAGTGACAATTATTTTTTTGTCACGAATCTAATCAATAAACAAGAGCTACTTAAACATCATTTAGTGACGACTATTTATAGTCACTAAGTCTATAAAACTAGTGACCACTATTTTTTAGTCACTATCACTTTTATTTTAGTGACCACTATTTTTAGTTACTAACTTTTTTATTTTAGTGACAACTATTTTTTGTCACTAATTTATTCAATAAACAAGAACTAGTAAACATCATTTAGTGACGACTATTTATAGTCACTAAATCTATAAAATTAGTGACCACTATTTTTTAGTCACTACTATTTTCATTTAGTGACCACTTTAGTGACCAAATTTTAGGTTTTGTCACTATATTTATATTAGTGACTAAATTATAGTGACGACCATTTTTCTTGTTACTAATGTTGTAGTTAGTGACCAAAAAATAAGTCGTCACTAAAATTTTGGTCACTAACTAACATTTTTCTTGTAGTGAGATGGATTATTTGTTTTCTCAAAACTTGAAAAAAAAAATTAAATATTTTATCGGTAATTAGTGTTTAATCACCGATAGAATATAAACAAGACTTAAGATCAAGTGAGACCAAGCTGTTATCGTGAGACCGCGTGAGACCAATACCTAACGTATAAACTTCATAATAAAACACCGTGAATGTACTTAAAACTCGAATACGCAGACCTAAAATTCACTTTCGATGCAAAAAAATATCGAAAACAAGCTAAAAAACAAAACCTTCACAGCTCAAGTTCTGTGAAGGTTACATATATATAATGCGAACCTTCACAAAAAAACTTGCTGTGAACGTTTCGTTTTTTAAGCTTTTTTTGGAAAAAAAATTTCAATAGTGTTTTTTAGTATGTTTTAACGATGAATGTTCAATTTTTTTTACCTTCACAAATGTTTTGATGTGAAGTTTCAAGTAAAATATCTTGGTCTCACAGGTCTCACCAGAAAAGCTTGGTCTCACCGGAACTTAACTCATATAAACAAATAACAATTTTCCATAAAGACCCCTCAAGACATGATAGTTACCATCAAAGGATGTTAGCTCAGTTAAGTTGGAAAGGTAACATATTTGGAGAGTGTGGGGTGAAAACCACACTACTAGGGTTCGATTCCCACGGGTGACATATCTGAGATATCCAGACTTTGGATCTGGTTCTTCGTGGCCGGTATGGGAGGATCCAGTCTATGGGATCTAGGGATGTAAATGAGTCGAGTTACTCGAGAGCTACTACTCGAGCTCGGATCGTTAAAAGCTCGAAACGAGTCGAGCCTTTACGAGCTCGAGCCCGAACTCGAGACTGAAACTAGGAATGAGCATCGAAACCGGGTACCCGCTTTTGGAACCGGAACCGTTACGGAACCGCCGGTTCCGGAATCGGAACCGATGTGACCGGTTCCGGTTCCTAAAATACGGAACCGATCGGGACTGGTTCCAATTCCGATTCGCATTTTTGTAGAACCGCTAACTGCCGGGTACCCGCTAGAACCGGTTAGGCTATATATTTGTGTGTATATATATTAAAAACATAATTTTATATATATGGTTGTTATATTTAATAGACTAACTTTGAAATTATTATTTTACCTTTTACGTTACACACTCACACACACACTTACGACCACGTTTTCACTCGACTTATTTGTTCTTCGATAGTTTTTATATCATATCAAGTTGTATTTTTTGTTATTTTTATTTTTTAAAATTGTTGTAATTATTTATATAGTTTTAGCCGGATATTTCATCGTTTTACTATTTATTTCGTTACATTGTGACTATGTAATAACAAATAATTGTTTTTTTATAACATAAAATATTAAAAAAACAATATTTAAAAAATTAGATACCGGGTACCCGGTGTCGGAACCGGCGGTTCCGAGACCGGTTCCCAGATATGAAGAACCGGTTCCCAGTATTCTAGGAACCGCTGGTTCCAGTTCCGGTTCCATAAATTTTGGCCGGGTACCCGTCTTTGCTCACCCCTACCTGAAACAGAGCTTGTTTACTAAACGAGCCGAGCTTGAGCCTCAAAATCAGGGATCGAGTTCAACCATAGGTAGGGTTGGTTTGCAGCGAATTATTGGAATTGCCTAATTGAAAACCCGATAGCTTAAGTGTGTGTGTTTCACTTACCGTTAAAAAAAAGGACATGATAGTTATCATCCACAAGAACTAATTAAGACCCATCAAGACATGACAGTTACCACCCACAACAATTAATTAAGACCCATCAAGACACGATAGTTACCACCCACCACAACTGATTAAGACCCAATGAAATTTACAAACCAATGCAATATACTATTGCAGCCGAAAGGCATGTAAGCCCAATTTTAGTTCATTACGACCTACTAAAAGTCCATTAAGTTCCAATAAAGTTCATTATTACCTACTACATCCCATAAAAGCCGAGTTAGCTTCGTTAACAGCCGTTGCATCCTATATGACCCATCAAGGCCCAACATAGTTGATAAAAATTTATTGAACCCAAAAAAGGCCTAGTACAATTCATTAAATCCTACATGACCCATCAAGGCCCAAAGTAGTTGATAAAAATTTATTGATCCCATTTAATACCAATGACAGTTTATTGATAGCCATATCACATCAACACCCAATACAATTTATTACCATCCATATTCCATAGTACACATAAACACATACGTACATAGAAGGAGGTTGATACAAGAACAATCCAATTTGCAAGAACAAAGGAACCATGTAAATCACATGTGATTTTGTACTAAACAAGAAAAAACGAATGTAGTACACTTGCCAACAAGGCGCGTGGGTCGGTGCGAGTGGGCGAGCGTAGTACAAAATCACTTGTATTTCACATGGTTTCTTCATTCTTGTAAATTGGTTTTGTTCTTGTTTGAACCTATTGGGTTTTTGAAGTTACTATTGCTAGAAGAGAATTAATGTTGCTGATGGATTACTACTGCTCGTTACC
Organism: Centaurea solstitialis; assembly: GCA_030169165.1. NCBI lineage: Eukaryota > Viridiplantae > Streptophyta > Magnoliopsida > Asterales > Asteraceae > Centaurea > Centaurea solstitialis. Next base: position 89,415,878 of record CM058040.1, on the reverse strand, counting down.
ACTGCTCGTTACTACTGCTCGTCCGAGATAAGGAAAGAAGATTGCTTGGAGAGAAAGATAAGGAAAAGATTTTGCTTGAAGATAAAGACAAAGACTTGAAGATAATTATGGAATGAATTCTAGAGATATATTTTTTATGGAATGAAGATAATTACCAAGATTCTGAAGATAATGGAGATTTAGAAGATCAATTTATTTTTTGTAATTATCTTTGTAATCAAGTCTTGTATAAATAGATTAGTCATCTAGTCTATGAATCATTAGGAGTGATAGAAAGTTTTAGCCTCTAGATTGTTCTTGAATCCCTACAATAGAGAAGTATTGTACGTTTGTTTGAATTTGTTCAAGCAAATTGGGGCTTTGTTTGTAATCATTCAACAGAAAAGCAATTCAATTTCAATTCATTATTGTTTTCTTGTTGCTAAATATTAAGGTGTTATTCCGCGACTTCCTTAATAGATCTTGGTTCTTATTCGTTCTTGTTTGTGTATTCGATCCTGACAAGTGGTATCAGAGCTATTGGTTTCTAGATCCAAGATTCAACAAGAAAACAATTTGTTCGTAAAGCTTCTCTCTATTCATCAATGAAAAACATGGTGAGTACCAACGGTGCAGAAATTCCAACTGAGGTACAATCTAAACTTTGCTCTAAAGCCTGTCTTGATACTTTTAAGAAGTACAGAGAGAACACCCAAGGGATGTGTGATAAACTGAAAAGACTAGAACAGGACAAAAGAGAGTATATTTTGATTGTAGAAAATTTTGAAGAAAAGATCAGAGCATATCAAGCTAATGAGCTTCAATTTGAATATGATCATAACTATTGGAAGTGGGAAAAGAAAGAGTATGAGAAGAAGTTGACCAAGTATAGAGATGAATTAGAAAAAGTTAGGAGTGAACTGTCTGAAGCCAAAGATAACCTAGAAAAGTTTTCCAAGTCCTCTAAGGCTTTAGATGAACTCCTAAAAGCACAGATAAATGATGATCTGAAGAGAGGGATAGGATACAACGCCACTCCACCACCCTACAACAACACTCCTCCCACTATTGATCTACTTGAAAGGCATGTAGATGAAGAGATGCCTAAAAGATCCTTAGAAGCAGATCCCCCAAATGAAGTAGATGTTGAAAAAGATGAGTTGGTGAGTAAAAGTAAAAAGGTTAAGTCATCCAAGAAGAAGAAGAAAGTGCAAAGGAAAACCAGTGTTGAAAATCCTTGTACTTGTCAACAGAAAAAGCCTCAAGTCAATGAGAAAATAAGGGGAAATCAGAGAAATTGGAATAAACAGTGGGCTCAAAAACAAGGTATTGATCTAGAAAAAATCAATAGGCCAAAGCCTTGTTTTATTTGTTGCAAGTAGAATCATTTAGCCAAAAACTGTTATTTCAATACTGTTAACCAAAGAGCAAACTTTCAAAATAAATTTTCTAACTCTTTTGGTAACAGATTTCAAAGTTTGAACCACATGGCTAAGAATGTGAGACCTTCTCTCAAAAAGAAAAGTTTTTCAAAACCTCACATTCAAAATAAGTTTGCTAGATCTGAAAAGAGTTTTCAAAACAAAAAGGAAGTGAAGAAAGCAAACAGATTTGTCAAAGTTTGGATGCCAAAAGTAACTAAAATTGTTAGTACTGATACTACAGTTAATGTTGCTAAGCAAACCTCAACGCCCATAATAATGACAAAGTATTCAAGCCATACAATTCCCAACTCTGTTGATCCTAAAAACTCAAAATTGAAAGAGTTTACATATGTTGGTGCTAATGGGCAACTCAAAACCGCATCAGCATGGGTACCTCAAAAAGGGAAGGATCAAATCTCTAAATCTGCGAAAACTGATATGATGAGATCTCGAGTTAAGGGGGAGTTTGAAAGTAAGAAAGACGTTCAGACAGAAGCAGGAACAGAACCAACAACAATAGTAACAAAACCCAAAGAAACTTAACTCCTTGATTTAAGAAGTTAAGTTAGGGGGAGATTGTTGGGTTTTTGAAGTTACTATTGCTAGAAGAGATTTAATGTTGCTGATGGATTACTACTGCTCGTTACCACTGCTCGTTACTACTGCTCGTCCGAGATAAGGAAAGAAGATTGCTTAGAGAGAAAGATAAGGAAAAGATTTTGCTTGAAGATAAAGACAAAGACTTGAAGATAATTATGGAATGAATTCTAGAGATATATTTTTTATGGAATGAAGATAATTACCAAGATTCTGAAGATAATGGAGATTTAGAAGATCAATTTATTTTTTGTAATTATCTTTGTAATCAAGTCTTGTATAAATAGATTAGTCATCTAGTCTATGAATCATTAGGAGTAATAGAAAGTTTTAGCCTCAAGATTGTTCTTGAATCCCTACAATAGAGAAGTATTGTACGTTTGTTTGAATTTGTTCAAGCAAATTGGGTCTTTGTTTGTAATCATTCAACAGAAAAGCAATTCAATTTCAATTCATTATTGTTTTCTTGTTGCTAAATATTAAGGTGTTATTCCGCGACTTCCTTAATAGATCTTGGTTCTTATTCGTTCTTGTTTGTGTATTCGATCCTGACAGAACCTAATTCTACGCACATATGCATATACATATTACACACAAAAAGATATATATGTATATATGTGTGTATGTATATCCACTACATAATACAAAACTTATTTTTTAATATATATTTATATATGTTAAAACGAGGAGGATTGTAAAAATTAAAAATAAAATAATAAAATAAAAATGTTAATTATTTTAAGTAATTTTAAATATTTCTAATCATCCAAAAACTACCAAAATAACCTAAATTGGTGTGCATTCTCAATTTCTCATGATGATGGAGGTGCCAATACCACGTGTTGGTTTTTGACGTGCATGCTCAGGGTGAGAAAATAACAAACAAAAATTGGTGTCAATGCTCGTGATGAAAAAAAAAAAACAAACATAAAAAAAAAAGACATAAATCCTTGTCCATGCTCATGATGATGGTGCCACGTCTTTCATTAATATGAAAAAAATGGTTTTAATAGTTTATATTAGTTAATTTACGAAAGCTCATCCCTACATAACAGCTTTTTACCATTCAAAACAATTTCATATCAATACCTAACTATACTCTAAAATAAAAAGGATTCATTGAAAATGTTACTAAAAAAAGAAAAGGTATAATAGATATAAATTAATCTTGATCTTGTAATCAAAGAAAGATAGTGAACATTCTTCTTATCTTGTGACTTAGAATAAATGGTTCTCTTGTTCATTGATATGAAGTTGTTATGAATAATAATAATAATAATAAGTAGTTGTGTATGTATCAACTCCCTATGTTAATATGATAAAAATATAAAACTAAAAAATAAAAGAAAATAATATAAAGTAAAATAAAATAAAAAATTAATTATTCTAATATTTTTTAATATTTCTAAGACCTCCTTGGGATCAAAATGAGATTTTCATCTCAAAAAGGAGGATATGGCAAAATTAGTAGATGGAGACTTAATTGAATTGAGCCTTGAAATGGAAAGTTACTTAGTGGTAACTTTTAAATTTAGAGAAATTTTAAAATTACTAAAAATGGGCAATCCCCGGCCAAATTACGTAACTATTAACCAAAACTCGTTGTTAAAATAACTAATTATATGAATATAAAATATAATTTAATAAGAGTAAATTATATATTTGATCCTTATGGTTTACACTAAAATTACGTTGTTGGTTCATATTTTAAAATAATTATGGAAAAGATTCATGTGATTTACATTATATTACACTGTTGGTCTCTAGCTCTAACTCGGTGTGAAATCAACATGTTAAGCATAGGGACAAACAGTGCAATATAATGTAAACAATAGGGACAAAAAGTGTCATATAGTGTAAACAAGAGGGACAAACAGTGCAGTATAATGTAAACCACATACTTTTTTCATAACTCTTTCAAAATAGGGAGCAACAATACAATATAGTGTAAACCACGAGAACTAAATATGTAATTTACTCTAAAAATAACTCTATTTTTTTCTTATAATCTTGAGTGTGAGAATTTAAAATTTTATAATTGTACATGATGTATTAAGATTTATACCATTTAGATAAATATAATTACAGATATGTTTAAAAAGGTTTGAGATATCATTTTAAAAAAATCTCGATACTTACTTATGTTATTAATAATATTATTAAATTAAAAAATATTTAATAATAAACTTGTTTTGTAAATATTGATGAGAAAATTATAATAATATAATTTGTAAAAGGAAAAATGCATTTTACTTAACTTAATTTATGGTCATATATCTTTAATATGATGAGAGTGTAAAATATAAAATAATAATGTAAGACATATACAAAACATTAGTTTATATATATTTATGACATCTACTAATATAATTAAGTTAAAAAATATTTAATATTGAAATAATTTAGAATGTATTAACGAAACGATTATAAATGATATAATTTATAAAAAGTATAAATATTTTTTAATGTATTTTAGTTCATACGCATTAATTATGTTTATACGATAAAGTCTTAACTAAAAAATAAAAAAATAAAATATTAAAAATAACTTATATACCTAATTTTAATTATAAAGGTAATAAATATAACCTATAAATTAAGACAACAAAATTAATAAAAGACTTAGAAGTCAGAAGGAGTGAGTGTAAATATAATAATTAAACTGGTAATATAAATTATGTCTAAATACGCTGTTTAAGGTGAAAAACCACGAATCCGAATGTAATGGTTACTCTTTAATCGTATCAAATTTTGGAATCCGAATCCTTATGATGCACACCTTCCAATTAAAAATTAAAAAGAAAAGGAAAAAGAATAATACTCATGGCTCTATTTGCTAGTAAACTTTCACCGCTTTGAGTGGTGTGACTCCATGATGCTTAATTTTGAGCACAGAAATTGAAGATTATCAATGGAGTTCAATCTTCCATTTCCAACAACTCTAGCAGTATTCATCATCTTCTCCATTACTATACTAACTTCCCTACTCCAAATCTTCAACAGAAACAGGGCAAACAGTAGGAAATATACCAGAAATCCACCTCAAGTGAAAGGCGCATGGCCGATAATCGGACACCTACACCTACTTCGTCGATCTCACCTACCTCACAAGGTCTTAGGCGCCATGGCCGACACCTACGGCCCAATCTTCACCATCAAGCTCGGTGTTCGCCAAGCCTTAGTAATAAGCAATGCGGATACGGCCAGAGTCTGCTTCACCACAAACGATCTGGACTTCGCCGATCGACCTACGACCGTGGTATCGGAGCTCTTAGGTTACAGCTCCGCCAAGTTCAGCTTCGCCCCGTACGGAGACTATTGGCGAAAAATCCGCAAAATCGTCACGCTCGAGCTCCTCTCGCAGCGGCGAGTCGAGATGCTCGGTGATATTCGAGTTTCCGAGGTTCGGTCCGCCACGAACGAGATATACAAAGCATGCATGACGAACAACGACGATTTTTCAGATCTGGCGAAGGTGGAGATGAAGCAGTGGTTTGGGAAGTTGATACTGAATGTTGTTTTGAGAAGTGTATCCGGAAAGCGGTTTTCGGCGGACGACGATGAAGGCGTTCGATTCCAAGCGGTGGCGAGGAGGTATTTCAAGTTGATGGGGGCGTTTCTGGTGTCGGATTTCGTTCCGTTTTTGAAGGGTTTGGATGTGGGAGGTTATGAGAAGGCCATGAAAGAGACTGCAAGAGAGATGGATGAGTTTTTTGAGGGATGGTTGAGAGAGAAATTAGTGGGTGATGATGGAAGGAGGAAAGATGAAGGTAGTAAAGTGTTTATGGATGTGATGATTTCGGTTCTTGAAGATGCTTCAGAAGAGGATTTCAATGGTTTTGACCATGATACCATTATCAAAGCTTCATCTCTGGTAAACATAAGCTCATAATTATTCATTATCTACTTGTATATTTGGCTTCATTTTGTTCCTTGAATTCGAATTTGGATATGGTTTTTTTTCATTCTAGAAACAGAGAAAAACAACTAACGTTGTTATTGGTACATGTTTAGATGGAATAGCTTTAAGGGTTTTTTGTAGTTTTTTTTCTTTCAATTACACTCTTAATAATATTAACGATTATGCTCAAGATGCTCTTTTTAGTCATTTTATATACTCATATAAAATAGTTTTTACCAAACATAATTTATTAATAAGCTAGTCAACTATCAATTTATTAGCAATCGGCTAGTTTGACCGATTCAAAGTCCATAAAGGCTTCCAATGCAATTTTAGCCAAATTCCACTGTTTACTGATATTTTTAAGTTTTTTTTGGTTGGCTTCAATTAAATTCAAATGATCTTTTGTGTTCTTTGGCTGGTATTCCTTTTTATTTTCTAAAATCCCAAACCACCACTAGAAATTTAGTGGTGCACTTTTCGTACCCAAAGAAATTCGGCCCGTAATTTGGTGGTTTTGTTTAGTTTGAACTTTGAAGTAGGATATTGACTTTTAGCATTTCTCGAGTCAAACTTGGATATTAGCATATTCTAACTTTAACATCGGTTTCAGATCTGTTTGTTTTTTAAAAATTTCACTGAAATTCGGTCTGAAGTCTGATTCGGTCAGACTTCCTACCTTCAGACTGTTTGTTTCTCTTCAGGCATTGTTTGGTAAAAATAAGGTGACTTATAAGCTAGCTTATAAGTCACCTTATAAGTCAGGTACATGTTTGGGTGACCATAAGTTAGCTTATAAGTTAACTTATAAGTTAGCTTTTTGAAAAGCTACTCTCACCAACCTTTTGGTGACTTATGAGACTTTTTATTTTTTTATTCCAAATATACCCTTGCTAAGTCTTACACCACTAATTTTCAAACATGTCTTTTTTTGTCCTTTTACAGTCATAAGCTACCTTATCAGCTAGTTTTTGCCAAACGTAACTTATTATCAGCTACCTTATCAGTCATCAGCTACCTTATCAGCCACCAGCTACCTTATCAGTTATAAGCTACCTTATCAGTCATAAGTTAACTTATCAGCTAGTTTGCCAAACATAGCCTCAGTGTTTAGAGGCTTTTAAGTCTGAAATAGGTCTGGAAGCAAACCTAGGCTCTGAATGAAAAGGTGAAAACCCAATTGTTTAAAACCTGTAAACCGGTGCTCTGTTTCGATCATCTTCTTCCTTACACCTTCAGTTTTCTTCGATTGATTTCGTCCCTGTGACCTGATCGACCCTGTAAATAGGCTCTTCGTTTCAATCGACCCTGTAAATAGGCTCTGATTTGTGTAACTTTATCTGCAATCGATCTCTGTGAATTTTTATTTTCTGGAAAAAGCTTTCTGTGATTTTTTCTGGAATCGATTTTGGAATTCTCGTGGTTTAATTCTTTGATTTCATCCATTAAAACTTCCTTTAAGTTTGTAGTTATTAGGGGTAATTATGGTTGCTGGTTTCCCACATTCAACCTGTATTTATTAGCATTAATTATGGTAGGTTGTAGTTATTATGGCTGCTTGTTTCCCACATCTGCAATGTTCGATAATCTATAGTTATTAGGATTAATTATGGTTGCTGATAGTTATTAGGATTAATTATGTTTTGCTTGTTTCCATGATCGATAGTTTTCATTGTTATTTTACCTACTTCTGGTTTTGGAAAAATAGAATTGTTTTTAGATTTCAGATGTTTGTTGTTTCCCACATCTGCAATGTTCGATAATCTATAGTTATTAGGATTAATTATGGTTGCTGATAGTTATTAGGATTAATTATGTTTTGCTTGTTTCCATGATCGATAGTTTTCATTGTTATTTTACCTACTTCTGGTTTTGGAAAAATAGAATTGTTTTTAGATTTCAGATGTTTGTCTGATTAACAAAAAACAACAGTCTTTTATATTCAGATTTAAATGCGTCGGACCAAACAATTGTTCTTTGTATATAAATGTATAACAACGAGATGATACGACATTCTTGGGTGTCCAAACAAGTTTCTTTTAGAACTATTTTGGAAAAAAAGTGTCATGCTAGTCTTTTACATAACTTTATTTGAAAAAAAAAAATTAGTGTCATGTAAAAAGATGTGTTTATTTATATAAAAAAACTAATAGGACACTCAATTATTTGGTCTTATAAAGCTACTAATAGGATAATTTGGACGTACTATTAGCACAATTTTATTATGGTGTCTGTTCGATTAACGTTTACCCGTTACCATGAGCAAAACCAAGCTTCTTAATTGGTCTAAAATCTAAATTTCATTCTACAGGTACTTCTAACAGCAGGTTCAGAGACGACAACCGTAACTCTAATATGGGCTTTATCTTTGCTGCTCAACAATCCGAAATCATTGAAAGTTGCTCAAGCTGAACTTGATGAGCACGTTGGAAGAGACAGACTTGTTGAGGAATCAGACCTCAACAACTTATCGTATCTTCAAGCTATCATCAAAGAAACATTGCGTCTATACCCACCTGGACCTCTCTCGGTCCCACATGAGTCCAGAAACGACTGCGTTGTCGCTGGCTACAACATCCCAAAAGGCACCCGATTGTTTGTAAATCTTTGGAAATTGCATCGCGATCCTAACATTTGGTCGGATCCCGACCAATTTCTGCCGGAAAGATTCTTGACGAGCAAAAAAGACATTGATGTAAAGGGCAACCATTTTGAACTACTCCCATTTGGTAGTGGCAGAAGAATGTGCCCTGGTGTTTCTTTTGCTCTCCAATCTCTGCATTTCATCATGGCTAGCTTGTTACAACAATTTATGCTAAAAACTCCGTCGGATGAACCGATCGATATGAGCGAGAGCTTTGGAATAACCAACATGAAAGCAACGCCACTCGAGGTCCTTCTTACGCCTCGTTTATCACCTCGTATGTATCATTTTGATGCATAATAGTATCTTAGTTTCTTACCTGGTAAGCTTTTCGGTCTACAAATGGTATAACTTGTAAAAGTATAAATGTTCTTTTTAATGCATTTTAGTTCATATACATTATTTATGTTTATACTTTAAGAATCTAAAATAAAAAAGTAAAAAAAGTAAAAGAAAATAAAAAATAAACTACATACCTAACTATAAAAATAATAATGTAACTTATAAGGATAGATTTAAAGAGGACGGTGTGTGAATGTGCTAGTTCATCCTAATGTAAATTGTGTCTAGATACGTATAGGTGGAAAAACATGAAAATTAACTTATTAAACAATAAAACGTGTAACTCCAATTTCTTATTTATTATAAACATAAATTTAAAATTTTGAAATTTAAAAAAAATATAAAAGATTTATTTGAAATTAAGTGGTGGGTGTGGTACCATTCCGTCATGGTGTGGTAGGAGGGTGAGGATGATGAGAATGACGGAAATGGAGTATTGGAGTTGTTGTGGTGGTCTTTTTTTGCTTGTTTGTTGTGTTAAGATAAATGAAGATGAGTCCCACAGTTTAAGTGTGATGGAGAGTAACCATTATAAGTCGTAAGTGAAAAACTGACAAGGTGTATTGGGGAATAACCACTCCGTTTACTATAATAGCAGTCACTCATCATCGCACGAAATTCTAAGACCCATCCAATACCCACCACCCAATTAAAATTAAAAAAATAAAATAAAGATTCATGGCTCTATTTTCTAGTCCACCACTTTGGTGGTAATTACCACATACATTTCTAGTTCCTTTCACTTGGTGATGGTGATAGTCCATGCACTCTAAGGAACTATCATCAACTTGATGCTTAATTTTGAGCACAAAAATTGAAGCTATCTATGGAGTTCAATCTTCCATTTCCAACAACTCTAGCACTCATCATCTTCTCCATTACTTTACTAGCTTCCCTACTCCAAATCTTTAATAGAAACAGGGCAAACAACAGAAATCCACCTCAAGCGAAGGGCGCATGGCCGATAATCGGACACCTACACCTACTTGGTGGATCTCACCTACCTCACAAAGTTTTAGGCGCCATGGCCGACACCTACGGCCCAATCTTCACCATCAAGCTCGGTTTCCGCCAAGCTTTAGTAGTAAGCGATGCGGATATGGCCAAAGTGTGCTTCACCACAAACGATTTGGATTTCGCCAATCGACCTACAACGGTGGTATCAGAGCTCTTAGGTTATAACTCCGCCAACTTCAGCTTCGCTCACTATGGAGATTACTGGCGAAAGCTCCGCAGAATTGTGACGCTCGAGCTTCTGTCTCAACGGCGAGTCGAGATGCTTGGGGATATTCGAGTTTCGGAAGTTAGATCCGCCATGAACGAGATCTACAAAGCTTGCAACGATTCAGATATGGCGAAGGTGGAGATGGAACAGTGGTTTGGGAAATTGATACTGAATGTTGTGGTGAGAAGTGTATCTGGAAAGCGATTTTCGGCCGACGATGATGAAGGCGTTCGGTTCCAAGCGGTGGCGAGGAGGTACTTCAAGTTATTGGGGGCGTTTCTGGTGTCGGATTTCATCCCGTTTTTGAAGGGTTTGGATGTGGGAGGTTATGAGAAGGCCATGAAAGAGACAGCAAGAGAGATGGATGAGTTCTTTGAGGAATGGTTGAAAGAGAGAGTGTGTTATGGAAGGAAAGATGAAGGTAATAATGGTCAAGTGTTTATGGATGTATTGATTTCCATTCTTAAAGATGCTTCAGAAGAGGCTTTCAATGGTTTTGATCTTGATACAATTATCAAGGCTTCATCTCTGGTAAACATAGCATAACATAAGCTCATAATTATTCATTATATATTTGGTTTCATTCTGTTAATTCTAGAAACAGAGAGAGAAACCAGCTAATTCAAAGCCCATAAAGTCTCCCAATGCATTTTTAGCCAAATTCCATTGTTGGCTGATATTTTTAAGTTTTTTTTGGTTGGCTTCAATTAACTTCTAAGGATTTTGTCCGTTTTCTTTGGTTGATATTCCTTTTATTTTCTAATATCCTGAAGCACAACCCAAAGTTTATCGGGTGCACTTTTCGTACCCAAAGAAATTCCCTTGCGACATTCAGTTGAGTGGGCGGCCCGTAATTCGGTGGTTTTGTTGAATTTGAAGTAGGATATTGACTTTTGGCATTTGCTGAGTCAAATTTGGAAATTAGCATATTCTAACTTTAACAAAATCGGCTTCAGATTATATTTAAAATGTTTAAAGTTCTAATAGAGTGCATAGGACCAAACAATTATGCGTGTATAACAACAAGATGATAGGGCATTCTTGGGTGTCCAAACAAGTGCCATGTTAGTCTTTTACATAACTTTATTTGAAAAAAAATCTTAGTGTCATGTGAAAAGATGTGTTCATTTTTATAAAAAGAGAAACTAATACAACACTTTTATTTGAAATTGTCCTAAGAAAACTTGCTAGGATGTCCAAATAGGTCTTAAAATCCTATAGTAACATCTTTAAAGAGGACACTCAATTATTTGGTCCTATGAAGCTGACAAGTAGGATAATTTGGACGTCCTAATAAAGCCAATTTTATTATGGTGTCTATTCGATTAACCTTTACCCATTACCATGAGTAAACCAAGCTGCTTAAATGGTCTAGATTTCATTCCACAGGCACTTCTAACAGCGGGCTCAGAGACGACAACCGTAACTCTGATATGGGCTTTATCTTTGCTGCTCAACAATCCAAAATCATTAAGAATTGCTCAAGATGAACTCGATGAGCACGTAGGAAGAGAAAGACTTGTTGAGGAATCAGACCTCAACAACTTATCGTATCTCCAAGCCATCATCAAAGAAACATTGCGTTTATACCCACCTGGACCTCTCTCGGTCCCACATCAGTCCAGAAACGACTGCGTTGTCGCTGGCTACAACATCCCAAAAGGCACCCGATTGTTTGTAAATCTTTGGAAATTGCAGCGCTATCCTAACATTTGGTCGGATCCCGACCAATTTCAGCCAGAAAGATTCTTGACGAGCAAAAAAGACATTGATGTAAAGGGCAACCATTTTGAGCTACTCCCATTTGGTAGTGGCAGAAGAATGTGCCCTGGTGTTTCTTTTGCTCTCCAATCTTTGCATTTCATTATGGCTAGCTTGTTACAACAGTTTGTGCTGAAAACTCCGTCGGATGAATCGGTCGATATGAGCGAGAGCTTTGGAATGACCAACATGAAAGCAACACCACTCGAAGTCCTTCTTACCCCTCTATTATCACCTCGTATGTATCTTTTTGATGCATAATAATATCTTAGTTTTATGTATATATACCTTGTTTAGTAAAACGTCTTAATTAACATTGATCTAGCAATGATTTTACTTTTACGGTATTGGAATTTGTTCTTGCTCAAGTTTCACATGAACCACACGCTATAGGGTTTTTCTGGCTATTAACTTCATGGTCTTATGGGATTTGATTTCATAGTTTTATGGGATTAATCAAGGTGTGTAAGCCAACAAAGAGTTTTATTAAGGATTTGCTCTACTTTACTTTTCTTTATGAACTTATAAGGATTGTTAAGAAAATATAGTACAATGTCATTTTGTTTAGCTGTAAATAACTTCATAATGTAAATTCTAAAGAATGCACAAAAAACTTCTCCAGGGCTCCATCTTTTTTGTTGACTAATATGTTTGGCTAGTTTGCACGCACCTCAATTAATTCCAAAGGCCTCGAAAAACAGCTAAGAAAATCCCTAATAGCCTTGTGGGAATTGAACCGGTGACCTTTTATTGAAGAGGAATTCTCAAAAAATCCAAGTCTTATGGGACATTTACAAAATTCTTACCGGATAAGTGCTTACTGCAAGCGATTCACATTCAACTACCTTATAATATACATCTTTGTCCTTAAAAAGGGGTTGTTGGTAAGCATTTAAAAGGTAAACGCTTACTCGGTAAGTCATTTCTCACACTTATCATGGTAAGAGTCTTGGTCCTTGGCTCCTTGCCTTGTCTCTTACTTGGTAGGCTTTTTGGTTCTCACTATCAATAAAGTAAATGATATTGGTAAGGGTAAGCTTTTAGTTAACGTCCCCTCAAGTACTTGGTGTTAACCGTAACTCGTAGGTCCAAGACAAATTTGCATGCAGAATTACAATAAACATTATGTAAATATAAAAAAAAGAGGGGTGGGGGAGTTGGTTTAGATTTGTCAATTTAAACAAGTAAATAAAGTAACACTTTGCTTAATAAAGAAGGTTCTAACCAATTGTTTTTGTTTATAAGACTTGTATCATTGACTTGGATAAAAACACGGCTCAATCAACTCCAGACCAGCTGTGGGTGTCGACACGCGTCAAACATTCAGTTTGTTCTTATGGATGAACTACCGTTGATTTCTAATTGATTAACGATGAGTCCAGTCATGGACTTAGACTCAAATTATCAATTGCATTAAGTAAAATGACAAACACCGGTCCAATCCAATGACCAGAAGCCCGATCGTTTAAGAACGATCATACAATTCTATAACGCAATTCAATATTCAAAAGAGCGCTATTCGCGACCAAATCGAGATCAAGGCCCTTTTCATTTCATTTCAAGCCCACGTGGAATGTGAGGCCGATGACAAGGCCCTTTTCTTTTGTGCTGCCAATAAACCCAAAAACAAATTAAACATATATATTCTCTATGCAAAACATGATTAAATAACACTTCCAAATAAAAATAGGTATTTTAAAGTATTAGGGTAAGATTTGACATAAAAGATGTATAAAAGTTATACTCATCAACTTGTGAATTTAGACGGGTACAGGTAACCACCATTCTAGTGCAAGCATTTTTTTATTTTTTGACTAAATGGTGTGATGTGTGATTTAAAAAGTGAAAAAGTAAAAACTAATAGAAAACTATTACCATCGACTACCACTAGCATTGTTTCATACAACCACTACCTCTACTACATCGATGACAGCTACCTCATCTACCATTGTCAACAGCCACCGCCACCACCATTATCCACAGTCACCATTGTCCACCAACCAACAATACTACCTCTACAACCATTGTTGTGGCAAAAATCTTCGTTGTGCCTTTTCTAATTGATAAGAAACTTCCAAAACCAAAACAAAAATAGAATTTCCCTTTTGTATGAATCAAGTTTTTTTTACTAGCATCAGTTATATCTAATTTTTTTGTTCAAATTAGGTACTACTAAAGATGTACGTATTTATGTCTATGATAATTGTGTAAATATGTTTATAAATTAAACTATTTACTTTATTTATCTTAATAAAAACTATTATATGGTACATAAAATCATAAAATAATTTTGGGAGGAACTTGCCTAGTTCTATCCTAGCTAGTCCAAGTTGCACTAAGCACCACACTTGTTATGCCCGCTTATGTTCGTTCAGTCATATGATCATATCTAGTCCTACTTACTTGTCCTGTTTAGTCATGTCTTATCTTATTTAATTTGTTCAATCATGTGTGCATACCAAACACTACCTTAATTAGTATGCCGAGAGAACAATAACACACACAAATGACCAATAAATGGTGTTTTTGTACTTGCTTAGGCTGACATGTTGTACATATTCTCATACCAAAAAGAAGGTAGGATAGTTAGTGAGCCAAACTTGCTTGCCAAGTTTGTACTTCAAACATTCAGCATGCCAGTAGTCGTATTTGTCAAACTATTAGTTGCCTTTATCTAGTACTGATCTTTTTTCGGCTAGATAAAAACCAATCCGCTTTGGTTGATGATCTTGACCTCACTTTAACTTGTATTCGGTTTTGTCGAAGACTTTTAGCTCTTAAATCAATACAAATAGTTATAAAACTTCATGAAAAATCTTACCATTTTCTATTAATTTGAAACATAAGTTGTATCTCCGATTCACTAGTTATAGCATAATGTGTATTATCCGACATAAGTGGTAGGTTGGTGAGACTTTCAAATCCTTAGCCAGATATTCTTGTGATCGGATGAAGGATGGTGGACTACGAGAGTGTTTCTCAGTTTTCCCGTTTTTTGAGTTTTTCCTTTGAATCTCCTTCCCTCTCTATATATATCAATAGAATACATCACTACACGATAGGTATAATTAAAGTTTATAAACAAAAAAATGTAAGAAACGTGAATAAAAAGAGTTGGAGTTTGTTAAGTTTATGAATAAATGATGAAGACATGATTTATGAGGAAATAATAAAGATGTAATAATGCAAATACCCACCACAAGAATGTTGACAATAACTACAAAAATAACTATATCTGTAAATGTGATCACATGCACATAATGACCTGTCTACACAATAAACACACCCCACATACCCTCAACATCATTCATCTACTTGCCTACCTTGGGGGACATTTCAGATCATATATCAAATGTGTCATTGTTAACAATTATTGTGTATACAATAATTTCATATTTAATTTAGAAAATACTTATATATTCTACTTTTATAACTTTATTAGTACATCTTTTTATTTAGTATTGTTAATATAGAACCATTTGGTTGAATTATTCTATTCCTCATCAATGTGTTCCTAAGACCATCCGCACCCCACATCGGTAAGGGATCGGCAAGCGTATTTTGGCGATCGGTACCATCGGCAACACCGCAGAGGCCGATCGACAAGGGCATATTTCGGTGTGGTGGTGCCTATTGCTTAGACTATACCCACCAACCCCACCTCAACCCACCCTCCCTCTCCTTTCTCTCTATCTCTCTCTTCTTTCTCTCTCTTGCTTTCTTTTTTTCTTCTTTTTTATATTAATTATTTAAATTGGTATGAATCTGGATGAATTGGTAAAGATTCGGTTGGTTAGGATAAGATAGTGGAAAAATGATGTGGCGATTGGCAAGATTGACAAGGCTAGCTACGGATGTGAATGGTCTAATTAGTGTAATATGTACTTAACAAATTCTACTAAAAAGGATATATGAAAATGAAGAATATTGTTTGCATATTTTCCCTTAAATATCAAATTGGTCATTTTCACATTTCCTTTCTCATGTGACATAACACATCAAGTAAATTTACCCTTTTTTAAAAAGGTCTGTTTCTCATAAATTATTTTGTTGATGTAGTTAAATAAATTAATTATTATGTTTCTGGTATGTCATATAATTAAATTTTTTTTTTGGAAGAGGTATCCCAGACCACATTGGGCCCAGACTAATCCCAGGCAATTTTAGGCCAAAGCCCAACTGCTAAAGCATGCAGCTCGGGGTCGAAGCCCCCGTAGTACCTCCAGAATGCGTCTCCCAAGGCTCGAACTCAGGTTCACCACTATGTAGTGCCCAAGCCTTACCACTAGGCTAACACTCCTTTGGTTAATTAATCTACTTACTATAAGATAATTTATTCATTAAATATGTAGTATCGATAAATCTATAACAAATCGAGGGATCCATTGAACAATTAAAAAGATCTTCAATAGTGATCTATGACGTGCACATTTTCCAAAATAAAGCATCAAACTTCAATATCCTTAAAAGGATTTTCCATTTAACTTCAACAATTCTATATTTTAGAATTTCAATAATTAATTAGGCAATGAGTACCCCATAGGCCCATACAATAAGCCCTTCCAGCCCGCACTGCCACATCAGCTCCACATCAGCTTTTTTTCAACCCTTTCATAAGTCCTCTGAAACCCTCTGCAACCCGTACCCCAACCCTCTCAACCCTCTC
This sequence comes from Centaurea solstitialis, assembly GCA_030169165.1. Lineage (NCBI taxonomy): Eukaryota > Viridiplantae > Streptophyta > Magnoliopsida > Asterales > Asteraceae > Centaurea > Centaurea solstitialis. The sequence goes on along the minus strand of CM058040.1, from coordinate 89,399,339 downwards.
ACACAATACACACACAACACACACACACAACACAAAGAGAACGGGTTGGGTAACCCGCCGGCTTCATGCATCGCGTACCCCAACCTGAAAGCCCGTCGGGCTTAAAAGCTGAAGCCCCAGCATAAGCCCGCTATGCGCTACGCATAGCGTTATAGTAAAAATTATTTTTAGAACAATCAAAGTTCAAAATATTATCGTAAGTTTGTAAGAGTATCTTCGTCAACCTTTCAAAACTTCTTTGCAAATGATATAATATTGCCACATATAGAAAAAATAAGATTTCTATAATATTGTAAGGTCTTTCAAAATATATTATGTGGACCTCTTTCATTATTTTATATTAAAAATTTTTATTTATATAAATAAACTTACTTTTCATATAAATAAATAGGGCTAAGTTATTTTGTTAACCCATTAATTTGTGTTAACCGTGTTAACCATATAACCACCGTTGATCAATTCAATCAATGGTTAAGATTGATTTCCTAAATTAGAGGGAAGTTAATTAAATCCTAAAATAAAGGAGGTTGGCCCACATATGCAGGAAAATAGGGAAAATAAAGAAATCCTATTGGTTCATTTTTGGTTAACACGGTTAACACAAATTCATGAGTTAACAAAATAACTCTCCTCTAAATATATATTTCTTTTTTCTTTTTTTAATGATAGCAGTTGATTGAAAAACCAAAAAAGGAGCTACAAAGACAGAGAGCAAAACCCAAAACATGAACTAAACTGAAAGATGAAGTGAAAAACACAAGAAGAAACAAAAAAAAAAAACCACTTTTATTTAATTCATTTTTTACTTTGTTAAAATTATAAATATTAAAATTTTATTAAATTAAAATTATTATTTTTTAAGTATTAATTTTAATATGTTTATTAAAATTTATTTTAAATAAATGATATATTCTATGAGTTTTTTTATTTAAATTAGTAATTTGTTATTTATATTATAGTTTTCGGGTTATAATTTATTAATTGTTTATATTATAAGTGTATTTCCAACAGTTTTGTTAAAATGAAAAAAATAGATTTTTTTTGTTTGTTAAAATGCTTCAATAAATTTGTTATTACATTCTTTAAAATGGAAAATTTTGTACAAATGTTAAACTTATAGAATTCTCTAAAAAAATTTAAATAAGGAGAAAATAATATTATTTAATATTTGCTACAAATATGATAATTGATTGTTTAAGAGTTTTAAAAATTTTATTAAAATAATAAATGTATTGTATAATTTAATCATATAAGTGATGATAGGTTTTTTAAAAATTGAAAAGTTGTTGCAGATGAAAAAAAAATTGTAGAGATTTTAATTATTCATTTTCTATTATAGACAAATTACAGAAAAACTGTTATAGATGCTCTTGATAAATTATATTTAGGCTATGTTAGATAAACTAGCTAGTGGTTGATAAGCTAGTTTGACTGGGAAACTAGTTTATTAACGAATTATGATTGGCAAAAACTAACTTATAAACAAGTTATGTTTGATAAAAAAAACTAGCTTATGAGTACGTAAAATGACCAAAAAGGATATTTTGGGATATAATAGTTAATATTAATATATAAGGGTATAATTGGAAAAACAAAACTATAAAAAACTCTCAAATACCATTGCAAGTAGCGTTTCAATAAACTAGCTTATAGTCCTCCATCCAAACATGTAGTAGCTTAAAAGCTGGTTTATCAACAACCTTATAATCTAGCTTACTTTTGACAAACACAGCCTTAGTATATATTTTAAAAATATTATAAATTATTACAATATGTTAATATTAATCAAGGTTATAAAAGACGTGAGGCGTGGTGTGGCGGCGAGGTCAAGCCTCAAGCCTTACGAGTTATGGCGAAGCCACGACGTTTTTCAAGGCGTGCCTTAATACACACATACTCGTACATAGTTATCATTGATACAAAATATATAGAACTTATAAAAATTGATATCAACAGTCCAAAATCGGGATTAAATTTTATGAATATGTAGTCACTACTTTCTTTAATTCTCAAAAAATTCATGTTCGATTATCCATGCACGCAATGGAGATTAATTAATATTTACCTATTTAAGGTTTTAGTCTTAATGTTCTCTTTTTATGTTATTTAAGTCTTAAGCCTTGTACATAGTTATCATTAATCTCGTAAGGTATATATAAAAATTAAACCCAAGCCTTACAAAATAACTCGTTGTAACGTGCCATAACACGTTACAATGCAAGTCAAGCCTTAGAGTGGAGCTATAGGGGTTAACGTGACGGCGATCCCAAACCTTAACACCATAACACGTCATAATGAAGCTATAACGAGTTATTTCGAACCATGATATTAATTATAAAATAATCGATGAAAACCACTTTAAAAAGAAAGTTTGTTGATGATCCGATTGTTGTAAGTTGTAACCTTTGATTGGTTTATTTTAAGATTTTTAGAATAATAAATAAACAAGGGCCCATAGAGAAACCAGATCAAGTACAAAAAACATGGGCGGCCATAATTACATATATACAATATACCACATTTCTGATCAAATTTGTTTGTTTAATTCATCCATTGATTTCCTCAGCAACCTCTCCATCATGTTCCCGCCAAAAAACGAATCCGGCGTCGAAAAAGCATGCCGTAACACGCCGCCAGAGAATGTGATAGTCGCCGTGAAGGCCGATGAGAAGCTCGTCTCGAAAACAGCTTTGGCTTGGGCTCTTACTCATGTCGTTCATCCCGGTGATTCTGTAACCCTGCTTGCAGTATTTCATGGCGCCAAATCAAGTAATAATTCATACCATTTAACTTAATTTGTTTCCCGATGTTTTATTTTTATTTGTTGAACGGCAAGCTTAACACACACGTTCCCGGGGTATCCGGGGGATCGATGGGTACTAGACTAATCCCGTCGACCACGACCCCAGTCCAATTAAGGGTACCACCATGTGGCATCCCATGATCTGGATATCGTCATATGCTCATCCACCCATCATCCACCCACTGACTTCCGAGGATGTTACCTTACCACCACGCGACACATGTTTTAATAATTCGTAGGTCGGAAGTTATGGAGCTGGCGGCGATTGAATGGAGATTGCCGGAACGGTGACGATTGTGCTAATTTACCAGATCGGATATGTCGGATCTCGGAAACTTGTTCACGGATGGTACTACAATTTCAAAATCAATTCGAGGTAAAAGAATTATATATGAGCATTTGTTTTATTAATCTATTTATTTATAATCACTTTTCCACATGGAAGTTAGATCTACAATTAATTAATTAATTAATCTCTGATATCGAGAGGTTTAATTTTGGGCTGATGATCCATCCACAAGAGTTGGATGAAGAAATTTGTTTACTGGGTTCAATAAATGCTCAAAAATATAAATAGGACAACGATGTATACTCAACTGCACATGCACTTCGTACTTGATGTCTGTAACCACGCGTTTGCTTGCCTACATATACATAGACGTATAGAGGGAGGTTCAAACGAGAAACATATCAATTTAAGAAAACGTGAGGAGCAATCTCAGCCACTCATCCCTGTCAACAAATGCGGCTTTGACCGGTCCCTCCTTTAATAATCTCTACCCTCCCATGAATCGCGTCAATCCTCCGTGATCACGTCCACCGTAACCGCGAGATGAGTGGCTGAGATTGCTCCTCACGTTTTCTTTAATTGGCATGCTTCTCGTATGAACCTTCCCCTACATATATATATATATATATATATATATAGAGAGAGAGAGAGAGAGAGAGAGATAGCAGGATCGATCTTGACATTTTTTGTGTCCTGAACGAGATGTAAATAAGGATGATTGATAAATATGAAAAAGATCACTCATATATTGTTTTTCTCATAAAAATAGCATTTAGTTCAAGAAATACTAATAGTTCATATAAAACCATTTTTAAAGTATTACTAGATGCAAAATCAATCAATGATCATTTCAAAACTAATATTATTTACCATTTTAATTTTTACATGATATCGTTAGCTACTTTTCCGATACATCCATGTTGTCAACAACCTCATAGTTCCGGTCTTATTGAAAGTTATACCCATTTGAAGTTAGACTCATTTTTATGCATCCTTAATGCTTTCATATTTAAATATGTCCATCCCTTGATTTTTCACGCATCAAATATTAAAAGATAAGTTTATGACCACATTAGAACGTATAATACAAGAAATAAATATTATCACTATGGCCTCTCGTTTTTTCCCTCACGATTCGTGAGTGCCCTTTTGCCTCTCATTTATGACACACGATGTTGCAAATGCTCATCATTACTCTAGACAATCGTCTCTTAGCCTGTCACCTTCATTCATATTCAAACCCCCGATCTTGGCTCTCACTGTTAGTTCTCAAATCGCATTTAGTTTCTTTTAAGATTGAACAAATGTGTTCTTTTTTCTTAGCTTCTTAGTTACGCATCTAGTTATTTCATTTGCTTATTTTTTTATAGAATTATGATGTTTTCCTTCTTAGTTTCTTGATCTTTGCTTATTTGGTTAAACTCAATGTCTTGTTTTCATTCCACAACTATGTATATTAGTGTCTCATAATTTTATGCTTCATAATGTCTTTACATCAATCGTGGTTTAATTATTATTAACTAATCATATTATGCTTGCTAACGACACAAATATTTCCACTTTGTTGTAGTGATTTATTCATATTTGGTTTTTTGTTTTGACCATTTTGCCTTGGATCTACTATCTCCCCTACAAAATGTAGCATCCCCCTAAAAATCTGTATGAAAGTCCGACTAGGTTACAAATCTCTTAAAACTATGTGTTACATGTTTATTAGATAGGGCATTTTTTACTCTTCGCCCAGGGTATCCAAAATCATTGGACCGGCCCTGCATACCCCTCATACCTGTTGCAACCTCAGCGCCACATCAGCTTTACCAACACCCGGGGATGGACTTAGTGTGGTGGCCGTGGTGGCACGGGCCACCGTCTAATTTGTGTGCCGAAGGGTAAAATTTTCGAATTTTATAAAGGTGCAACCGTATTATTTTGAAGGGTGCCACCATATCGTTTTCAAAACCTAAAAGTGTGCACCTAAAAACCAAAAGCTTAATTCGAAATCAACAAAAAAACCAAAAACTCCCGTCGAAATCAACCAAAAAACCCAAAATATCACTAAAAAAACCCAAAAATTTTCTCGAAATCAACCAAAAAACCAAAAAATTCTTTCGTAGTCAATCAAATAACCCGAAAAATTCTTTCGATTCAATAAAAAAATTCAAAAAAAAGTCCATTGAAATCAACCAAAAAATCGAAAGGAAAAAATCTCTCGAAATCAACCAAAAACTTCTTATATGGTGCCACCGTTTGAAAACCGTCCTAGGTCCGTCCCTGCCAACACCATACCATACCATCCTTAACCGTACCCCTCATACCATCTCTAATTAATTGATTAAAAAAAAAGAAAAAAAAAGGTATAGAGAGAAAGAAGAGAGGGATAGAGAGAAAGGTGGGGTGGGGTAGGGTGGGGTGGGGTTGTTTGGTGACCGGCACAACCATGCCGGTGAACTTGGTACCGGTGTCCCTACCCCTTACCCACAATGGTGTTGCCGGCTGTACATGAGGGTACCGGTAGGAGATCTGTACATGAGGGTACCGGTAGGATCTCCTACCGGTACCCATTGCGGATGGCCAAGAGTAATATGAATGGTAATAACCGGATTTGATGTGATACCATGTTATTAATATAAACTTGTAAGAGATTTATCACAACTAGTTATGCCAATCTAACACACATAACCCAAAAAGTGAAAATTATAATACCTTTCAATTTTTTATTGCGGTTGCATTCTGTATGTTATCAAGGAAGGATGATTTTAAACAGGGTATTTCTAAGCATAATTAGTTTGGTAGATAAAATTGGTCTAAAATTTGATACGGCCAATAAATCTTCTTCGGATGAATAACACAAAATCTTACATCAAAATATATTCTAGGTATATTTTTTAATTATTTTCTTCAAATTGATGTAAAATTTTATCTAAATGAACAGCGTTACTCCTAATTTCTTGTTGGGTTACTATTCCCTTCACCAAATTTTGTATAATTTTTCTTTTTGTCAAAATTTAGAATGATTTGATGTGACATTAGGTGCCCATTAGGCCATAGTATCAACCCCACTGCCACATCAGCTTTTCTTCAATCCTCTCATTAACCTTCTCTGATTATTTCCCAACCCTCTCACACACAACACACATCGGCTTCTCACACCACAATCGGCTTCAGGAGACTGCTCGCGCTCCCAACCCGCCCAAGCCGCTGCCGGCGTACCGGCAGCCCGCCCAGCCCACCAACCCGGCGGGTTGGAAGCCGCTCAAAAAACACTGCCGTAACGCACGGCCTTAAAGATGGTCTTAGAAAATATAGGGAATAAAGAACATGAAAGTAAATCACCACCTTTGTAATTTAAATCTATATTTTTTCCTAAATGGTTAGTTAATAAGTTTCAGTTTCTCAAGTGTAGGTAATGGTGCAAATCAAGGTGGTATCAGGTTCACCTGCAGGTGCTGTGGCAGCTCAAGCAAAGTATACTGCAGCCAACTGGGTCATATTGGATAAGTAAATACAAGTAAAACTATTACCTCATTACATTTATTTCTCTCCAAATTAGGCTCCCCTTTTTGGCCTTATTATATAATCATATGATCATATGTATACCTTTGATTTTTATAATCTTGTAATATGAATCAGGAAATTGAAACAAGAACTTAAACACTGCATGGAGGCACTACAATGCAACATTGTAGTTATGAAAGGTTCAGAACCAAAAGTCCTTAGGCTCAATCTTGGTCCATCTCATGACCACCTCCAAACTCCCTTCTTTTCGGCGGTTTCTTCACCGATCGAAAAACAGTTCGGCCACGGACTCAATCATTCCACTCCCGTAAGCAGCCCCGAAGAAACCGCCATGTTTTGTCCACCATCTTCCGATAAATTGACAAACCCTGCGGCCTCCTCTCTTTTTCTTGTCTACAAACAAAACCCGCTTTTCGAAGGACTCATCAAAGGAAAACCTTCACAAATCAATAAACCCAAAAACTACGATGATGATGATGATTCAAATACCGCGATCGACTCCTGTGGGGAACGAATCATAGCACTCTCATTGTTGCCTAAAAATAACATTTCAGATGAGAATTCCAAGATTATTCACAATTCAGATCTTTCGTATGCTCGTTTAGAGCAAGATAAAATGACGGGGGAACTTAAAGATAATAACATTTTTAGCTCGGGAATCCGAGAGGCGGTCTCTTTGGGTAGAACTTTATCGCTACCGCCTCCCTTATGCTCTCTTTGTCAACACCAAGCACCTGCATTGGTGAAACCTTTACGACAGTTTTATTACCGCGAGCTTCAAGAAGCCACGGACGGTTTCTCTGATTTGAGCTTTGTGGCACAAGGTGAGTTATGGGTTGTTTATAGAGGGGTCTTAAAAGATGGGCTAGTCGTTGCAATCAAGCAGTCGACGTTTTCTGGATCCCACGGAGATGTTGATTTCTGCAAGGAGGTGAGAGTGCTAAGTTGTGCACAACATAAAAATGTGGTATTGCTAGTTGGGTTTTGCATCGAGGGAAATCGAAGACTATTAGTTTACGAGTATGTATGCAATGGCTCGTTGGATAGTCATTTACACGGTAATATATATATATATATATCATCTACAGATATCTTGTTTAACTTCTTTTTATGGCTCAAAATGCATCAAGATTATGGTTTTTCTTGAATAACAGTGAGCAAGAGGACGTATCTTGACTGGCCATTGCGTCTGAAGATAGCAATTGGAACAGCAACGGGACTACGGTATCTTCATGAAGATTGTAGGGTGGGATGTATAGTTCACAGAGATATGAGGCCGAAAAACATCCTATTGACCCATGATTACGAGCCTTTGGTAATTCGAACTCATTACATTTATCAAAGTCATATAACTTTGTACAACAATAAACACTTGAAACATACATTATATGACTACAAGCCGTTTTAATTATCTAATATTTTTGTTGATGATATAGGTTGCTGACTTTGGGCTTGTTAGCTTGCACACTGAACAGAATACATGTGATGAGGAAAGAGTCATTGGAACTTCAGGGTACTTCCTGTTCTCTTTTAACTGTGGGTGTTCAGACCAACTTAATGAGACGTCTTTTTAAATAAGGTCATATAAAAAGACTACTATGACACTTAATTTCAAAAGTGCCTAAAAACTTGTTAGATTAGAATGTCCAAAATTATCATATCAATTTATTGCAACACTTTTACGTAAAATGCACAATTGTTTTTTCCTAAAAACTTAAACCCTTATAAATAGTCTATTAGGGCCTATAAACATACATATCTTTCTATCTGTTTTAATGTAAGATCATTAATATATTTCTATCTGTTTTTAATGTAAAATCATGCCTATATTTTAGGTATCTTGCACCAGAATACTTCAATGGAGGAATGATAACAGAGAAAGTAGACATATATGCTTTTGGATTGGTACTGCTGGAGCTGATCACGGGACGTAGAACTAGTGAATTACAATGCTACAAAGCACGCAAGTTTTGGCACGACGTTTATGCATCACATGAAACGGAACCTATACACGTTCTAGCTTATAAGCACAGATTGCTCGACACACGCTTAGGCTCTTATCAACCTTCCAATTTTCCTCCAGACTTGCATGCAATTGGTAATGCTGCCTCTTTGTGTCTTCAAAAAGATCCAGAACTCAGACCACCCATGTCAAAGGTCTCTAATCCAACTTAATTTACTTCTATGATAAGTTAGTTGTTGGCTGCTAAATTAGTCTGGTAAACTGTTATCTAGGTGCTGAAAGTATTGGAAGGAGAAAGAAGTAATTATTTGGGTCTAGAGTTGGACTCTGGTGGTAACAGAAGTGGGCACATGAGAGCTTCTATCCTCAATGCGCAAATGGAGATGACGGGGCACTATCGCAGACTATCTTACTGAAATGGTATGGCATTTCCTTCAGTAATTAGTTCAATTTAATTACTAGTACAATAGAAATCCAAGTTTGTTTTAGAATTCACAAGGAGAAATCTAGAAATACATAGAATGTGGAGAAAATCTGTTCAAAACGAAGAGAACAAACTGCTCTCAGAACGAAAGAAAATATCAAACAGAACAAACCGCTCTCGGGTTCAAATGGAAACTCAAATTTGATTGTGAACGTGAGGACAATCGAGAACGCCCCACATGGGATATTCACTCTGAATAATCAGAGTGAATAACACAACATTTTGTGTTATTTAGTATTAGTTACTCTGAATAGCACTGCATGTTGTGTAATTCATTCTGAATAATGCATGATTATTCAGAGTGAATATGCCATGTGGCGCGTTCTCGGTTGCCCGTCCTCATGTTCACAGTCAAATTTCGTCTATGTATGTGTATATATATAACATGTGATACCATGGTCAATCACATGTGGTTACTGAAGTATTTTTTAAATTAAAACAAGGGGTGTGTGGGTTGCTCTCTGTCACATATGCTTAACTACAGTATCACATGTGTCATGTGTTCTAATATTCTAGTAAGTTGGAGTTCCCTCTCCTTAAAACTTTAACCTTCCTTTTTGAATGCCACAGCTTTAAGTTGGTAAGATGACAAGTCAGGTTACATATATGAAATCTAAACTTTCATATGCCAAAGCCTATCAAGTAATATATCTCTATATTTGCATTGCAGGGTCATCTACAACAATGAAATCTCCCTCCTCACTGTACAGGATAAATATAGCCACCAAAATTACAATATTGATTATTGAATGATGATACAGTTTATATTTTAAATTTAAGCTGGTCTGTAGAGAGAACAAATACCTTAGGTATTTATTATTTTGCAAACAAGGCAGTAAGGTTCAATTCATTTTGTATTTGTATATTGATACATAATTATATTAATTTGCAATATACTTGTTAAAGTCATGCGTTTAGCTGATAGACTTAGACCATTTCTACTCGATATAAGTTGAAACATATCCTCTATTCAATGACTATATGTTGGAAAGTAATCTAACACAATTCCACTTACTCTCATATGTCATCAGAGAGCTAAGGTCTATCAATCTATGGACTCAACACTAAGGCAATATGTATTTGTGTAGCCATCTCACGCATTGACACTCTAAGACAATTTCTACCCATCTAACCTCTACCGGAGGTGATGTGTTAGACTCTCATATTAGTTAAACTTGATCATTTCTACTGAACAGTAGGTTAAAGCATCTATTCTCTTCCCAAGTGCTCCTTTGGAAAACATATCTAATGATGAAATAGTGCAAAAAAGTAGCTTGTCACCAAAGTTATTGTATGTACTGAACTTCAATTTTTACATTTTGACGCATCAAACTTATGAAAAAACTCTATTGTGTGTATCCAACCTGCTATAGCAGGTTATAACCGGTTTTCCGACGACCACCCCTCCCACCGGCGACCCTTTTCCGACCCCTCCCCTACTCCGGCGACCATTTCCGGCGTGCCTCTCTCTCTAAACCCTCTCCTCCGACAACACCTCCACCCTCCAACTCTCCTCCTTTGACCCCATATCCTCTCGATGGAAGTGGGTCTTGAGGATGGTGGTGATGGCCAGAAACGTTTTCGCCAGTGACTGAGATGGTGGGTTACAGGGGTGACCGGAGATTGTGGGTAATAGGGGTGACCGGAGATGGTGGTGTTGGAAGGTCGGAGATGGTGGTGTTGGAAGGTCGGAAATCGCGGGTTACAGGGGTGGCCGGAGATGGTGGTGTTGCAAGGGTGGCTGGAGATGGTGGTGTTGCAGGGATGGCCAGAGATGGTGGTGATGGAGGCTTGGTGGCCGGAAACGTGTTGGAGATGGTAATGGAAGTGGGTCTTGAAGATGGTGGTGGTGGCCGGAAACGTTTTCGCCGGAGATTGTGGCTGGAGATTGTTGCCGGAGTTTTTTTGCCGGAGATTGTCGCCGGAGATGGTGGGTTACAGGTTACCTGCAGGTAACCAGATACACACAATAGAGTTTTTTTGCAAGTTTGATACGTCAAAAGATAAAAATTGAAGTTCAGTACATACAATAACTTTTGGTGACAAGTTGGATACACTTTTATGTAATTGTCCCTAAATAAAATTGATATAACTGCCGAAGTCAAGTTGCATTCCTACACATCCGCAAATAGTAACAATTTTCATTCAGTTTTTAAATCAAAAGCTACGCAACACATGGGTTGGTTGGCCAGTTTGAAGACATGCATTTAAATAATCTAATCCAATGTTTATGGTTTGATAAATCCCAACCCGATCCAATCTAACCCAGCACAATAAAAATTACAGCCAACCCAACCCAAACCAAAAGATTATGAACTAAAATTGTAACAATAGATGATGTAATTGGGAAATCATATTATTGTTTATTTTTAAAAAACAATTGTTATTAATTTATGTTCCTTACAATTTTGAGGTGCAACAATAAAAGAAATGTAAACATGTACATAGGAGTTAGGACCAGTGTTCAAAAAGGCGCGCCATGGCATGCATTATGGTCATATGGTGCAATCCTTAGGCTGCAACACACGTTTTTTTACACATGATTTTTTTTTATATTATGTTTTTACATTTTTGACTTTAGGTTTTACATTTATATAACTTTATCTAATCACATCATTCACAGTTTCACGAATTTATAAACTTTATAGTCTCACAATTAAACTCAGTATTAAATTATCTTTTAAGTTCAATTTTAATATTCAATTACAAGCTATTTTTGTAATAATAATCTATATATTTTTGTTCTTCTAATATGAATGTACATTTTCTAATAAAATTATTTAATTTGATTAACATATATATGTTTATATATAAGTTTATATTTGACAAAGAAATTCGCCACTTTATATCACGCCTTGAAAAAGTTGTGTCCTTGTCGCGGGACGTAAGACTTGATGCTTGACCTACACCATCACACAACGTTTCACGTAACTTTAAACATTACTTGGGACGAAAAATATTATTTCAATTTTTTTTTAAAAGCAATAAACTTAGACAAAAAAATCACCACCCCAACAAAAAAGGACATGAAAGCGATGTATTTCTTTTTCCCAAGCCAACAATATCAATTAACCTTTTACACCAACTACTCTCTAGTGAAATCGCTTTGTAGTCATTGGGTAAGTTCATCTTGTGAAAGATTAACAACAAAATTCAGAATTTCCATAAAAAACAACTAAACCTTTGCAACAAACCATTGAACCTTCGTATCAAAAAAAGAAACAACGAAACATAAAACATCATAACAAAACATATAATCTTCACATGATCATATATTCACAAAGAAAACAAGACGAAACTTCATAGGAAAACCAAACCAAACCGTCAATGAAAACACACATTGAACCTAACCTCATGTGTCTTAGGTTAATGTGCTGCTAGTTCTATAATATACCATTCTTTAGTGGAAACACTTTATAACGAAGGATAAAACGAGAATATTAAGACCACGTTTTTAGCAAAGGCATAACCAGAAGAGGGATGTCGTAACACTAAAGGTGGCAAAACACCAATCTGACCATGAGCATTAGAAGTTTTTAATGTATTAGATACCCCCAAAAGCAAAAGCATGTAGTTGGACTTCAAACTCCCGGATCCTGATTCTTGGAGGGCGATAGAAGCTACAAAATCCTTTGTGTTCCTCAAGCGCTAAATGATGTACAAAGTCGTTCGTTTTGATAGCTAACCAGATCGACGACTCTATTTTTTCTTCTAAATTCGTAATTTCCCATTATACATCCTCATTTACCTTTAAGTTGTATTCTGATAATTGGAATATACTTTCCTATCTAACTTAACTAGTTTTGTTTTTCATTGTTTTTCAATTCTAAGTTCAACTTCGTGCCTGGGCGGGTCCAGTCTATGTGGACTAGACCGTGTCGCCGCGGATTAGTCGGTGCTACCCAATTGGATGCCCGGATACTACGGATGCGTGTGTGAGTTTATTGCCATACAAAAAAAAAAGTTCAACTTGCCTCCATGATATTTTATAGAATTGGTAATGTTTAATTGTAATTTGTAAAACTGCTTTGTTTTTTAATCAAAAAAATTAATTGCTTTTTAATTAAAAAAAAATAAGGATAATAAAATATAGAGAAAAAGCATCAATTGCTTGTTTGCCCCCAAAGTAATAAAGTTGTTAATTAAAATATAATGAAAAAGAGAGAATTATGTGATATTGAAGGTAATCAGTATCATCTAAAAACCAACTATGAAGACATAAAATCTCATTCTTTCTCTTCCTTTGTCCTCATATGCAATCTTCATACATACTATACAATCACTTGAGGCCCCCACACCTAAAACTCCATCTCCACCGTCCAAATTCAAAATTAAAAACCAATCAAAGCAACCCATTACCAACTGGTGGGACCCACAAACTAAAACTAAAACTCAACTTAAAAAACCGCAGGTCAACATCTTCCCTGAGATTTTGACCAATGGTGTTCTCTAAAAACATATTTACTAAATAAATTTTGTTTCAAATATAATTACTATTTAGATCATTAGATGTACCAGTTATGTTTGAAACAACACTCATTTGGTAAATATGTTTTAAAATAACATCCATTTGGTACAACTATAACACCTAAATTGTAATTATGTTGAAACAATATCCATTTTTTAAATATATTTTAAGAAAACACCCATTTGGTCAAAAACTCACTGTCGGTAACTAATCGCACCAAACATTCCCATTCCGTACCACCCCCGCCATCCGATGCATTTCTGGCGGCTACTCCGTCACGCTCCACACTTTCACCGACTTATCCAAACTCCCACTATAAACCACCCATTTCCCATCGCCGCCCTTCGCCACCGTCAAACACTTCACCGGCCCGCCGTGCCCCGTCAAAACCGACAAACAACGGTGGCCGGAACCCTCCCTCCGCCACACGCATATCGTCTTGTCCGCCGATCCGCTGAACACCAAGCTTCCGGCCGCCGCAAGACACAACACCGCCATCTTATGCCCCTTAAGAACCCCGCCGTGCGACAACCGCTTCTCGATCTCCCAAAAATTCACCTCGCCGTCCGACGACCCGGAGTACAACACCCCCGACGGCTTCGACACCGCCAGCGCCGTCACCGCGCACTCCTTTTCCAGAAGCTTCTCCACGAACTTATGCTTCATGCCCTTCCCCTTCCCTTCCCGCCGCCACACCTTCACCGACCCCTCCGCGGACCCCGTGAACACCAGCCCGTCCACCGCGGACACGATCGAGTTCACAGCGTCATCGTGCGCCTTCACGGACTCCAAACACTTGGAATTCGACGTCTTCCATACCTTAAAAGTCCGGTCCCACGAAGCCGAATAAAGCAAACCCTCTTGTTCATCGATGCTGAGGCTAGAAATGGCGTCGCAATGCTTGATCCAAAGCGTCGTGCAGTTTCTTTTCACCTCCACGTAGTTTTTCGACTTCATGGAGGTCTTCAAGATGTCGAAAAAGGTGGGGTAGGTTCCGATTCGTTTGTGGATCTTCGGGTCTTTGGAGTTGGATTTCCAAACGCGGATCTTACCGTCCTGATGGCCGGTTAGGATCTTATCACCCGAGATGATGATGGCCTTGACGAGGCCGCTGGTCGATTTGAAGGTGGTGAACATGTTCATGTTCTTCCAGACATGGATGTTCTTGCTGTCGGATCCGGTGTAGAGGAGGCCGCCCGCGGTGGGGGAGGCGGCCAAGGAGTAAATGTGGCCTTCTTGGCGGACGAGGGATCCAATGAGGGCCTTATTATCGGTGGTGGCCGAGGATGGTTGGAAAGAAGACGTTTGGTTCCATGGTGACATCATCAATGGCGAGCCCTCGTCGTTGCTGGTACGGCCGGAGTCGTAACCTGTGTCATCGCGGTTGATCACGTAGTCATCGTCGTCCTCGGCCGGAGAAGAGTTTGTTTGACGAGAATGCATGTTGTTGTTGTTATTGTTATTATTGTTGTTGTTGTTGTTGTTGTTTAATTTGTGTAACAAATTGGGGTTTGATGAATTCTTGTTAGGATTGATCAACTTGTTCAATGTTTGATAGAATGAATAATAATGATGGGATTAATGGAGTGATGGAGATTAATGGATGAATTAGATGAATTTTGGAATTGGGGGTTGTTGATAGAAAGGGAAGGAAGTGAGAAAAGATTGATGGGTATAAATAGAGGAGTGGAATGAGGAAATGATGACACGTGTATGTGAGGAAAAACGTAATCGAATCATTTTCCATGCTTTCTGGGTCCGGAACTTCCGTTGGTCACTTTCTGTCTTTTTTTTTTCTTTCTTCTGTTTGCAACAAAAAATATTTACTCATAGTAAAACAAAAAACATATAAGCGCATCTATAAAAAAAAATTTAGAGTGAATTACATTTTTAGTCCCTGTGGTTTGGTGATTTTAACACTCTAGGTCCATTTTCAAAATAACTATGGATTTGGCACCTGTGGTTTACATTTTCTAACACTCTGGGTCCACAATTGCTAACACCGTTAAAGTATTCTGTTAAGTAGGTTAATTACAGGGGTAGTTTGGTCATTTCATTTATGTTTTTGTTTTCAATTAAACCATAGGGACCAAATATGTAATTTACACTATATACAATATCACAAGGACCAAAGATGTAAATTATTAATATCAATAAGAAAAATAACAAAAAAAAAATTTCCATCATCTTCATCATGCCATCTGAATTTATTTTCCAAGAAACCCTAGACTACCATCACCATCAGCCATCACAATCTAACACCACCACCACCCTCACCCCCATCGACTGTTACCACCACCCACCACCCTCTCCCCCATCGACTGTTACCACCACCCTCTCCCCCATCTAATTTCTGCCCAATGACCTCTCCACCGACCTCCCCGCCGGCCACCCCATCAGCCACAATAAACACCGCCGGCCACCCTATCACCGTCTCTAACTCCATCGCCCATCGCCCATCTCCATCACCATATTCGGTTGCAAGATTGTTACCAGGTGATTTAGATAGGTTTTCTATTTTCTGGAATTGATTTGTGAAATACACGAAAAGGTTGGTTTAGGGTTTTTAGGGCTGTGATTTAGATTGGGGGTTTGATTTTGACTTGTGATTTCTAATTTGTTATAGAATCATAACCTTCAATTTTCTATTTTCTGGAATTGATTTGTGATTTGAGATTTTGAAGTTTAGATTTAGGGGTTTGTAGTTTGATAATGTTTGAAATTCGATTAATGGATTTATGAAAGGTAAGATTTTTTTTATGGTGGGGGTGGTGGCGGGCGGTAGCTGGTGGTGGTGATGATGATGATGATGATGATGATGCTGGTGGTGGTGTTGTCGGTAGCTTGTGGGTGGGTGGGTGGGTGGGTGGTGGTGGTAGCTGCTGGGTGGTGGCGGGGATGTGGTGGTGGTAGCTAGTGGGTGGTGATTGTGGTGGTAGCTGGTGGGTGGTGGTGGGGATGTGGTGGTGGTAACTAGTGGGTGGTGGTGGTGGGATGTGGTAGTGGTAACTAGTGGGTGGTGGTGGTGGTGGTGGATGTTGATGGTGGGTGGTTGAAGAAGATAAAGTTCATCTAATATGATATTATTTTTAAATTAACATAGATAATATAGTAAATCACATATTTGGTCCCTCTTGTTTTTAATGGAAAAATAAAAAGGAAAATGAAATGACTGAAATACCCTTGTACATAATCCATTTAACAGAATACTTTAACGGTGTTGGCAATCGTGGACCCAGAGTGTTAGAAAATGTAAACCACAGGTACCAAATTCATAATTATTTTGAAAATGGACCCAGAGTGTTAAAATCACCAAACCACAGGGACCAAAAATGTAATTAACTCAAAAATTTATTATTTTTGAATGGTATATTGGTACAACAGAGTATCATCGTGCTACCATGGCATCAAGTCACAATGACCGGAGTTCGAAACTTCTCCAAAGAGAATAATCACCCCCAACCTAGTCATCCAGTTTCCATTTAAAGGTCTTTAAGACATCAGCTGAGATTCGAACCCGACATTCGTTTAGGAAAAATCCTCCAAAATAGACTCTAGCAAAAGTCAAACTCCTAACCTTTTGTTAGTAATTATGTGCAAAAGTTGACAAACCAGTGATTATGCATCCAATGTTATAAGACACTTGAGGGTCACACCTGTGAGGATCTGTAAATCAAATAAGATAAAATCCCAGTTTGGAGAGATTGGGTTTATAATAGTTAGTTATAAACCAGTTGGGTATTTTATGTAAGAAAACCCAAAGATAAAGGTTTGAAATGAACTATATATATTTATTAGGGGAATAAATATATATAGATTTATTGATTAATAAATTATGTATTTATTGAGATTAAATATATATAATAGATTATTAATTAATAAAAGATAATTATCAGATTTAATGGAGATTCTTTTCTTTGGGAGAAAGAAAAGATTATTTCCATAAGATAATTATAAGGAAACTGGTTATATGGAAACTTCTCCATATAAATATAGGCCTAGGGCTTATCAGTTATTCATTCAATTAAGCCATCAAACCAGAAAAACTCTCTCTCTCTCTCCTAAATTCCGGCGTCAACCACCAGCACCGCAGCCAGCTCGCGCCGCAAAGGTGGTACTCGCGCCGCGAAGTTCACACGTGACAGCCTGTTTCGTGATCTCGGGATTTTAGCCAGCTAGAGGGCAATTTGTCTGATCGTTTACGGGTGGATCAAGCTCGAGCAATCCAGGTAACAAACCTAAACTTTTAGTTGTTACATAAAACTGAACGATTAAGATCTGTGAATTTTAGGGTTTTAATTCTTAGCTTCCGCAATGATTGAACCAGTTAGGTTTGATTTAGTCTAAACCTTTTGGGTCAGTTTGATCATTAGGTTTAACTGTGTATCTCTTCCAGTTAGGATTGAGATCCACAGTGATCCTCGTGTCAGATCGATACGAGGGATCTCAATAAAACCCAACAGTGATATCAGAGCCACAGGTTTAATTGTTTTGTTTTATTTATCAGTTTATTAGATCCGTTAATTATCTTTGATCAAATAAAGTTTTTCTTTTTTAAAAAAAAAGGAATTGTTTTTAATGATTATCTGTTGTTTGATAAAAAATTATTGGTCATGTTTATCGTGTTAAAAACCCAGTTTTATCAACACCGTATCACCAACGAGGAAAAACCCCACCGGGTGAGGCGGTTGACGGAGGAACGGCGACAAATAGCCGCCAGACTATCCGATCAATCGTCAGCCATAGCTACGCCACCAGTGTGGTGGCAGCGGGGTTTTTCCGGTGGCTATGTCGCCACTCGACCACAGCCGGACCACCAGATTGGTGGGGGGCGATGGTCAAACCACACCAAAGCCACATCACCAGCGTGGTGGTGGCGATGGTCAATGGTAGTCGAACGGTGGCCGTATCACATTCGATCGAGATCCGCACCGCACCCGGCCATGGCCGGATTGCGAATTGACCACGGCTGCACCACCAGCGTGGTGGTGGCAGCGGCTTTACGGTGGCTGTGGCGGTGTTGTCGCAGGCGGCGGTGGTCAGACGACCAAACCGCAAGTTGCGAGATGGCGGCGGTTGCGACTGTTTGTTGCCACGGTTGCCGGCCGAGGCGAGGTGGCGGTGGTGGCGCTCACGCGTCGTCATCGCCAGTCCCGATCGATGAAGGTCACGGTGATATCGGCGGCTGATTGCTGTTGATATCGCCGGTCACCCGGTGGTAATGGTGGCGGCGTTCGGGCAATTAATGACGACGCCGACCGCATCACACAAAGAGGCAACGGTCGCTGGACCATGGTTGGATCGACGGTCGCCGATTGTGGTTGTCAACGCCCACCAGGTACGACCCTCGCGGCGCGAGCCATGCCCTCGCGGCGCGAGCTGCCAATTCGTCTAGGGTTTTTCGCAGTTTTTGGACCGAATTCGTTAACAAGCCCAAAACCCAGTATTTTGGACCAAGTTATGGCCCAAAAAGGGTTCTTTTGGTTTTAAGCCTTTTATCCAAATTAATTTTTATTTAGATAATTTTATTTGTCTTATAAAATTATTTTAAGGGAAGTTTTATTAATCGTTATCCCTAATAAAAATTTATGTTGTTTTATCAAATCAGTTAATTGACCCGTTTGGTCAAAATGTGCCCAGTGTCGTGTTTTGAACAGATGGTTAAAGCACAATACAGTTTATGGGCCAAGGTTTTGACATTTAAACCAGTTGGTTCGGAATGTCCGGTTTGATATATGATAAAAGGTCAATTTTATAAAATGAATTTATCGTTTATAAATCTTGTTTTATAAAATTTTTTTTTTTTGGGCTTATAAAACAGCTAGTTTTATAAATAAGTTAAAACCGGGTTTTACGAAAGATGAGATAATTTTAACGGATCTAGGTTTGTTTTACGCTTTATATTGCTTAATTTTATGCCTTATAAATGCGTGGTTGTTATATATACGTGTATGTGTATAATATATATGTTATATTATAGCGTTTGCCAACATAGACCCTTGACTAGTTTACGGGGAGGCCTGTGTGCCACTTACAACCCCTTGTGTAATAATGACCTTAGGATAGATTTTATTTTTTCTTTTCGGAGTTCCATCAAAGATGCCGAGGCCAGTGGGAGCTACGCAAGAAATTTTCTGGAGTCCTGACGAACATGCTAAAGCCAGTGGGAGCTACGCATTTTTTAGAAAAAATAAGTCATTATTGGTCCTTAGGAATAATAGTTGGCAAACCTATAATTAGTTACTCTTAAACTGTGTAGCTATAGTTTTTAACTGCATAATTGTTTATTTGTGATATCATGCATGTTAGTAGTTTTAAAATAGAAGGAGTTTTAAAACTAGATTATATCACAAAACATATAGGTTTTATAATTAAAATTACCTGTTTTTCTAAAACCTTTTCAAACGGTAGATTTTATTTAAAACCTGCAAAATTGTAAATAGATTGTTTAAAGGCAAGTTGATAAAACAGTTAGTTTTGGTCAACTAGAATGCTATCAAAACAGCTAGTTTTGATTAGCAAGTATGCTTTTAAAACAGTTAGTTTTAATTAGCAAGAGCCTTTTAAAACAGTTAGTTTTATTACAGCGTATGTTTGAAACAGTTAGTTTAAACATCAGTTTATTTTCTGTTTAAACAATCAGTTTTTCAAAAGTTACAATTTTTCTAAATAACTGGACATTAAAAGGTTTTTCAAAAATTGATCAAAAACCCCGTTAAATCATAGATCAGTAGTGCAACCCATCTAGGGACACCTCTGGCGTAAGGTACGTGGGTGTTGTAAGTGAACACACCTTGAGCATCCACGTTCAAACCGAAGCTGAAGGGGTTACATAACTCTGCGAATTATCTCCGGGTGGTACCGGCCAGAGTAAAGTGATCAGGTCCCAAAATGGTGAGATCTGTTTTGGTTCTGTTTAGATTCACCGGGTGGTACCGGGCCAAAAAGCACTAAGAGGGACTAAAACATGTACGGATTGATCACCGTTGTCCCGAAAAGATCTAGGAGTCATATCAGTTAGATGTGATTGGTAAAAGCCCTTACCTACCTAATTAGTATTGTGCCTGGTGAGACGTGAACACACCGGTCATCAGGGCGTATGTAATTAGGATCCTAGTCCAATAATTAATCATTTAAGGGTTTATTGATTTTATTGGAGTTAGTCTATTCACAGTGTTAAAACCAATTTTTTGAAATGTGTAGATGGCTAGCACTGTTACCAACACAAACAATCTTTCTCTCCGATCCATCCTAGAGAAGGATAAACTCACTGGTCCAAACTTTCTCGACTGGGAGCGCAATCTAATGATTGTGCTCAGGCACGAGAGAAAATGGTACGTTCTTGAAGAGCCTTTAGGAGAGGCCCCTCCAGGCAACGCTCCGGCCGCGATCAGGAATGCTCACAAGAAGCACTCAGATGATCGGCTGGACGTAGGCTGTCTTATGCTTGCTACAATGAGCCCAGAATTGCAAACAGGGTTCATGGACACAAATGCTTATGACATGATCCGCCAGTTGAGGGACATGTTCCAAACGCAAGCACGCACAGAGCGTTACGATGCCACGAAGGCATTTAACGAGTGCAAGATGGTGAGAGGGACCTCAGTCAGTGACCATTTTATGAAAATGAAACGACATATGGATCACTTGGAAAGGCTTGGGCACCCAGTTCCGTTGCAGCTAGCAACAGATACTATACTCAACTCGCTGTCAGAAGACTTCAAGCCGTTTGTAGTCAACTACAATATGAACAACATGGAGAAGTCAATAGCCGAATTGCACTCCATGCTTAAGACAGCCGAGCTGAATATGGGAGCCAAAAGTAACCCCAATGACGTACTGATGGTGAGGGACGGAGGAGTAAAGAAGAAACATGGGCAGGGAAGCACCAGCAAAGGGAAAGGACCAGCTCAGGTCATCCAGAGTGCGCCCAAAGTTCGTGAAAACATCAAGGGCAAGGGCAAGGGCAAGAAAGTTAAGCCTAACAAAGCGAGGACCGAAAATCGTTGTTTCACTTGCAACGAAATCGGTCATTGGAGGCAAAACTGCCCTAAGCGTCATGAAGCAGGTATGTAAAAACCTCAGGTATTTATGATTGCTTAGTTTATCACTTATACTGATGCCTAGTGCAAACGCTTATTGCAGGTGGTCAGAAGTGAGTGCCCAAGAATGCAAGGATCAAAGATACAAGCACAGTTTACGTGGAATGATTTTCAAGACATTTTAGTATTTTAAAACATTTGGATATTTACAATTACATTTTATGGTGTTTATTTGGAATAGTTTTTGATAAATAAATTTTAAGTTTTAAAATAATGTCTTGAAATATTTGATGTGCTTGGTATGAATATAAGTCAAGTTTTGACCAAATTCAAGATTAGATCCTAGAAATTGATGATAACACTACTGTCTTATTAATGAAAACTATTAAAGGCACACAAAACTACAGTTGTAGGAATGTGACTTTAATTAAAACAAAGAGTGAGTAAAAGATTGTAAAAAGACCTTTTATGATCCTAGATTACCCACTTATATGTTTTGCAAGGATTTAAGAATAATATATCACAGCTTGTGGATGTTAAAACTAAGAATTAATTCCAAGATTTGGAATTAGGATTCAATTACAAGATCCAGTCATGTTTTACACAGAAATACTAAAATCCCGATTACTTAAAACAAAATTGACTAAGTAGTCAAGTTTTGACTAAGTCAATAGTTAGTTCTTAAGTAATAGCCAGTTTTCATAAAAGTCAGTGGGAGCCCAAATTTATTCCATATCCAGATATGTGATAAAAGAATAAAAGGAAATTATTGATTAAGTAGATTTCAGAGTTATAATCCAGAAAGGACATAAATTCTTAAAATCTAAGATCTACCTTTTAGTCTAAAAAGGAGATAGTATATATTTCAAGTTTTGAAATATAATCAATAGACTTGGTTGGAAAAATTAATAATACAAGTGCTGCAATAATATTTACCAGTGTGGTAAATAAGAAATCAGATTTCAGTTGGAAATCATTTATCTACACAGCAACTAAGGAAAGTTGCAGTTCAGCTTTGCATATTCAGGGTAACTCGGAGTTAGTCCAGATCTCCGTGTTCAGACAATATGGCAAAGTGAAGTCTAACTTTTGTTTTAGGTTTTTGAAACAAAATTAGCCGAAACAAGTATATAATATCAGGTAGATATTAAACTTGTAATATTGGTTGACTACTTTGATCAAAACGGTAAACTTTGATAAAAGGGTTTAAACTGAAGTTGGGTGATACTTCACTTAGACCAAAACTTAACAAACGTAGAATAGACACAGTAGAAGGTAATTAATGAGATGATATTAATTTTTTTTATTATTACAGAGTGTAATATGGGCTATACAAAATTAGTCTCTTAAAAGCACTTCTATATTTTGCATGTTTTATGATCCAGGAATGAGACTGGATTCCAGTCTATCATTCGAAAATTGTCCGTGACGACTTATTGTGGTGGGAACCCAATAGGGAGTTAAAGTCATTGTGAGTTTTTTGGGTAGTTATGATCAGTGAGTTGAATAACAGTTACAAGTATTGTAAACCAAAAACTGCACAGATATTCGATGGAGTAGCGAATATCGGACGTGATCCGCGGTTGAGACTACTTCTTGGATTCTGTCATAAGTAGAATCTCACAGTGGTTGTCCCTATCACCTGAGGTATCTGGTTTGATATCATGAGGACTGCTGGATATTTGGTGAGTTCAACCGCTACGCCGTAACAGGGTGGCTATAAAGGGCGTAACTAGATTCAGCGGAAGCCGTGGTATTAAATGCGGGTATGTAAGATGGGATTTGCACCTCTTCTCAGAAGAGAGATATTTCTGGGCCCCTTGACTGACTGAACATACTGATGAAGTGCATGGCCATGCCCAAACGAACTGATTAGTTCTTTGTCGTTTACCTATCAGTAGAAGTCGGATAGTCAAGAATCATAATCTTGAGTATTTAGAGTTGACTGATTCCAAGCTCATACTCAAAGATGAAATGTCGTGATGCAAAGGGAAAAGCCAAGATATACCCGTTTTATGGACAGTAGTTTCATAAATGTTATTTCCTTGTGGAAATGTATTATCACCTATCTGGGTATAAGAGTTCTTGTAACCTGGTTAGCCTAAGTGCCTGTCTAGGGGCCTCCTTAGGTCCGTGTGATCAAGACGGTATTGCCAACTTGCACAAGTGGGAGTCTGTTAGTAATTATGTGCAAAAGTTGACAAACCAATGATTATGCATCCAATGTTATAAGACACTTGATGGTCACACCTGTGAGGATCTGTAAATCAAATAAGATAAAATCCCAGTTTGGAGAGATTGGGTTTATAATAGTTAGTTATAAACCAGTTGGGTATTTTATGTAAGAAAACCCAAAGATAAAGGTTTGAAATGAACTATATATATTTATTAGGGGAATAAATATATATAGATTTATTGATTAATAAATTATGTATTTATTGAGATTAAATATATATAATAGATTATTAATTAATAAAAGATAATTATCAGATTTAATGGAGATAAGATTATTTCCATAAGATAATTATAAGGAAACTGGTTATATGGAAACTTCTCCATATAAATATAGGCCTAGGGCTTATCAGTTATTCATTCAATTAAGCCATCAAACCAGAAAAACTCTCTCTCTCTCTCTCTCCTAAATTCCGGCGTCAACCACCAGCACCGCAGCCAGCTCGCGCCGCAAAGGTGGTACTCGCGCCGCGAAGTTCACACGTGACAGCCTGTTTCGTGATCTCGGGATTTTAGCCAGCTAGAGGGCAATTTGTCTGATCGTTTACGGGTGGATCAAGCTCGAGCAATCCAGGTAACAAACCTAAACTTTTAGTTGTTACATAAAACTGAACGATTAAGATCTGTGAATTTTAGGGTTTTAATTCTTAGCTTCCGCAATGATTGAACCAGTTAGGTTTGATTTAGTCTAAACCTTTTGGGTCAGTTTGATCATTAGGTTTAACTGTGTATCTCTTCCAGTTAGGATTGAGATCCACAGTGATCCTCGTGTCAGATCGATACGAGGGATCTCAATAAAACCCAACACCTTTACCATATAAGAATTATAACACATGCATCAGATCAACTGAGTTGACCATCATTTGCTATTTTCAATTTAAATTGTCCCCTTTTTCTAACACCAATGGCAACAGAAAACCAATCACGAATGTAAAAGAATTTGATGATAAAGAATTCAAAAGGATGATGGTACGTGAAATGATGGGGAAGTTTAGGTAAAACAATCCTTTGAAATTATCTTGAAATCTTATTTGTTTCTTTGATGTTGATATGTCTTGAAAATGTCAAAAAATTAAAATAAAATGTGAAAAATCAAAATTGCACTTAAACTATTGAATTCATATATTATAAGTCGTTTTATATTTTCCTATTGAAAAAAATATGATATATTTTTTATTGAATTAAACGTTTCATTCATCCTTATAGTGTATCTAAAAAAGAAATATTTGTTTACATGTTTCATGATGTTGCTATAAAGATTTATTTTGATATATACTTTACTTAATTTTTATAAATATGTAAATAGCTTGTAACAAATAAGTAGCAATTAGCAAAACATGAGAACTCAAATTCATATTTATTTGTTATTATATATGGCAACGAGTAAATAAATATATAATATGTAAATTTGATACGAGAATTTTCAAAGTGATAAACCAATATTGGTGAAAACGTTTCAATAGAAGGTATTGTAATTTTCACTAATAAAACAAAATATAAAATTTTATTCAAACTAGATTTTAAGTATAAAAATTATTATTCATGTAATCGTATTTCCAAGTTATAAGTTAATATAGTTATACTTTTATTGAGAAAGGGGAAAGGAAAAAAGTTTAATAATCAATGATATATACTATTCATCTCAATGATTTATGTTAATGATTTGAGATGTTATTAGAAACTACAATGAGAAGTCATAATGTTTTCATTTATTTCAATATGTATAAAAGAAGAAGAAAAAGTCTATGAAACAATTGATTGATAGCTTCATGTGAAGAAGAATCCCTAATTTTAGCAAACATATTTTTAGATTACCCTATATGGGGGCTATTGGAGCCAAAATATCTTGTAACATTGGAAGGTGTGGAAATTTTATACACCAAAAAGATATTTTTCTCGAGTTAGGTTCGTATTGAAAGTAACTATTTTTGTTAGAAGGTAACACAAATATGAAAATAACTTTATATATATTATGTAAAAATAGATTTATATTGTATGAAAGTTATAACTTTTACAAAGTATGATGTGATATTAATCAACAACTATAAGTGATACAAAAGTTACAATTTTTACAAAAAAATGTAAGTGTGTTTTTCATTTGTTTTCATGTTTAAAAAATGATAGTTTCTTGTATGATCTAAATCATATATGTTATTGTGAATGTTATATGGTATAATAGGGACACATTATCACACAACTTTATATTTATTACAAGAAAGTATGATGCTACTTGAACATCTATTTATTACATCACAAGAAAAAAAATGTTGATTATTTGATTATTAAAATGATTTTGGAAACAAACTCCAGAATGCTAAATAAGGAGTAGAAGAACAGAATTAACAGAGGTTTTGAGAACCAATGAATGTCTAGCCCACCGGTGGTAGGTAACATCCTTGCGCTTACCTTGAAAGATAGGTTGGCGCGGGTCCGAGCCCCGCTTGGTGCAAAAAAGGCCAAATGCCTTATAGACCTCTTCTGCGGTATCCAGCTCTTGACCGGTCTTCGGTCGGTTCAGGGGCGAGTCCATGGGTTGGCCTTCGGGTCGGCTCATGTGCACGGGGGATTAGTCGGTGCCTGTATGGATCCGGATACCCCCGGAACGTGTGTGTGAGTTAATTGCCGTTCAAAAAAAATAGAGGTTTTGAGAACCGAGTTAGAGGTACCCGAGGCTCATGTTTGACACGATCCCATTAAGCAGATTTGCCGTCTGCTCCCAGGGTACAACGGCTGAAACAGTAGATGAACTGCCGGATAACACTTGCATGAAAAACTAGTCGCCGAAAAGATTTATGCAGAGAAGAAGAGAGAGAGAGAGCTATTAGTGTGTTTTCTGTGTGTATAGAATGAGCTACTTGGGTGTCTCTATATACTGATAAAAATCGTAACCGACGAAACTGACAAATTAATTCGTACGTAACCGACGATTTAATTCTAAGAGAATAAAAAAGTACGAAACCGACGAACGATTTTAATTCGAGAATAAAATCATACGAAACCGGCGATTTAATTCTAAGAGAATAAAAACATACGAAACCGATGAACAATTTTAATTCAAGAATAATAAACGTACGATTTAATTCTAAACAGAATCTGTCAACTTCAGTTACAAAAATTCAAAAACCCAAGTACTCATCTTTGAGAATCGATATCTCATTCACTTTATCGATTTTGGACATTTGATATACCGATTTGAAGCTCTCATATAATAAAACACAAACCCACCAATAGTTAACTATATGTAACACATTTATATATAATTAATTGTGTCCAAATATTGGTAAAAAACCTATATTTTACCAATAAATTCCAACAAAAAATATAACTATATATATATAGACGAAAGTTTGGTTGCAGACTTATTTTTCATTGTGATCATAAGAACAGTTGAGTGCACGAACGTATCACATTCATTATTCAAATAAATGTAAATATTCATACATTATTCGTGATGAATAACATGTCAGTCCTATGGTTTTGGATGCTCTGGGCAGAGAATAAGAAAATGTCATTAATCCAAGAAATACACATATTCTAAAGAGGTTTGGAACCTAGTCGGACTCTCGTATATTTATAGAAGGATGTTACATTTCTTAGAGAAAAGAGTAGATGCAAGGCAAAAGGAAAAATGTTCACCACAAATAACCAAATATGAACAAACCGCTATACCAAAGTAGAAATATTATTGGTCTAGTTAACTGGTATAATATGATATATTAATTATAATCAAACCACAAATGATATAAAGACAATATCAAACATAAAATATTAAGACACAAATATTATATTATTTGTATTATTCAAGGTGAATAATATAACAGTAAAAAAAATAATATATTTTTCATCTTCAATGTTGTATAATTTATGAATATTCACCTTCATTATGCATAGTGAATGTGACACGTGTCACACTTTCGAATGTCCTTGCGTTCGAATTGAAAAATGAGTTTAAACCTGTCACTAATGTATATACTTTATTAAACTCAAAAGTTTCTAAATTCCGTGAGATTAATGTGAGTTATTCAATTAAAAGAATTATGTTATTTAAAAAATATATATAACAAGATAATTTAGTAATAAATAAGAGTTTTTTTTAACCAAAGTATTGTGTTTTAGTAATACAATCCATAATTAAAAGCCATTAACTAATATTATTTTTCCCATTCAATAATTCTCATACATCGGAAAAACTACAATAAATTGAGTTTACAGGGACACCTAAAATATCTAAATGTCTTTATAGAATATTTTATGAGTTAAGTTTATAGAACACTTCTTAAAAAGCGTCATATCCAAAAGTTTTAAAA
This sequence comes from Centaurea solstitialis, assembly GCA_030169165.1. NCBI lineage: Eukaryota > Viridiplantae > Streptophyta > Magnoliopsida > Asterales > Asteraceae > Centaurea > Centaurea solstitialis. The sequence goes on along the minus strand of CM058040.1, from coordinate 89,371,235 downwards.
TAAGTTTATAAGACACTTTTAGAAATCATGAATCTTTTGACATGAATCTTTCGTTCAACCTTAACACCTTGAATTCATCATAAAACATTTTTTAACTTTCGAGTTGTTTTCTAATATTAGGTTATCAACGAGGTCTTTGGTGTCAGTGACACACATTAAGTGATACCTTTGGTCAACTAGTGTTTTAGTCTCCTTGACTCTTGAACTCGATTTTTAATGGTGAAATATTCTTCAACTCTAACTTTAGTTCATTCAGTTTTTTATGTTGTACATGGCATACCTAGGTTTCCACCAAATCTTTAGTGTGTGACCAATGACCTTTGGTAGTATTCTTTAGAATTAGTGATCCTCTCAATATTAGCATTACCAACTTCAGTGTTACCTTTAGTTGTTGTGATATCAACGGTGTTGATGATACATTTAGCTTCAAACTTTAATGTTCTCAATGGCAAAGTTACCAGTTGTAACCACTTTGTGACTGCACCATGGCCACATTTCAACACGCTTTACTTTTGAGAGAATGAAATCATGAAGGTTTGTTGTGTGGTTGTTTCGGTAAACGAGAAAGTTACTATCATACCCTTAGGTAAAAGCTTGCACACATACCTACTTTTTACTACTTGTTAATTGATGTCAAAGATTACCAAATGACTTTTAAAACTGATTAATGTTATGATACCCAACTTTGTACCAAAAGTTCGTGGAAATCTCATATTCTTACTAGAAGCGATCCCTGTGGATATGATCTTAGTAATATAGTATATTATTGGCGAACATAGTGACCAACGTGCATTTTACGGTGCTCATGTCTAAGAGCATATATATTTGTTATTAGACATACTAATTTTTAATGATTATATGGACACAAAAAAAATTGTAATTTCCAAAGAAAAAAAGTTTATGAAACATGGTGGTTATGTAACGTAATTAGCCGTGTTCAATTACATATATAGTTAAAAAAAATTACTTTGTGTGTATTCTTAGTTCAAACATGATTGTCCGTGAACAAACATATAATTTCAAATCATGTAAACGTAAAATAAAATTAGTTTTACATATTTGAAGATGATGAAATATGTAATAGTCCTATATAATGAAACCCTAATTAAACAGTAACCAAAAAAAAAATTTAATTGAAATTGGAATATCACATGCAAAGTGGTAATAGATTATACCATCTTCCACTCCATGACAATTATAACATCAAGAAAACCAACCTTAGTGCTACAACATCAACAATTAACCATATGCCTTCGTTTATAAAATCTCAATCATTTTCTCATGAAATAATATCAAATCATAAATAAATAAGTAATGGAGCCTGTGAATTGAAATTGATCTCTTAAATTGATGGCCGAACTAAAAAATTATTTAGATAACGGGAAAATACATTCTAATGAGTACAGATTAAGATGATAGGTTGTTGGTGAAATATTGATGGGGTGCATGACATTTGAGCGAAGACAACAAATATTTGATTTAAGAAATAAATGAAAAGAAGATGTAATAGTAAAAGTTGGAGGGGTGATATATGGCATCGCTACCTCGTAGCCAAGGACCACTCTTACTTTGAAAAAAGAGATGGCGAAAAGTTCAAGAGATTTATAAGAGTAAAATGGTAATGATAACGTTAATTATAATCTCTATATTTTATATTGATGTTCTTTAAATGTGATTATGCAGTTAACATGGCACTAACTTCAAATGTGATTAATTTTGCCTTATAATTAAATGCCAAGTATATTCTTCAATAAAACAAAATAAAGAAGTTTAGTGGCTTAAAATCAGCTAATCAAATCCTCTCAATAATGCAATAACCAAATGAATATATTTATGTAAGTTAAAACAATGTATTGAAAATATTAAAAATAGATGATTTCGATATAGGTAAAAAAGAAATTATAGAAAGAAGCTCAATATACATGAGTTTATTTATTTTCAATCCAGTAATCCAGTTATAGACGCTTTATGTTGGTTTTATTTTTTTGGAATAATACTTATGAGTAGTGACGATTTCAAGAGACTCGACTTAATTAAAGTATATTATATATAACAAATCAATTCAGGTGTTTTTTTTATATTTGGTAGAATTTGAACCTTTGACTTTTAGTAGTTTTAACTTTATCGGTCACTCAAGTCAAGCTACATAAATACTTCGAGGAGAGTAAAGTCAAGATAACAATTTAATAGCAAAACCAAGACGGTAAGACCTTATCAATTACCATCCTCTAGTTATGGTCTTTTACTAAATATTTATCGACATCCATCCTCATTTATTTTTTATGAAATAAGACTTTCGACCATTAAAACAAATCCATGTAAATATTTATGATTTAATAATAATCATCCGTTCATCACCCTCACTTATCATGGGTGTAAATAGTCTTCTTGTGATCACCCTATAAGGCTATGAGTGCCGCTATCCAAATAACCCTCTTTACCTCAATGTTACTCAGCAACACATCAACTTTTCTCCTTCCTACGCAATTTACCATAAAGTGGAGTACCACTACCCTAAACTAACCCAATGTTTTCTCATTTTTTTTATTATTTTAATATATATATATATATGTGTGTGTGTGTGTGTGTAAGAGAGAGAAAGAGAGAAAAAGGAAGAGAGAGAAGGGAGAACCGAGTGGTTGTAGACACCCGAAGCCCTCCCCCAAACAAGCAAAATGAAGGGAGCTTATTGATATTCTCCGATTACCGCCCACAACAACTGCTCAACTAAGAGTGATACACATGACCTAAGAGCTTACACAGTAACCACCACGGTTACGTATAAACACCATCTTAGGGGCTATTTATATGGAGCTGACCAAAATCTGACCAAGTCTGAGATCTGACCGAGATATGATTGTGGGTCTGACCGAGATCTGACTAAGTCAGAACCAAAATGTTGTTTACCCGAATCAGAGCTGTTTATTCCATGTTTCCCCTTTCTTTTACTTCTCCCTTTCTTTTAACATCCAACTACAAAAACCAATTATTATAGTCTTTTTATTTGTTGGTAAATACTTACCAAAAAACATGTGGTTAATACTTTTATCTAAACAACAATTATAAAAAAAACACTTATCTGAGTTGGCACTCTAACGTGAATCAGAACTTATTCTACAAGAACAAGTAAACGACTCGTTAGTTTTTTTTATCAATTGTTTAATATAATCAAATTGAGAGAAGGCTAGGTAAATGAAACTAAAAAATGGTGGAAGAAGTAGTTTGAGTTGAGTAGGGTGAAAAAAGTGAAACCTCATTGATAGGTTGGGAGGAGCCGCACGTTGTAAAGTTTTGATTGGGCATCTTGAAATCCGACACGTAAAAACCGTCCGATGATTACGACAAACGTCAGTTTGCACCACGTGTCCGGTCCATATGTTTTTGGTGGGCACCCACCACCAAGATCTTCTTCAATACTTTTAGTAACTAGCCTGGGGGTTCACTTCAACTACTTGCCTTCTGCCACGTATACATCTATATTCTACCTTTTTCAACTCACCACACCCCATGTGATTAAACCCATCATTTTTTTAGTATTAAATTCATTAGAAATGGAATTTCTTGAATTATATTAATATATACTAATAACATACGGGGCTATTATAGTATATTAATTGTTCAAAAAATATATTATCCTAAAGATTTTCTAGATGTCTTCTTATTATAAGGTTTAATTCAATGTAAATGTTATTTTAATATCGGAGATGCCAATAAATATTAAAATTTGCAACTTTTAGAAAGGGAATATTTGATTTGGCCCGGTATGTTTTTTTCTTAATGAGTATTTTGTTATTAATTATTTATTACGTATTTTAAACACCTTTAGTAAAAGTAAAATAAAATAATTAACAAATCAAAGGTTAATATTGTTAATATATTCTAATGACTGTTTAAAATCAATTTATGTTTGACAGAACTTGAGATTTTGATTTACTTTTACCATTATATATTTTAGCATGAATTGTCGGCATCAGTTGTTGGTGAACCATTATTTTCTGAAGGGTGCGTTAAAAATCTTAAGTATCAATATATCTAACTCGAATTCGATAGCCCACTTTCAATCCTAAACTTAACAAAAAATTCGTTGGTAGTTTAAATAGAAACTTGATCCGAGCTCGACAATAAATACCTTAACTCAAACTAATTTAATGCTCAAATCAAGCTCAAATATAATTTTCTAAACTCAATACCTCACCCCTTAAATAATCTAAAACTATATTTTTATTTGAATAATTTTGGCCTGATGAGCCAAATAGTACCTTGGATGAACCCCCTTCTCTTGTATGACAATGGCAAGTCTTCCCTCCTATTCTAATAGTTTCATTTTAAGTCACAATAAATATTTCAAAGATGATGTAAGGCAAGGATTTTGGCTAAAATTTTATTACCCTAATTTGAGTCAAAATAAATTTTACCCACCTGATGTGGGAAGGTCGACTCGTTAGAATGTCGAGTTGAGATCTTGAGTTAAATGTTTATAGGTTGTACCCCTAAGTGTAATCACAAAAAGCCAGTTTAGAATCTAGATGGAGCAACTCTATCTTCGATTTCGTTGGTAACGTTGTTTTGGCATCCTCATCCAAAGGTATTTGGCAAGAAGTTGCTTGGATTGCTACTTATTTATTTTGAAGAAAAAAATGATTATATTTTCATGGGGCTACTTCAAGCTTAAACCTACTTGGTAATATCAAATATCGGTCCTACTATTAATTTTTTTTAAGGCACAAATAATTTTCTAAATCATTAACTGATTGGATTGACTCACCAAACTAACATGACTTCAAATTGACTCCATATGGACTTTGGAATATCGTGTTGAATGAACTATTGTGTATGGGGCTTTATGTTTCAACATTTTGGGAGGAGTTATGAGTTTTTGGTTTTCTTTCTGTTTTGTGTTATTGTTTTTTGTTCACTGAAGGACGTTGATGTTTTTCTATGGTTTATTGGTTATGTTTGGTCTACTGCTTGTCAATTTATCTTCCCATTTTCCAAGATTTTTTTCTAAGGAAAATGAAATTTTAGTTTGGTTTATTTAGTTTTCAAAAAATTTCCAAGAAAAATGATTTTTTTATTATCTATTTTTTGTATAAATTAGAAAACTGATTTTAGTAGTTTTCTAAAATTTGTGAACGTGTTTTCTAATTTTCTAAAATTGAAAATGAAAACTCCATCATTTCAACGCGTTTTCTAAAATTTTAGAAAACCAAAAATGAAAACTCGACTTCATTTTCTGAAAAGGTTTTCTAGGAAAAAGAAAATTGCTTTCCACAACCAAACGACCTTTAGTTGTCTGTATAAACTAAAATAATTTTTTAATGAATGAAATGAATGCCATAAATTACAATTTTAACCCTCACAATTTTTCTATAAACACAAAATTAATACACTCAATGATAGACGATCGTATTTAATAAATGTAGATATTATATTCAAAATACAACAATAAAATATTTTAACCACACAATCATCATGTAGCTCATTTGGCAAAAGGGTGTTGTAACTTTCCTCAAATACAAGACTGGTCGACAATAGGTTCAATCATGGGATCCATTGCTAGTATGAACCTTTAAGTGAGGCGAAAAATAACTCCTCACATTGATGTCCATTAGAGGCAGCTTTATGTGCGTTTGGTTAAATTATCAATATTCAATTTTTTGTCCAGATTTATTTTTGACCCACATAAACAAGTTAAACGTTAAGTTAAATTTATTATGCATTATAATAAATCGATCCTTAACTTTTGTTAACAGCATAAACAACACAACTCTAGAAACAGAAAATTGAAGATCTCTAATCAAATAAAGCATGGAAAAGACAATAGACAAAAAATGAAGGGTTCGCAAAAAGGAATAGCCAAGAAAGGGGAATAAGAAACGATAATTTTGAAAAAAGCTTGACTTAGGCATTGTTTGGTAAGAATAAGCTATCTTTTATTTGCTGTGTACAAGTTTGGTAAGACAAAATGTGGCTTATAAGCTAGTTTTTTTGCAGGCTACTTGGAGTTATTTATGAGAAGCTTTTTTGTGGTTTTTTTTCCCTATTATACCCCTTATTAATATTAACTATTATTAATTAAAATCATATATTAATTATTAATAATATTAATTATTTATTATTAATAATTATGAATAAAATATTAGTTTTTAATAATTAAAATTAATTATTAATTTAATTTAATTATACATTATTTATTAATTATAATTAAAATTTATAACTTATAATTTATTTAAAATGTTATTACTTATATTAAATGTTATTTAATACGTTTAATTATCTGAAAAGATAAATATTACAATCTATAAAATGTTTTTATAATTAAAATATGTTAAATAATGTAATAAAAATATTTAATCTAATTTTAATTATATTATTTTAAAATTACTAATTATTTAGGAATTAGGATATGAAAGTTGATCATTTTTATTTTTATTTTGTATTTATATAATAGTAATTTAAATCATAAGTTAGTGTATATTTTTTCTAAAGTTTGTTTTAACAATTTATAAATTTATAATGTATATATATGATAATAATAATAACAATCAATTATATATTATTTCAATATATTATATTATTTGTATTATTTTACATATTATATTATTAGAGATTTATTTTAACTATATTATTATATATTTGTCTTAGTTATACTATAAAATTTTTGTAATTGATTATTTATTAGAGATGCTCGTTTTGGTCATTTTACATACTCATAAGCTACTTTTTATCAAACATAATTTATTCATAAGCTAGTTTATCAGCTACCAGCTAACTCGTCAGTCACCAGCTAGCTTATCAGCTAGGTTGGCAAACATAACCTTAGTAAGACAAGAGAAGTTGGTTTAATGATGAAAGCATTACTTTAACATTAAGTCATAACCAAACAAGTTTGTATAATTGAATAACTAAGTTATAAGTTTATTAAGCTCATTAAATCAAAATTCAACAATCCCTTACACATGTTATCTCTATTGAAGCAATAAACTAGTATCTATGGACTTCTCAAATTAAAACCACCTATCTTTATTTTGATACATCTGAAAAAATATGAAATCTATTTAAAGATAAACGAAGTATCGTCTTTGAGGTAGATATGGCACATACATGCCTAGGTGAAAAAACGGATCCATTATACTATCTTTATCTCTTAGCAATGTTAGGCTAACATTGATTATATTCTAAAGGCATTCGATATTTTTGTAAAACTAAAGAAATCTATCATCAACATCCATGAATGTTACATAGGGTTTTTTTTCATGCAAGCGACTGTAAGTTTTTTTTTAATGCAATTTTTAAATTACATTAATTTTAAAAGATGTTATGATACAAAAACAGTGAAACAATACAGAAGTCATGCACATGCATATAGGGTTAGAGACATTAATGGGAATCTTTGTAGGCTTTGCAACTTAATCGGTAGAATTATTTTGTCCTTAATCGGGAATTATGACACTATATAACTATATTGATTTATATTAAGCACTAAGCATAATGATTGATTAATGGACGGCTTAATGGTGTCACGTGACTCCCACGAAATTAACAAAGTAATAATATACATCAAAAACTATTGTAATCATGATTCATGTGAGTCGTTCATTAGGAAAATAAACTGTATTTGTATTTTTCATATTTAAACATTTGATTCTTTAATCGATTATTGAATTTACTTTTTAATGTTTAGTTTGATTCCTATTCAAACGAATTTCTTCTATTGTATCATGTAATAGAGAAATGCAATATAAAAAGTAAATAAAAATAATAAGGATTAAGTAAACCAAAATGTATCCAAGTTGTTATCTTTTATTATTGTGTGTATTAGAACTTTAAACTTACCGTTCAATATACAAGAGTTCTAAAATCTATCAATTAATGTAATGTAACATATGATTGGGGAGTTTACAATAGGGTCCAATCATTTTCTCCAATACACACAATAACAAAATATGACAACTTTGATACATTTTGATATAATTAATTAACTCAAATAATAAAATACACATAAAAACATTAAATCTCCACTGATTTAATTAGAAACGAATTTACTTCATTTGAAGCAAATACCTCCAAAAAGATGCATCCAAATTGCACGCTCAAATAGCAAACAAAACTTATAATTTAGAAAATAGACAATCATGGAGATCGAAATGCAATATGCGTTGATGTTTACCCTTTGCACCAACTTAATTATTTGAGATTAATGGCTTTTTAAGTTGTGTACACCAATTGTCTATAACTCCACTTCAAACCTATACCTTTTTTCCCATTTCTATTTTGTTTGTATACCGTTTGAAAATGGAATCGTGATTTTATTTTCCATGATAACTAATGGGTTTTATCTCTATAATTCATTTAAATTAAAAATGAATTTATGAGATATATAGAGAGAGAAGATTACATATTTGATCCCTATGGTTTACACTATATTGTACTGTTGGTCTGTGTTTATGTAAAAAATTACACAACTCGATGTCGTAAGAAACTTGTGTGAGGCTTAACCGTCGAGAGAAAGAAATTACAATCAATGATAAGTGCGAGAAAGTAAAGTAAGACAAATAATTTGATGACGCAGGAAAAACCTCACGACGGAGGAAAAAACCTGCGGTCGACCTAAAAGATAAGTCGACAGAGCACTATGATCACCAATCAGGGGTGATGTCCTTCAAGTATACAGCTTTGATCGTACGATTACAACTGAGAAAACTATGAAATCGAATGTAAATTACAGATGATTCTCTAAAATAATGATTATAGAACTTGTGAGCTTCGGATAGACTTCGTGTGTTGTAATGCTGGCTTGATTCTTCTTATATAGTGGCTTGATAATAACGGTCCAACGGTATTGTGGCTCATCAATGATTGAATTGTAACCGTCCAACGTTATTGTCTTCAATTAATGCTCGGAGAGTAACTGTCCAACGGTATTGTTGAAAGTTAATGTCCAGATTGTAACTGCTGCGAGAATCTTGCTTGTAACGGTCGATCTTGATGCTGTCGAACGATACATAACTTACGACTTGTTCGATGTAGTGATGATCTTCAACAAGCATAGCATAGTACTCAATTTCCGATTTCCTCAAAGGTGGACAATTGTTAGATATGATAATCAGCTTGCCTGCATCAAACATATAAACTTTATATATTTATTCGTTAGTATTGTCGTACGATATTGTAGATATCGTTCGACTTATTCGATGTATATGTTCGATAGTACTTTTAGGTTTTATCTCTGGACCTTATCTTAATACAGGACTATTGTCCTAACATTTGTCTTACGATTATATTCGGTCGTCGTGCGATTATAGATTTTTACCCTAACAATTTGCCCCCAAGATTTAGAAAATAATTCTAATTTTATCTAAATCTTGAATTCGCTGGACAAAGAGTAAAAATACGTTGGTAAACAGTCGAATTATCGTTGAGAAAATAGCCGTTATCTAGCCGTTAACTAGCCGTTATCCTGGACGCGTGTTCTCTCTAACGGCTAAGTGCTGACGCGTGGCACGATTATCTCTAATGACTCATATGATTTAGTTGCTATAAATAAGGCGTTTGATAGTGAGAAAAGATTTTACAAATCTTTTTAATTTCGTAACTAATTGCTTGAGATCGTAATCCGACTATTTTTGGCAAAGATTTTCGTGCGACTAGGCTTTAAAAGGTACTTCCTTCTTCCTTGTTTCATGCGTCTGAAATCGATAGCACATAAGAGCAATAGAGGTTTAGATAATCTTAGGTTTACTCGATTAAGAAATAGTTTAAGTCGATCAGAGTTCATTATGTCGAGCGAGGTTAGGAGTTCTATTACTGAAAGCCTAGAAGTAGGAGAGTTGAGGGAATTGGCAGGGCTTCCTGAGAATGCTCTGGTGAGGGTGGCCGGAGAGATCCGTCCGGCGGATGCTCCGAAGGGCTTCTTTGCTCTTTTCGAGTATCCGTTTAAAGTCGGATTTCGATGGCCGTACTCTCCTTTAGCGAGGGCGTTCATGAGTCGTTTCGATGTGTCTCCGGGACAGTTAATGCCCCAGTTTTGGCGTGTTGTTCATGTGATCGAACGAGTGACCAAAAATTGGGATCGTCCACCGTTCTCAGTCGATGATCTCCTCTCGGCGTACAATGTGATCCGTTCTCCCTACAACCGTTTTGGGTTGTTTCCAAGGGGGAGAAGCGATGCCATGTTGGTCCATGGTACCCAAGTAAACGATTGAGGATGGAAGGCGAGATATGTCTTTGTCCAAACGTCCTCGGTCGTAGGCGAGGAATCTTGGGTCGTTCCTGAGTGGAACAAAGGCGGTAATACGATTTGACTTATTTTCTTTAATTTATTTTAAATTAGTTTTGTTTACTAACTCCTTGTTTTCTTCTTGACAGCGATCGATTTCACGTTCGAGGAGACTACTGAAGCGATCGAACGCTTCTTGAGCTACAGTGTGACCGATCGGAAGTATCGAACGTCGAAAGGAGGTGACGAGAGCGACGTCGAGCCTGAAGTACAAATAATCGAAGGAACAGATATGGAAGGTAAATATCGTACGTCAATATTCTTGTTTGTGTTGGTTTCATTTGATTTTAACTCTTCTTTTCTGCGCAGGCTCAGCTTCTAAGAAGGCGTCGACGATGGAAGCAGCTGCTCGTGCTGCTAAAAGGAAGGCTGCCGCCCAGGAAGGTTTGGTGGCTAAACGTACGAGATCGTCGTACGTTTCTGTGGATACCCCGCCTAAGGATACCGCACGCAAGGTTGAAGGCGGGATAGCAGCTATCCCTCTTAGCTTCGCCCCTCCTGCAAAGGGAGAGGGTGCGTCCAACCAGCCTGCGTCGAAGATTGACAAGGGCAAGGAGAAAGAAGGGTCTGGTCTTACGACCATGACGATTCAGATCCCTTCTGACTTCATGGTGGACGACGTGATCAGGACGGCGGCCACTTTCCCTGTCTTGGAGCAGTTTCACGTCCCTGCTCAGAAGGCGCGTATGGAGGAGGCCGACATCGAAGACCTGGATGCCTCCATTGCGGGTATCTCCTTCCTGGTAAGTCCCTGTCGTACGTTTTTTGCTTTCAGTTTACTTGTACAGCTTCTAATCCTTTCTTTTTTCTTTTGTACCTGTAGGCTCTCCAAACCAGTCTTAGCCTCCATACTCGGATGGCTAAGATCAAAGAGGAGTTGGCGTCGAACCAGAACGATGCCAAAGTGGCCAAGAAGGAGGCCGACAAGGCCAAAAAGAAGCTGGCCCAATTGACCGACGAGGTTAATGCCAAGTCGGTCCAAATTGGGGATCTGGAATCCAAGCTGGAACTCAGCGAGCAATTCCAAGTTCAACAGCGGGAACGGCTGAAGTTGGCCTTGGACCACACCAAGGAGCTAGAGAAGGAGTTGCTGGCCGTTCGACGGGAGAAGGCTGAGAGAGAAGAAGCTTTATCGTCCAAGATCCAGGAACTGGAAGATGACGCTGCCTTAGTCCGTGTGGTCGCACGTACTGCGGTCATGCGACGCGTAGCTGCTGGGACCGTGACTTCTCAGATGGCGAAGGACGAGGTGGCTTCTTTCGTTCAGGTGATGGGCTCTGAGGACCTTCTCGACGAGGAGGATCTAAAAGGCCTGGACGAAGAAAAGCCTACGGAGGTCAAGGATGTAGGTGTCGAGGAGGAGGTTCCTGAAACCTCTGGATCCGTTCCTGCACATCCTGAAGAGACTGAAGAGGCTCCTGTCGTAGATCCACCTGCTACCAACGCTCCTTTAGAGTAGTTTTAATCTTTGTAATCGTAGAATTTCTTTCTTTTTTTGTACTCTGCCATTTTAAGGCAGAAAAAATGTTTAATGAAAGAAATTTTGATTGAATATCGTGCGTTCTAGCTTTTTATCTTATACCTTAGCTTTGTGTTCGTGTGTTATAATTTATGTCGTGCGTTTGTAGCATGTATCGTGCGTTTTAGCTTTTTGTCTTGTGTTTTTGCATGCATTTATTTTTTAAAGTCCTTAGACTGATTCATAGAAACGTTTCTTTTGTACTCATGAGAGTATTCGTGCGACTGGCGAATTGACTTGCGCTCTTGCGATATAATCGTGCGTTACAGCGGTTTTCTTGCGATCCATGCGATTTTTGTCGTGCGATTCTTGCGATAAGCATGCATTTAAGTCGTGCGATACTTGCGTTAATCGTGCGATCCATGCGATTTATCGTGCGATACCTGCGAAAAAGGATGACTAAGGGGTGGCCGTTGGCTTAGCCAACGGCGCTCCGATGCTTAAGTCAGTAATGGATAAGGAATAAATCGTATGTAAATAGGTTTAGAAATAATACCTTTTGAGGTGATGGGCGTTCCAGCTTCGTGGGATTTCCATACCTTCCATAGTCGTAAGTCTGTATGCTCCATTTCCGATGATTTTGGAAATTATGTAAGGTCCTTCCCATTTGATGGAAAGTTTTCCAGCGTTGGGCTCTTGTGTGTTTTGAAACACATGTCGTAAGACATAATCTCCAACTTGAAAAATTTTTGCCTTTACCTTTTTGTTGAAGTGTCTTTCGACAATTCCTTTTTGTGCAGCCATCGTTCGTAGTGCTTTTTCTCGGATTTCTTCTAAGGCGTCAAGATCGTAGGATAAATTTATTGCATTTTGATCATACGTGCGACTTCTGGCAGTTGGTATTTGAGCTTCGATTGGCAAGACTGCTTCACATCCATATACCAGAGAATACGGAGTTTGTCCAGTTGATGCTCTAGGTGTCGTACGATTTGCCCATAAGACAGATGGCAATTCTTCTACCCATTTTCCTTTTGCTCCTTTCAACCTCTTTCGGATTGAATTGATGATGACTTTGTTGCTCGACTCTGCTAACCCGTTAGATTGTGGATATCTCGGAGTTGAAGTGATTAATTTGATTCCTCGCTTTTCACAGAACGTACGAGTCTTATCACTTATAAATTGTGAGCCGTTGTCGCACATGATTTCAGCTGGTACTCCGAATCTATAAATGATGTTTTTCTGAATGAAAGATATGACTTCTTTATCTCGGACCTGTGAGAAAGCACCAGCTTCTATCCATTTCGAGAAGTAGTCGGTGAGTACGAGTAGATAGACTTTTTGTCCAGGGGCTGGAGGTAATTTTCCCACGATGTCCATTCCCCATCGCATGAAGGGCCATGGAACTAGAACAGAATGTAAAGGTTCAGATGGTCGATGGACCATGCTCGAATGTTTTTGACATGCGTCGCATCGTTGGACGTACGTTATGGCATCTTCTCGTAGAGTAGGCCAATAGTAACCTTGTCGTGAGATTCGACTAGCAAGACTTCTGCCCCCTGCGTGATTTCCACATTCTCCGTCGTGCATCTCTTGGAGAATTTGACTGATTTGTACTTTATTTGTAACGCATCGTAGAAGAAGTCCTGTCGTGGATCTTCGATAAAGTTGATCTTCAAAGATTGTGTATCTTGAAGCTTTCGATCTTGTCTTTCGAGCTTCCATTTTATCTTCAGGTAGTTGGTCGTGCTTGAGGTAGTTCCATATGTCGAGCGACCAGTTGTAAATTTCCTCGTTCATCTGTACTTCATCGTTTACCGCAATTGTTGGTGTCGTGAGATGAAGTAATGGGATATTTTCCATGAACGGATCATGAAATGCAGATCCCAGATTGGCCAGTGCGTCCGCTTGCATATTTAGATCTCTTGGTATTTGCTCGATCAAGAACTGTTCAAATCGTGCGATTCGATCTTTAACGGCTTTGAGATAACTCATCATTTTTGAGTCTTTTGCTTGAAAATCCCCATTTACTTGGTTTACGACCAATAAAGAATCGCTTCGAACGTGCAACTGTTTTGCCCCCAGTCTAAGAGCAATATCTAGTCCTGCGATCAAAGCTTCATATTCTGCTTCATTGTTTGTGGCTTTGAATTCGCATCGTACGGAGTATACTATATTTCCCCCTTGTGATGATTTTAAGAAACACCTAATCCACATCCTCGTACGTTCGAGGAACCATCAACGTAGAGTATCCAAGGCTGGTTGTCTGAAATCATCACAACTTCGTCGCACGTCGTGGGTTCCAATCCTGGAGAAAACTCTGCCACGAAATCTGCTAGTACCTGCGATTTGATGGCCGTCTTGGGTTTAAATTCAATGTCGAACCCACTGAGATAAATGCTCCATTTGGCTAATCGTCCTGTCAGTTCTGGTTTTCGAAGCACCGTCTTGAGTGGATAATTGGTCACAACAATGATATGATGTGACTCGAAGTAATGCCTTAGCTTCTTTGCTGCCGTCATAAGACCTAGTAACAATTTTTCCATTGATGTGTACCTGGTTTCTGCGTCGAGGAAAGATTTGCTGACATAATAGATTGGTTGTTGTTGTTGATCTTCTTCTCGCACAAGTACTGCACTTGTCGCATTTTTGCTCACTGCCAAGTACAACTGTAGACTTTCTCCTTCGACTGGTTTTGTCAGCAGTGGAGGTGATGTCATATATTGCTTTAATTCTTGCAAAGCTTTCTCATGTTCGTCTGTCCATAAGAAGCCTTGATTCTTTCGTAGGACATTATAGAACAAATGGCATTTATCCGATGATCGTGAAATAAATCGGGTTAAAGCTGCCACTCGTCCTGTTAACTTCTGGACTTCTTTGACATTCCTTGGAGATTGTATCTCTACGATAGCTTTGACTTGTTCTGGACTTGCTTCGATTCCGCGTTGCGTGACCAAGTACCCCAAGAATTTTCCTGCTCGTACTCCGAAGGAACATTTTGTTGGATTGAGCTTCATCTTGTATTGTCGTAGGATATCGAAGGATTGCTTTAAATGTGCAACGTGATCGATCGAACGTTCTGATTTCACAAGCATGTCGTCGATATAAACTTCCATTGTTCGACCAAGATGTTCCTTGAACATCATGTTAACCAATCTTTGATATGTTGATCCTGCATTCTTGAGACCGAATGGCATAACTTTGTAACAGTATATGCCTTTATCGGTCATGAATGCAGTCTTCTCCTGGTCGTCCGTGTGCATCAATATTTGGTTGTATCCTGAATACGCGTCCATGAATGTCAACAATTCATGTCCTGCCGTCGCGTCGACCATGGCGTCGATATGAGGTAAAGGAAAAGGATCTTTTGGACAAGCTTTGTTTAGATCCGTGAAATCAATGCAGACTCGCCATTTTCCGTTCTTCTTTTGTACGACGACTACATTAGCCAACCATTCTGGATATTTGACTTCTCGGATCTTCCCTGTTTTAAGCAGATTGTCAACTTCATCGTTGATCACTTTATTTCTTTCAGGCGCGAACTTGCGACGTTTCTGCTTAATGGGTTTGAACGTAGGATCCACGTTCAGTTTATGCGATATAATGCTTGGATCTATTCCGACCATATCTTCGTGCGACCATGCAAAACAGTCTGAATGTTCCTGCAAAAAAGATATAATCGTATTTTTTATGTCAGGGGGGAGCGATGCTCCTACGAAGACTTTTCGATCAGGATGTTTAGGATCAAGGACGACTTCTTCTAGCCGAAGGTCGTCGTTCGATTTCCTCTCATCCTGGCTCTGTAATTGCTAGATGTCCTGCGACTTTGTCTTCATCGTAATCTTGTAACATTCTCGTGCGATTTTGTTCTCACTAGCAATCTCTTGAATTCCCCATGGAGAAGGAAATTTGATCTTCTGATGGTACGTCGAAGGAATTGCTTTCATCTCGTGGATCCATGGTCTTCCAAGAATAACATTGTAAGCTGATTGGCAGTCCACAACATTGAATTTTGTTTGTTTGTTGATGCCTTTGGCGTAGACAGGTAAGATGATTTCTCCGAGAGTGTTCATCGGGTCTCCATTGAATCCAATCAGAGTAGTACTTCGTCGTACGATTTCTGACCGTTCGATTCCCATGACTTTAAGAGTATCTGCAAAAATAACGTTAGCCGAACTTCCTCCATCAATCAATATTCTCTTAGTCGAACAGTTTCCGATTGTCAGCTGTATGACTAGAGCGTCATGATGTTTATGATGGACCCCCTGTGTATCGTCTTGGTCGAACGTGATTGTCATTGCATCGAGCTCTTTTTCTGTCTTTGATTTGACTTCTCCGGGAATAGGATGTTCGCTTGGACCATCTCGTGCATGTCGCTTTGCAGCTGAATATGTAAGTCCACAAACTTCTGATCCTCCGGTGATGCAGTTTATGACTTTTGTATGAACTGGTGACGTTGGTCGTCCTTGTTCTTCTGGGATGAGGCCTTTCAGATGCCCCTTAGATTTCAAATATGAAATCTCCTTCTTTAAACTGATGCATTCATCTGTCGTATGACCATGATCCTCGTGAAAGTCGCACCATCTGTTCTGATCTTTGTCCTTGCTTGGTTTATCAGATTTCTTTGGCCATCGTACATTTGCATCAATCTTTCGTAATGAATCCACCAAATCTTTTGATGTACCTGCAAAATTGTAAGTAGATAACTCTGGATATCGTATTTTAACAGTACCTTTGCTTGGTCGAGTCTTCGATTCGTATCGAGGATTTCCAATCTTGTTTACTCTTTTATGCTTAAAGTCATGTTTTTGAGCACCAAGAGGTTTCTTTTCTGCAGAATGCTTTCGTCGGAAGAGAGCATCATCTTCTATTCTCATGAAAGCTAGTGTTCTAGCTCGTACGTCGTCGAAGTTTTCCGGTGGATATTTCGTTAATTCCAAATATAATCCAGAGGAATCTTCTAATCCACGCTTGTATGCCTCGATTGCTGTTTTCACGTCGCAATTTTTTATTTCAATCATTGCTGCATTGAATCTGTTGAAGTAGTCGCGAATTGTTTCTCCAGATTTCTGTACGATATAGTACAGGTCGCTGGTCTGCTTTTCCATCTTACGACTGCTAGCAAATTGTCGAGTGAATTGGTTCACCAATTCTGCAAACGATCCGATACTTTTTGGCTTTAGGTTAATAAGCCATTGTAATGCTGCTCCTGTTAAAGTTGATCCAAAGCTTTTGCACATGCAGACTTCTTGATATTGTGCCGGTATAGGAACTGTCCACATAAGTTGCTTGTACTGTGCTATATGTTCGACCGGATCTGTGATTCCAGAATATTTTGTTGCGAAAGCTGGTATAGTATATTTCTTAGGAACGTCAACAAGAGCTAATTCATCAACGAACGGTGAAGCCTGAAATCCAGTTTTAGGTTCGACTTCGACGGGTACTGCTGCTCCGGGTAGCTTTGTGAGTAACACGAACAATTTTTGGTTTTGTTCTTCCAGGGATTTCAGTCGTACGTTTAGAGGATCTTCAACGTTTATAGGGATCGTTGGAATACAGCTAGAAGAAATTCCGGTACTGGGTGGTATTGTCGTATGAATGGTGGAACTAGCAACTGTGGGTATATGACCAGGAATAGGAATTTGTTGGGAAAAAGGCTCGAACGTGAACATGGGTGCTCCTTGAGGCATAGAAGGTGGACCTCGAGGCATAGGCGGCGGGCCATGAGGTATTTGGTGGGGTAAACTGTGGTAAAGATGGTCGTACGTTGTCGTATTGTTGGTTCACAGTTGAAAATGGCATTGAGGCATTGAACTGTGGTCGAGGTGGTGGTCTTAAATGTTGAGGAGGATATGGTGGAGGGATAGACATTGGGATTGTCATCGATGGTCCAGGTAGAGCTCGAAGACGTTGAATTTCGTTGTTAGCCTCTTGCAATTGTTGTTGGAGTGACGCTATGAATCCGTTATCCATTGTCCTGCGCAAATAGCTCAAAGAGAACTCAAAGAAAAGGTTAGTACTAAGGCGCACTTTTCACCGAATGAAATTTTTCTCAAAACGGAGCCCCACGGTGGGCGCCAAACTGTTTATGTAAAAAATTACACAACTCGATGTCGTAAGAAACTTGTGTGAGGCTTAACCGTCGAGAGAAAGAAATTACAATCAATGATAAGTGCGAGAAAGTAAAGTAAGACAAATAATTTGATGACGCAGGAAAAACCTCACGACGGAGGAAAAAACCTGCGGTCGACCTAAAAGATAAGTCGACAGAGCACTATGATCACCAATCAGGGGTGATGTCCTTCAAGTATACAGCTTTGATCGTACGATTACAACTGAGAAAACTATGAAATCGAATGTAAATTACAGATGATTCTCTAAAATAATGATTATAGAACTTGTGAGCTTCGGATAGACTTCGTGTGTTGTAATGCTGGCTTGATTCTTCTTATATAGTGGCTTGATAATAACGGTCCAACGGTATTGTGGCTCATCAATGATTGAATTGTAACCGTCCAACGTTATTGTCTTCAATTAATGCTCGGAGAGTAACTGTCCAACGGTATTGTTGAAAGTTAATGTCCAGATTGTAACTGCTGCGAGAATCTTGCTTGTAACGGTCGATCTTGATGCTGTCGAACGATACATAACTTACGACTTGTTCGATGTAGTGATGATCTTCAACAAGCATAGCATAGTACTCAATTTCCGATTTCCTCAAAGGTGGACAATTGTTAGATATGATAATCAGCTTGCCTGCATCAAACATATAAACTTTATATATTTATTCGTTAGTATTGTCATACGATATTGTAGATATCGTTCGACTTATTCGATGTATATGTTCGATAGTACTTTTAGGTTTTATCTCTGGACCTTATCTTAATACAGGACTATTGTCCTAACATTTGTCTTACGATTATATTCGGTCGTCGTGCGATTATAGATTTTTACCCTAACAGTCTGTATTTTGAAATAATTAAGGGGAAGGTTCTTGTAGTTTACATTATATTGCACTGTTGGTCCCTAATCCTAACTCCGAGTAAAACCAGTTTGTTAAGCATACGGACCAACAATGCAATATAATGTAAACCACAAAGACCAAATACGTAATTTACTCGTTTATATATGTATATAAATAAAGGGGTGAGTTTAAATGTGAACTACTTTTTGATTGTGAACGTGAGGACAGCCCAGAGCGCGACACGTGACAATTTGACTTCCGCGGGTTAAACTTTATTCAGTCTGCATAAACCCGTGGGTTAGCGTTATTCATACTGCATAACGCTATTATGCAAATTGAATAAGGCTTGAATAAAGCTAACCCGCGGCTAAGTCGCCCGCGTCCGAGTGCGACTAAGCCTTATGCATACTACATAAAGCTTTATTCAATCTGAATGATAACGTTCTGTAGTATGCATAAGCTTAGTCGGCGAAATTTCAGATTGCCACGTGGCGCGTTCTAGGCTGTCCTCACATTCTCAACCAAAAAGTAGTTCACATTCGAACTTTCCTCTATAAATAAATAAATATATATATAGAGAGAGAGAGAGAGCAGTGGCGGACGCAGGATTTTAGGTCCCCGAGTGCACAAACAAAGAGCTAAATTTTTTTAAAGTAAACATACGAATTCATTAAAACGATAAACAAGTTAGTGAGTTACCTTTTACAATTGTTCCTGACGAGACTGCATCTTTTGAAAGCGGTTAATTACATCATCATTTTTTACGTCGCGAAGAGCTTCTTTTTAGACGGCACAAACAACTGCGGCATTCAAAAACTCATCACCCTTTCGGTTTCGCAAATAGGTCTTCACAAGTTTCATTGTGGAAAAACATCTTTCAACTGAAGTGGTTGCAACGGGCAAAGTCAACGCCAACTTCAACAATCGGTAAACTAACGGAAAAGTAGGATTCCTTGTAGTTTCAACCATCAATCTAGCCAATTCGTCAATACCATTCAAGTAACAACACAAACAATATGCTTTGTCCGCTTTCACACTATACTCTAACCAACAAAACTCATCAAACCAAGTGGGAACAAAACATCTTAGTTTAGATCCTATTTGTTTAGTTGGAAAGACATGACCACGTGGTTGGCAAGGTCCTCTAAGCCAATATAGTCGTCTTATTTCATCTCGTTGACTAGGGTCGTAACTCAAAATTTTTGGTGGCTCCGACGGATCCTAAGGAAGATTATCCACATCTACCGTTCTTGATGTATCATTGAAAGTTGGGATGGGGGTACTTGTTCTTGGTGCATTTGAAGGGGTATTTGTTCTTGCTTCCGATTCCGACGTACTACATTGAGCTTTTCTTTTAAAATATTTCTCCATATCAACACTAATAAAAAAAATAGAGTATCATAAAATCAATACTAATTTTAGCAATAAGCATATTAATAAGTCAAATAAGTCAATAAGGAATGTAGCATATTATCAAACAATAACCAAAAACAATAAGTCAATAAGCATTATCAAACAATAAGAATAAGTAAAAACAAAGAGTTAAAATTTTTGGCAAACAAATGAAACAATAATAAGGGTTTTTATTGATATCTAATTTAAAAACTTAGAAAATCTTACCAATAGAAATAGGGGATGATAGGAGTAGATATGTGAGTGTGAGATGAGGAAGTAAGGGATGTTGGTTGCTTCCTTCCTCCGGCGCCGATGATCAAAATATGTTGACAATGGATGTAAATTGCTTATTTCAAATACGATCGAAATGTAATCAAACTGAAACCCCATTTAATTAGAACTCGTTTAATTGTTTGAATCACTTATGCATATATCGTAATTGATCAAGACCAACATAACATGATTTGTGTTTTGATTTTAATATTTTTAATTTAGTAAAAACAGAGTAATTCTAAAGGAATTATTTTTACTTGTTACATCAATCTCAATTTTTCATTGCTCCAATTTATATATGAGAAAAACATTTATCTCGTAATCTTATCTGGATTATTTTACACGATTTCTAGCGACAATAATATAAATCGTGCAATGAATGTGAACTTTTTTTGCACATCAATGTGATCATATCACATACTTTCAAGAATTTTGGTTGTTTTCTCAAAAATATGAAAGTTCACAATTTAACTTTCAAGAATGAAAATGTGATTTAAAAACTTAAAATCATAGATAAGATTTGTGATTTAAAAATATAAAATTATAGATAATATTGATGAAGTCTTAAACCATTTATCAAATTACTTTCTGGTAATTGTTAGGGTAAAAATCTACAATCGCACGACAACCGACTATAATCGTAAGGTAAATGTTAGGACAATAGTCCTGTATTAAGATAAGGTCCTGAGATAAAACCTAAGAGGACTATCGAACAGAGATCAATAAGCATCGAACGTATACAATAAATAAGACGCACGATGACTATATTGTCGTACGACGATACTAACGAATAACATACAAAGTTTATATGTTTGATGCAGATAAGCTGATTATCATATCTAACAATTGTCCACCTTTGAGGAAATCTGAAATTGAGTACTATGTTATGCTCGTTGAAGTCCATCATTACAATGAGCAAGTCGTAAGTTATGTATCATTCGACAGCATCAAGATCGACCGTTACAAGCAAGATTCTCGCAGCAGTTACAATCTGGACATTAACTCTCAGCAATACCGTTGGACAGTTACTCTCCGAGCATTAATTGAAGACAATAACGTTGGACGGTTACAATTCAATCATTGATGAGCCACAATACCGTTGGACCGTTATTATCGAGCCACTATATAAGGAGAATCAAGCCAGCATTTCAGGAGGACGAATTGTAATCGTACGACCAAAGCTGTATACTTGAAGGACATCACCCCTGATTGGTGAACATAGTGCTCTGTCGACTTACCTTTTAGGTCGACCGCAGGTTTTTTCCTCCGTCGTGAGGTTTTTCCTGCGTCATCAAATTATTTGTCTCATTTTATCTTTCCGCACTTATCATTGATTGTAATTTCTTTCTCTCGACGGTTAAGCCTCACACAAGTTCTTTACGACATCGAGTTGTGTAATTTTTTACATAAACAGTTTGGCGCCCACCGTGGGGCTCCGTTTTGAGAAAAATTTCATTCGGTGAAAAGTGCGCCTTAGTACTAACCTTTTCTTTGAGTTTTCTTTGAGCTATTTGCGCAGGATAATGGATAACGGATTCATAGCATCACTCCAACAACAATTGCAAGAAGCTAACAACGAAATTCAACGTCTTCGAGCTTTGCCAGGACCATCGATGACTATTCCAATGTCTGTTCCTCCTCCATATCCTCCTCAATATCTAAGACCACCACCGCGACCACAGTTCAATGCCTCAATGCCATTTTCAACTGTGAACCAACAATACAACAACGTACGACCATCTTTACCACAGGTTCCACCACCAATACCTCATGACTTGCCACCTATGCCTCGAGGTCCACCTCCTATGTCTCAAGGAGCACCCATGTTCACGTTCGAGCCTTTTAACAATGTATCCCAACAAATTCCTATTCCTGGTCATATACCCACAGCTGCTAGTCCCACCATTCATACGACAATACCACCCAGTACCGGAATTTCTTCTAGTTGTATTCCAACAATCCCAATAAACGTTGAAGATCCTCTGAACGTACGACTGAAATCCCTAGAAGAACAGAATCAAAAATTGTTCGCATTACTCACAAAGCTACCCGGAGCAGCAGTACCCGTCGAAGTCGAACCTAAAACTGGATTTCAGGCTTCACCGTTCGTTGATGAATTAGCTCTTGTTGACGTTCCTAAGAAATATACTATACCAGCTTTCGCAACAAAATATTCTGGAATCACAGATCCGGTCGAACATATAGCACAGTACAAGCAACTTATGTGGACAGTTCCTATACCGGCGCAATATCAGGAAGTCTGCATGTGCAAAAGCTTTGGATCAACTTTAACAGGAGCAGCATTACAATGGCTTATTAACCTAAAGCCAAAGAGTATTGGATCATTTGCAGAATTGGTGAACCAATTCACTCGACAATTTGCTAGTAGTCGTAAGATGGAGAAGCAGACCAGCGACCTGTACTATATCGTACAGAAATCTGGAGAAACAATCCGCGACTACTTCAACAGATTCAATGCAGCAATGATTGAAATAAAAAATTGCGACGTGAAAACAGCAATCGAGGCATACAAGCGTGGATTAGAAGATTCCTCTGGATTATATCTGGAATTAACGAAATATCCACCAGAAAACTTCGACGACGTACGAGCTAGAACACTAGCTTTCATGAGAATAGAAGATGATGCTCTCTTCCGACGAAAGCATTCCGCAGAAAAGAAACCTCTTGGTGCTCAAAAACATGACTTTAAGCATAAAAGAGTAAACAAGATTGGAAATCCTCGATACGAGTCAAAAACTCGACCAAGCAAAGGTACTGTTAAAATACGATATCCAGAGTTATCTACTTACAATTTTGCAGGTACATCAAAAGATTTGGTGGATTCGCTACGAAAGATTGATGCAAACGTACGATGGCCAAAGAAATCTGATAAACCAAGCAAGGACAAAGATCAGAACAGATGGTGTGACTTCCACGACGATCATGGTCATACGACGGATGAATGCATCAGTTTAAAGAAGGAGATTTCATATTTGAAATCTAAGGGGCATCTAAAAGGCCTCATCCCAGAAGAACAAGGACGACCAGCGTCACCGGTTCATACAAAAGTCATAAACTGCATCACTGGAGGATCAGAAGTTTGTGGACTTACATATTCAGCTGCAAAGCGACATGCACGAGATGGTCCAAACGAACATCCTATCCCCGGAGAAGCCAAATCAAAGACAGAAAGAGAGCTCGATGCAATGGCAATCACGTTCGACCAAGACGATACACAGGGGGTCCATCATAAACATCATGACGCTCTAGTTATACAGTTGACAATCGGAAACTGTTCGACTAAGAGAATATTAATTGATGGAGGTAGTTCGGCTAACGTTATTTTTGCAGATACTCTTAAAGTCATGGGAATCGAACGATCAGAAATCGTACGACGAAGTACTACTCTGATTGGATTCAATGGAGATCCGATGAACACTCTCGGAGAAATCATCTTGCCTGTCTACGCCAAAGGCATCAACAAACAAACAAAGTTCAATGTTGTGGACTGCCAATCAGCTTACAATGTTATTCTTGGAAGACCATGGATCCACGAGATGAAAGCAATTCCTTCGACATACCATCAGAAGATCAAATTTCCTTCTCCATGGGGAATTCAAGAAATTGCTAGTGAGAACAAAGTCGCACGAGAATGTTACAAGATTACGATGAAGACAAAATCGCAGGACATCTAG
This sequence comes from Centaurea solstitialis, assembly GCA_030169165.1. NCBI lineage: Eukaryota > Viridiplantae > Streptophyta > Magnoliopsida > Asterales > Asteraceae > Centaurea > Centaurea solstitialis. The sequence continues at coordinate 89,347,173 of CM058040.1, read as the reverse complement.
CAATTACAGAGCCAGGATGAGAGGAAATCGAACGATGATCTTCGGCTAGAAGAAGTCGTCCTTGATCCTAAACATCCCGATCAAAAAGTCTTCATAGGAGCCTCGCTCCCCCCTGACATAAAAAATACGATTATATCTTTTTTGCAGGAACATTCAGACTGTTTTGCATGGTCGCACGAAGATATGGTTGGAATAGATCCAAGCATTATATCGCATAAATTGAACGTGGATCCAACTTTCAAGCCCATTAAGCAGAAACGTCGCAAGTTCGCACCTGAAAGAAATAAAGTGATCAACGATGAAGTTGACAATCTGCTTAAAACAGGGAAGATCCGAGAAGTCAAATATCCAGAATGGTTGGCTAATGTAGTCGTCGTACAAAAGAAGAACGGAAAATGGCGAGTCTGCATTGATTTCACGGATCTAAACAAAGCTTGTCCAAAAGATCCTTTTCCTTTACCTCATATTGACGCCATGGTTGATGCGACAGCAGGACATGAATTGTTAACATTCATGGACGCATATTCAGGATACAACCAAATATTGATGCACGCGGACGACCAGGAGAATACTGCATTCATGACAGACAAAGGCATATACTGTTACAAAGTTATGCCATTTGGTCTCAAGAATGCAGGATCAACATATCAAAGATTGGTTAACATGATGTTCAAGGAACATCTTGGTCGAACGATGGAAGTTTATATCGACGACATGCTTGTGAAATTAGAACGTTCGATCGATCACGTCGCACATTTAAAGCAATCCTTCGATATCCTACGACAATACAAGATGAAGCTCAATCCAACAAAATGTTCCTTCGGAGTACGAGCAGGAAAATTCTTGGGGTACTTGGTCACGCAACGCGGAATCGAAGCAAGTCCAGAACAAGTCAAAGCTATCGTCGAGATACAATCTCCAAGGAATGTCAAAGAAGTCCAGAAGTTAACAGGACGAGTGGCAGCTTTAACCCGATTTATTTCACGATCATCGGATAAATGCCATTTGTTCTATAATGTCCTACGAAAGAATCAAGGCTTCTTGTGGACAGACGAACATGAGAAAGCTTTGCAAGAACTGAAGCAATATATGACGTCACCTCCACTGCTAACAAAACCAGTCGAAGGAGAAAGTCTACAGTTATACTTGGCAGTGAGCAAAAATGCGACAAGTGCAGTACTCGTACGAGAAGAAGATCAACGACAACAACCAATTTATTATGTCAGTAAATCTTTCCTTGACGCAGAAACTAGATACACATCAATGGAGAAATTGCTACTAGGTCTTATGACGGCAGCAAAGAAGCTAAGGCATTACTTCGAGTCACATCACATCATTGTTGTGACCAATTATCCACTCAAGACGGTGCTTCGAAAGCCAGAATTGACAGGACGATTAGCCAAATGGAGCATTTATCTCAGTGGGTTTGACATTGAATTCAAACCCAAGACGGCAATTAAATCGCAAGTATTGGCAGATTTTGTGGCAGAATTTTCTCCAGGACTAGAACCTACGACGTGCGACGAAGTTGTGATGATTTCAGACAATAAACCGTGGATACTCTATGTTGATGGTTCCTCGAACGTACGAGGATGTGGGTTAGGTGTTGTCTTAAAATCATCACAAGGGGGAAATATAGTGTACTCCGTACGATGCGAATTCAAAGCCACAAACAATGAAGCAGAATATGAAGCTTTGATCGCAGGATTAGATATTGCTCTTAGACTGGGGGCAAAACAGTTGCACGTTCGAAGCGATTCTTTACTGGTCGTAAACCAAGTAAATGGAGATTTTCAAGCAAAAGACTCAAAAATGATGAGTTATCTCAAGGCAGTTAGAGATCGAATCGCACGATTCGAACAGTTCCTGATCGAGCAAATACCAAGAGATTTAAATATGCAAGCGGACGCACTGGCCAATCTGGGATCTGCATTTCATGATCCATTTATGGAAAATATCCCAATACTTCATCTCACAACACCAACAATTACGTCAGACGATGAAGTACAGATGAACGAAGAAATTTACAATTGGTCGCTCGACATATGGAACTACCTCAAGCACGACCAACTACCTGAAGATAAAATGGAAGCTCGAAAGACAAGGTCGAAAGCTTCAAGATATACAATTTTTGAAGATCAACTTTATCGAAGATCCACAACAGGACTTCTTCTACGATGCGTCACAAATAAGGTACAATTCAATCAAATTCTCCAAGAGATGCACGACGGAGAATGTGGAAATCACGCAGGGGGCAGAAGTCTTGCTAGTCGAATCTCACGACAAGGTTACTATTGGCCTACTCTACGAGAAGATGCCATAACGTACGTCCAACGATGCGACGCATGTCAAAAACATTCGAGTATGGTCCATCGACCATCTGAACCTTTACATTCTATTCTAGTTCCATGGCCCTTCATGCGATGGGGAATGGACATAGTGGGAAAATTACCTCCAGCCCCTGGACAAAAAGTCTATCTACTCGTGCTCACCGATTACTTCTCGAAATGGATAGAAGCTGGTGCTTTCTCACAGGTCTGAGATAAAGAAGTCATATCTTTCATTCAGAAAAACATCATTTATAGATTCGGGGTACCAGCTGAAATCATGTGCGACAATGGCTCACAATTTATAAGTGATAAGACTCGTACGTTCTGTGAAAAGCGAGGAATCAAATTAATCACTTCAACTCCGAGATATCCACAATCTAACGGGTTAGCAGAGTCGAGCAACAAAGTCATCATCAATTCAATCCGAAAGAGGTTGAAAGGAGCAAAAGGAAAATGGGTAGATGAATTACCATCTGTCTTATGGGCAAATCGTACGACACCTAGAGCATCAACTGGACAAACCCCATATTCTCTGGTATATGGATGCGAAGCAGTCTTGCCAATCGAAGCTCAAATACCAACTGCCAGAAGTCGCACGTATGATCAAAATGCAATAAATTTATCTTACGATCTTGACGCCTTAGAAGAAATCCGAGAAAAAGCACTACGAACGATGGCTGCACAGAAAGGAATTGTCGAAAGACACTTCAACAAAAAGGTAAAAGCAAAAAAAATTTCAAGTTGGAGATTATGTCTTACGACATGTGTTTCAAAACACACAAGAGCCAAACGCTGGAAAACTTTCCATCAAATGGGAAGGACCTTACATAATTTCCAAAGTCATTGGAAATGGAGCATACAGACTTACGACTATGGAAGGTATGGAAATCCCACGAAGCTGGAACGCCCATCACCTCAAAAGGTATTATTTCTAAACCTATTTACATACGATTTATTCCTTATCCATTACTGACTTAAGCATCGGAGCGCCGTTGGCTAAGCCAACGGCCACCCCTTAGTCATCCTTTTTCGCAGGTATCGCACGATAAATCGCATGGATCGCACGATTAACGCAAGTATCGCACGACTTAAATGCATGCTTATCGCAGGAATCGCACGACAAAAATCGCATGGATCGCAAGAAAACCGCTATAACGCACGATTATATCGCAAGAGCGCAAGTCAACTCGCTAGTCGCACGAATACTCTCATGAGTACAAAAGAAACGTTTCTATAATAAGTCTAAGGACTTTAAAACAAATGCATGAAAAAATAAAAGCTATAACGCATGATACAGGCTAAAACGCACGATACAAGCTAAAACGCATGATACTAGCTAAAACGCATGATATAAGTTATAATAACACAATAGTGATAACGCACGATATTCAATCAAAATTTCTTTCATTAAACATTTTTTCTGCCTTAAAATGGCAGAATACAAGAAAAGAAAGAAGTTCTACGATTACAAAAATTAAAACTACTCTAAAGGAGCGTTGGTAGCAGGTGGATCTACGACAGGAGTCTCTTCAGGATGCGCAGGAACGGATCCAGAGGTTTCAGGAACCTCCTCCTCGACACCTGCATCCTTAACCTCAGCAGGCTTATCCTCGTCCAAATTCTTCAGATCCTCCTCATCGAGAAGGTCTTCAGAGCCCATTACTTGAACGAAAGAAGCCACCTCGTCCTTCGCCATCTGAGAAGTCATGGTCCCAGCAGCTACACGACGCATGACCGCAGTACGTGCGACCACGCGAACTAAGGCGGCATCATCTTCCAACTCCTGGATCTTGGACGATAACGCCTCTTCCCTCTCAGCCTTCTCCGTCGAACGACCAGCAACTCCTTCTCCAGCTCCTTCGCATGGTCCAAGGCCAATTTCAGCCGTTCTCGCTGTTGGACCTGAAACCCTTCGCTGAGTTCCAGCTTGGATTCCAAGTCCCCAATCTGGACCGACTTAGCGTTAATCTCGTCGGTCAGTTGGGCTAGCTTCTTTTTGGCCTTGTCGGCCTCCTTCTTGGCCAATTTAGCGTCGTCCTGGTTCGACGCTAATTCCTCCTTGATCTTAGCCATTCGCGTATGAAGGCTAAGACTAGTTTGGAGAGCCTATACAAAGAAAAAAGAAAAAGATTAGAAGAAGCTGTACAAATAAAGTAAAGTGAAAGCAAACGTACGACAGGGACTTACCAAGAAGGAGATACCCGCGATGGAGGCATCAAGGTCTTCGATGTCGGCCTCCTCCATGCGCGCCTTCTGAGCAGGAACGTGAAACTGCTCAAGGACTGGAAAAGTGGCCGCCGTCCTGATCACATCATCCACCATGAAGTCAGAAGGGATCTGGATTGTCATGGTCGTAAGACCAGATCCCTCTTTCTCCTTCCCTTTGTCGGCCTTCGACGCACCCGCTCCCTTTGCAGGAGGAGCAAAGCTAAGAGGAATAGCCTCTATCCCACCTTCAGCCTTGCGTGCGGCATCCTTAGGTGGGTATCCACAGAAACGTACGACGACCTCGTACGTTTAGCCACCAAACCTTCCTGGGCGGCAGCCTTCCTTTTAGCAGCACGAGCAGCTGCTTCCATCGTTGACGCCTTCTTGGAAGCTGAGCCTATACAGAAAAGAGAAGTTAGAATCAAAATAAATTACTATAAGCGAAAATACTGATGTACGATATCTACCTTCCATATCTGTTTCCTCGATTATTTGTACTTCAGGCTCGATGTCGCTCTCGTCACCTCCTTTTGACGTCCGATACTTCCGATCGGTCACACTATAGCTCAAGAAACGTTCGATCGCCTCGGTGGTCTCCTCAAACGTGAAGTCGATCACTGTCAAGAAGAAAACAAAGACTTAATAAACAAAAAATAATTTAAAATAAACTGAAGAAAAGCAAGGTAAGCTATATTACCGCCTTTGTTCCATTCAGGAACGACCCACGATTCCTCGCCTATGACCGAGGATGTTTGGACAAAGACGTATCTAGCCTTCCATCCTCGATCGTTTACTTGGGTACCATGGACCAACATGGCATCGCTTCTTCCCCTTGGAAACAACCCAAAACGGTTGTAGGGAGAACGGATCACATTGTACGCCGAGAGGAGATCGTCGACTGAGAACGGTGGACGATCCCAATTTCTGGTCACTCGTTCGATTACATGAACGACGCGCCAAAACTGTGGCATCAACTGTCCCGGAGACACATCGAAGCGAGTCATGAACGCCCTCGCCAAAGGAGAGTATGGCCATCGAAATCCGACTTTAAACGGATACTCGAAAAGAGCAAAAAAGCCCTTCGGAGCATCCGCCGGACGGATCTCTCCGGCCACCCTCACCAGAGCATTCTCAGGAAGCCCTACCAGTTCCCTCAACTCTCCTACTTCTAGACTTTCCGTAATCGAACTCCTAACTTCCGACGACATAATGAACTCTGATCGACCTAAACTATTTCTCAAACGGGTGAACCTAAGATTATCTAAACCTCTATTACTCTTATTTGCTATTGATTTCAGACGCATGAAACAGAGAAGAAGGAGGTACCTTATAAAGCCTAGTCGCACGAAATCTTTGCCAAAAATAGTCGGATTACGATCTCAAGCAATTGGTTACGAAATTAAAAAGATTTGTAAAATCTTTTCTCACTATCAAACGCCTTATTTATAGCAACTAAATCATATGAGTCATCAGAGATAATCGTGCCACGCGTCATCATTTAGCCGTTAGAGAACACGCGTCCAGAATAACGGCTAGATAACGGCTATTTTCTCAACGATAATTCGACCGTTTACCAACGTATTTTTACTCCTTGTCCAGCGAATTAAAGATTTAGATAAAATTAGAATTATTTTCTAAATCTTAGGGGCAAATTGTTAGGGTAAAAATCTACAATCGCACGACAACCGACTATAATCGTAAGGTAAATGTTAGGACAATAGTCCTGTATTAAGATAAGGTCCTGAGATAAAACCTAAGAGGACTATCGAACAGAGATCAATAAGCATCGAACGTATACAATAAATAAGACGCACGATGACTATATTGTCGTACGACGATACTAACGAATAACATACAAAGTTTATATGTTTGATGCAGATAAGCTGATTATCATATCTAACAATTGTCCACCTTTGAGGAAATCTGAAATTGAGTACTATGCTATGCTCGTTGAAGTCCATCATTACAATGAGCAAGTCGTAAGTTATGTATCATTCGACAGCATCAAGATCGACCGTTACAAGCAAGATTCTCGCAGCAGTTACAATCTGGACATTAACTCTCAGCAATACCGTTGGACAGTTACTCTCCGAGCATTAATTGAAGACAATAACGTTGGACGGTTACAATTCAATCATTGATGAGCCACAATACCGTTGGACCGTTATTATCGAGCCACTATATAAGGAGAATCAAGCCAGCATTTCAGGAGGACGAATTGTAATCGTACGACCAAAGCTGTATACTTGAAGGACATCACCCCTGATTGGTGAACATAGTGCTCTGTCGACTTACCTTTTAGGTCGACCGCAGGTTTTTTCCTCCGTCGTGAGGTTTTTCCTGCGTCATCAAATTATTTGTCTCATTTTATCTTTCCGCACTTATCATTGATTGTAATTTCTTTCTCTCGACGGTTAAGCCTCACACAAGTTCTTTACGACATCGAGTTGTGTAATTTTTTACATAAACAGTAATTGTTTACCAGGAAGATATTCATCTTTATTTATTTTAGTGTGTAAAATTGTTAACTACAAAAATAGATTGTTGGTCATTTCAACCCGTAAACACTTACTAAGAGTCATTTCTTACATTTATTGTTACCTGTCAGACTCTTGGACCTTGCTTGTCTCTTATTGAATAAGTTTTTTGGGTTTTACAATGATTAATCAATTAGATAAATGATATCAATAAGCACTGTTTAGTAAACAACCTCTTAACAGTGCACCAGGTGGAGAAGAAAGATGAACGGTTTTGTTTTAGGTTGCTAGGAATGAATCCCAAGCTATTTCCATGGGCTTGGGCTGCTCTCTGGGCCCAGACAATTATATAACATTTGGGTTATGAAATAATCAGCACTTTTTATTATTCATTACTTGTAAGTTGTAACTTATAAAGCATATCATTTTCATTGTTGAGGTTTTAGTCATGAGATTCTCAGTACCGCAGTACGTACCATGTATCTCAAAAAGTTCAAAAAGGTAAATAGATTTAAGTTATGCATGGTATGCTTTTAGATGTTATGCAAATTTATTAAAAAAAAAAAAAGAAAAAAACTCATGGAGCTCATAGGACCTAATTGTTTTTATTTTAAAAACTATGCATGTAACTCGGAATCGAACATTCAGAAAGTTTAGAGGTAAAGAGAAGATCCAAGTTTCGGAAATACTAGCAGAAAAGTTGAAGTTCTCAGTTCTCATTGCACTTATGTTTAAAGAAGATATTGAAGATGCTTACTGTAATTTAATTTCACCTGCGAGTTTCGATCCTAAGATCATATGAATATATCATATTATGGTCTACTACTATTATGTTTATGATATGCGTGAGAACTAGGGGCGGACCTACCCTTACGAGAGGGGGGTCCCGTGCACCCGCTCAATTAGTTACCGTAAAGAGAAAAAAAATAGGTGTCTTAAAGGTGCGCCCGCTTAATTTTTAAAGTGCTCCTAAATATTTTTAAAACTAAAATAAAAACAAAAGTTGTTGTAGGTGCATTGGCAAAATGCTGATTTGTTAAGTTCCTTGTGAATTGGAAAGGGCGTGGGTTTGTATCCCGCTAATTGTTTAATGGTTTTTTAGTTTTAAATTTCTATATTTTCTAAGTTTAAATATTATATTAAGTGACTAAATATAATTTGTTAACACATTGAATGCCTTATCTATACTATTATATAAAAGAAATAACTCAATTTGGTAGTTTTTTTGTCAACATTTACACTTAGTATCCTTGTAATTAATCTTTTAGTTTACTTTTAGTCCTTCACTTTTCCAATTTTCATTTTAAACTTTTATCATATTAACACAAATAATAGTATAAGAAGTAAAATGAATTAAAAAAATACATCTCTTTATTACAAATTATATCATTGTATATGTCTCGTAAATATCTTCGAAATAAGTCCAAAATTAAATATTTTTTGATTTAATTATAGTGTTAAATATCACAAATATATATGAAATAATTAGTTTTATGTTCCTCACATACTTATTTTTCATTTTAAACCCAAATAAATTAAATTTTTTGATATATTATTACACTAAAAGTTATATTATTTATAAGTTTAGAAGTTACAATTAATATCCTTATAATTAGTTATTTAATTTACTACTAATCTCTTACTTTTTCATTTAAACATTTATCATATTAAGATAAATAATCACATGTGAACTAAAATATGTTAAAATATACATTTCTTCTTTTACAAATTAAATCATTGTATTTGTAATCGTCTCGCAATAAATATTTAACTTTAAAGTTCAAAGCTCAACAAAATATTCAACTTTAAAGTTGAACGTGTTCTATTTTGTGTTCGAGATCGACTAGATTTATATACTATCCAATTTGTGTTATAAAATGATACATATCGAAAAATTAACATCGAGAGAAAGAAATAGAACAAAAGGTAAAACATGATTGTCGCCTCAAGTTTCAACGTCGAGATTATTCGCGCCGCATCGCGCGCGGGCACACATCTAGTTAATTTTGTATATTATCTTATTTGTCATTAACTTTTTCTTAGTTATTGATTTGATGATTGTTACTCTTGTCAAATTATATTTTCTAATTTCATTTTAGCCATTGATTTGATGATTGTTCCTACATATTTTAGATTCATAAGAAATTGAAACAAGATACATAGTTAATTTTGGTGCACCCAACTAAAAACACGTTAGGTATAGCTATATAGGACATAGTCTTGTGTTTACTCAAACGGTCAAGGTCGATTCAATTTATTAAAGTGTATTACTCCTGAAATTGATATGATTGACGTTTCTTGACGTCAAACCTCATCAGTTTTTTCCTCCGATAACACTCATCGGTTTACGGATTTTTGGTCAAACTTAAAGGTGCACCCGCTCAAGAAAAATTCCTGGATCCACCACTGGTGAGAACCTGGAAAGTAAAATGTTAGACTCCAAAGTTTGCTATCCCATTGACACCACAAGCTTATATAATTATGATTTTAAACTTTACAATTGAAATACACTCTAAATAATATATACTCGAAATTTTAAAACCAAAAAAAACTAAAAAACTTGTAAAAGATATCGAAAAATTTGTATTATAATTTATAAAGCCTTAGAAAATTGAAAATTTGTCAAGTTTTAGGCCTTAAAACTCCATAAGTGGTCTAAGACCATCAAGCTCTAGTCCCGATTGGTCTCATGATGGATCCAATTTGTCCATCTCGATGTTAGATGGGCAAAATGTGATGGGCTCAATCCAAGCCAAGTAGTCATTAAATATTTTTCCTCGATATCAACAAGGCTTAAATACCAATTTTAGCTTCCTCGTGGTCCTTGTGGAATTTAATCGAACATAATTTTTTTTGGGGGGAAAAGGATTTAACCGAACACTTTTGGTGCTCATCGAAAAAAAGGGACATGAAAATAATCAAATCAAAGCGATCAACAAATAGTTGGTATTTAGCAAACATTCTTCATCTTTATCGTCAAAGAAATCATCACCGCCTCTGCTTATAAGAATCGAAAGTATATTTAAATGGAACAAAGTTGTTGGGTTGCTTTTTGTGCGAGGAGAAGGGTTGAACTAAGCTAAGCATGAAGGGTTGTGCAACAAGAGTAGATAGCCACATGTGACAAAGATTATAGAGATGGTCATGGACGACGGTAAGGGTCTTGATGTTTTATAGATTAGGTTTGGAAGAGGGAATTACAGCTGATGGATGTCGAGTTCGACAAATAATAATCTAATTAAAACCAAGCCTATTACCTCTTAAAACACAATAAAATTACGATTGGTGGTAAGTAACATGGTCGTCTTCTTTTAGTTCGATATGATAAATGCATAACTACCTTGCAATGAAATCAAACTTACTATAAAATCTTGTAATAAAAGATTCAAATTAAGAATCTTGCAATGAAATCAAACTTACTATAAAACTGGCTATAAAATAATTATCTTGCATTGAAATCAAACTTACTATAAAAATAAATCAGATTCAAGTTAAGAATCACATGGACGAAATTAACTCACCAACTTACTTATACTGAAAATAGTTATTAATAATAAAAGGCATCATGAAAAATAGAAACTATTATAGTTGTTATATATAATATTTCAAACAGAAGAAAATCTGCATCGCCATTTATTAAAATATATTTTCGATTGAGTGCAAGACTTTGATTATTTACGAAGTGCAAAGTCGTGGTGGGTAGGATCTTAAATTTCAAGCCAACCCTTTGGTTTGGTTAATCATTTGTCCTTAACAATGAGAGATATATGTTAAGAGACAAGGGATCTATCTAAGAATAGTAGTTAAAATGATAAGTGTAAAAGGTGATTTAGATATTTATTTTGTTATTTTAATCTTTTGTATATTTATGAATTTAAAAAATAACTGATCTAGTGTATTTTTTTGGGGAAGAGGTATCCCAGACCACAATGGGCCCAGACTAATCCTCGGCAATTTTGGGCCGAAGCCCGACTACTAAAGCATGCAGCCCGGGGTCGAAACCCCCGTACCTCCAGAATGCGTCCCCAGGGCTCGAACTCGGGTTCACCACTATGTAGTGCCCAAGCCTTACCACTAGGCTATCTAGGGCTTGATCTAATGTATTTTATTTTTTTTGGAAGGTTCACCTGGACTTTGGCCAGACTACATCCTTGGCAATTTTTACCGAGAGCTAAAGCATGCTCCCCTGGGATTAATACTCAGTGGCCCCTGGTTGCTCACCCCCGGATTCGAACTTGGGTGGGTTTTTCCCCAACACCAAGTCTTAACCAGTAGGCTGCCCCATTGGGGTTCTAGTGTATTTTATTAGTGTAAAGAATTGTGCTCTCTTCTATTAAAATTGATTTTACGATATAGGTTATTTCTTATCCTTTTTTCTTTGGGAAGGGTTCACCTGGACTTTGGTTAGACTATGTCCTTGACAATTTTTACCAAGAGCTAGACATGCTCCCCTGGGATTAATACTCAGTAGCCACCAATTGCGCACGCATGGCTTCGAACCCGGGTGTGAGCTACCACCCTATAGGAACTTACCACTACGTCACACCTTGGTGGTTAGTTATTTCTTATCTTTCTCGCCATAACTTTCATTATTTACATAACTCAAAGAAAAACTAGCTTATAATATAACTTAAAACAATCGATGACGATTAACTTGATGAATTTAATTAATCGAACAAAAATCAACTGATACGTGAATCTATTTCGGTGGCCCGTGCAACTAACTACAAGTGTAATATAAATTGTCTAAATTATATATGATGATCATCTTGTTATATAAAAAATGTAGGCGGCTAACAATGAAATGTCTCATTTGACTATATATATTGTTTTCGCATTTGGTTTAATGCAATTTTCAAAAGCGTGTAGACATTGAAAAGCTAGTGATTGATAGCGAAATATTTGTTCGACGTCATGGGTGCAATAATATCTCCTGTGTTAGTAAGAAGTAAAAATTTCTTAAAAAGAACTCACAACATGTTTATGTAGCTTCCATTTTATTTTAAATTCCTTGCCATTAATAGTTTTCCATCAATGTTGTTTTCTTTTCTTAATAGAATCTTTTCCTTCTTTTTGATTTCCAAGTTCTAGTATAAATTTGTAGGAAATTAGTTTCAACAGAATTAAAGAAAGTTGGAAAAAAAAAACCTAGTAATGAGTCCAGGGTGTTAGACTCGATTTTTTAAAAATGAATTCATTGGCAACCGGTGCATCGATACCCATGATACAATGACTCTAAACAGAATCAAATTCTGTCAGTCTTCACCTTTATACATAAACTTGAGAATGTCTTGGTTTTCCACATGTTCACTTGTAGTTCCTTTTTCTTGTATACTCAAGGTCAGAGTTCATTATAATAGAAGCACATTTGTAACCCATGAAGTTTCAAAGCTCACCATAATGGAGCATAAATTCATTCAATTTAAATTTAATAAGTATATTAATTTTCCAATAAAATTTTGATGTATCTAAAAAGAATGATAAGCAATATTAAAATCCGATCTTCTTCTTCTGGAGGTATGCCATGGATTACTTTAGCATCGTAGCACTGGTATGCGAACATTGGCTCGAGGCATTTTCTCTACCCCTTCTTACCAAGTTTTGTCTTGGTCCGAATGGGGATATACATCTTCTTTTTCCGATGTCAACAAAAGGCCTTTGTTGTATGTGGGCTTTTTAGAGCGTTGTAAAAAACAACTAAGTTCACCTGTAATGATTCTAGATTATTTAGGATGGTTCGTAGAATTACTTGATGTATATAAGCTAGCCAAAAAATCATTGAAGAAGAAAAATAGATAGTAACACAACTAATTATACGTCTAGTATTTGTATTTGGTAAGAGGTAAATGACTTTATGCTATTTGTAGCTGGTAAAGAGTATAACTTTATGCTGTTACAATTTTATGTAACAATCATTTCAACAATTTAATATTCACTATGTGATTCACTTTAACTATTAAACTATGTTAAAAAATATTGATATTCTCTTTTGTACAATAACATCCAAAAAAATACAAATATATATAACGGTTATTTTACATACTCATACATTTTCCAATTCAAAATTATCAATCAAAATTATCAATTATATCATATCATATCATTTTACTTTGATAACATATACTAATATTTAATACAACACATCTATTCTTTCTTCAAGTCTCCTATTCGGAATCACCAATCCTACCATAAGTCCATAACCCCTAAATCAATCCCTTTTTCTCACCTAAAAGTGATGATCAAATTACACAACTTTTTCATATTCTTCATCTCAATTTTACCATCAATCTTATCTCAAAAACCCATTACTTGCAATCAAACATGCTCCGGCGCCGGTGGACTGATCAAGAACGTCCCCTATCCATTCGGCTTCTCGGCCGGCTGCGAAATCCGGCTCAATTGCACCTCCAACGGTACCGTTTTGATCGGCGGATTCCCCCTCCAACAAATCAACCCCGACGAGCTCCTCGTCAGCCTTCCGGCCAAGTGCGGCCGCCCCGTCCATGCCCTCCGCCACCTCTACAGCCACCACTACGCGCCATTGGCGACCAACGCGATCCTGTTGGAAAACTGCACCGAGCAGATGAAGAACTGCATGATTCCGATGACCATGCTGCGGACCCACCTGGATGTTAATTGCAGCGGCGTTCAGAATGGTTATGGTAACGTGAGCTGTTACTCCGGTGGTGTAGCCGGAGTGTTCCTTGATTATGGGAAGGTGAGTGGGATGGGGTGCCGGTTTTTGTTCTCCGGCGTGGCGACGGAGATGATTGGGGACAGCGCGGCGATATCGTTGGCGGTGCAGATCGTGAGGCTGAGATGGTGGATTCCAGGGGGTTGCGAATGTTCTGATCGTGCGGAGTGTAAGACGGTTGTGACACCGGATGGAAGCGATGGCTATCGGTGTGAGTGTAAGAATGGATTAGATGGTGATGGATATAAAGCTAGCTCCGGTTGCCGGAAACGTGAAGGTAAGTCATCATTCGACTCCAAACTCAAATTTTATTGGCAACATTTGGAAAATCGGGAGTGCGTCACGCGAATTATTCAATCTAAATAATTATGTATTATTCAAAGTGAATAACACAACATTCAGTGTTATATATTCAGATTGAATAATTATTCACTCTGAATAATATATGATTATTGAGAGTGAACATGTCATGTGGTACTCTCACTGCCCTCATGTTTGCAATGAAACTTGAGCTTGCAACCGAGCTTTCATCTATATATATTTTTTTTATCAATAAACATTAGATAATTTTGATTGAGTTTTTGTATTTATATAATTAGAATAATTTGAAGTATTATATTAGCAATCAAACCATTTTATCAATAATATATGTTAAATCAAATCTAGTCAAGGACGAAGAAGGAAAAGGAAGAAGGGCAAGTTGTCCAAAACAAAGTCAAAAGACACAGGCTTCTTTTGGACAAATGTGTAATAAACTAATATTGTGAAATATTTAAAATCTTATTTTGCTTTTCAATTGATCATATCTTACGGGTTCTAAGCATAGTTAACCAAGATAAGGTCGTTATAAAAGTTAAAACATATTTGTGCAAAGCTAGACTTATTTTTATAATAATGATCTTACTCAATTAAAATATTGAATTTTAGCCGTCTAATTTTATATAAAATCTCTGCATAAATTCAAAAGGATTGATAGCGCCTTAAATCATGATTAGCCCCCAAATCTCCATCACTTGGTTAATTAAGGTCAAATTATTCTTCTAAATATATTTGTTTGTTTAATGAATTAATATAGATAAATGTTTTCAATGATATTAGAAAGTCAAAAAAAAACAATACATATATTATAAAATTCCCATTCAAAAGGCCTACATTACCTAACGTGAATGTGATACATCATATAAATCCAAGATGACTAACTACTATTATTTATTGCTATTATTATTACCTTATTAATATTATCGGGTGGATTATATGTTTGTTTTAACTTTTAAGTGGTTTACATGAAATTAAGGACACATACGTAATGATTATCAATTTGAGCCATGTATTTTGCATTTTACTATGGAACAAGTTTCTCCTACGAACTCTATTTTTCAATTTATATACGAGTTTTTTATTTATACCTTCTATATAAATTGAAAAATACATAATAAAAGGGTTAAATACATGGGGGTGTATTGAACTTGTCACGTTTTATCATTGTATGTACCCAACTTTAAAAATTACCAATTAATATACTGAACTTGTTAGAATTGCCATTGTGTGTACTCTTGTCATTGCTAGAATTACCAATTTGTGGTTTAATTTTAAAGTTGGGTACACACAATGGCAATTCTAATAAGTATAATTTTTAAAGTTGGGTACATACAATAATAAAACGTGACAAATTTGATACTTCCCCATGTAATTAACCCATAATAAAATGCAAAATACATTGAAAAACTCTTATATTTATGACTTTAATTTTCTTTCAGATATGTTGGAATAACGAATTCGAAAATGTTATGTAATTTAGGACTTTAATTTCCGAGAATGATATGTTGAAAAAACTCTTTTATTTAGGACTTTAATTTCCAAGACCGGTGGATTTTTGGTAAAGTTTAAACGGTGACGGTTATTTCCACGGTGAAGAAAGTTAAACGGTTATCCCCGTAGTGAAACTCGTTTAGTTAACCGTTTACACTAAACCCATTTCCACGCGGTTCTCCCCGATTACCCGATGGGGATCCACGTTTAAATCCCTACGGTTTTTTAAGTGGGGACGGGGGAACCAATACCCGGTCCAAAACCGGCCCATTGCAATCCCTAATAATAAGTTATAATAAGAAATTGTTCATTAATAAGCAACATCAAAAGTTTAATAGAGTGTACTTTGTACATTTTTTATATCAAGTACATTATAATGTAATATAATAGAATATAGATATAGATACGATTGTGCTTCAACATATATGTAATTCAATTTATAGAATATAAAATCATATATACATTTTTTATTGTAATTTATTAATTCTTATGAATTATTAACTATTTTTTTATAATTTTGTTAGCAGACTCTTCTGGATGCAACCCTTCAAAATACTTCTCCGGGGATTGTGGAGGAAGTGGTAGAGTTGGTGTTTTAGTCGGAGGTATTTTCTATTTTGCTTTTATATATCTCATATATAAAATAGACAATATTATTATTTTTATTAAAATAAATATATCTATATGTAGAGTAAATTTCATGTTTCATCTTTATGGTAGATATGTTATAAAGTAACAAATACTTTTTCAAAATAGTTGTGTATTACAGTCCATTGCGATTTATAATGACTTTGGTCCATTCTCCTAACTCTTTTAAAATGATCATGTTAAGTTACTCAAATAATAATCTTATTTTAGTCGTTCATTTTTTTTCTTAATTCCTAGCAAAAAGTTAAATTATAATATATATACGCACACAACTTAGATGCAAAGACTGTGAAACCTGGGACCTTTGGAACCATTAGATGCAAAAAGACTGTGTTTATAGACTGTGAAACCCGCTTGTGTATAAACACCCTAGACACATTGCTCCTAGATACCACTTTATTTGAGAATTGTTTCAGCATGGTCATATTCTCACATAATTTATCCCAAGAAACTACGTCGCATGAGCTATCCACCAAACGTGTACTGCAACTAGACATCCACACGACCGGTTAAAAATATCTTAATCGGTTATTTTAAAACTGGTTAGGAAAAAAACCAAGCAAACATATAACTGGTTATGGATCTCGAATACAATACTGCATGCAACTGGTTGTGTTAGAGGAATAACTGGTTAAGACAAAAAACCGGCTAGAGAAAAACCGGCTGGTTGGGCTTTTATTGGGTTTGGGTTAAAAATCTGATTTTTTTAGGCTTTTTCTTTTGTTTAGTTGTTTTGTTTTTTTAGTTTTATAATTATATACATATAATTTTATAATTATATACATATAATTATATAAATACCATTATACTAATTACCAACCATTACTATAAAAATAAATTCAAATAGAAATACATATAAATAACCGGTTAAGAAAAAACCGGCTATAAAACGGTTAAAAAACCGAGTAAGAAAAAACCGGTTAAAAAACCGATATTCAAACCAGTAATCCTTCAAAGTTAAAACCGGTTAGAAAACCCGTTAAAAAAAATAACCGGTTTGGTTAGAATTGTAACCGGTTATTTTAAAACCGATTTCGATTATTCGGTTTTTTGTGCACCTCTAACTGCAACCCAACTTTCTTCTATTTTGATGTATCCAACCTACGAGTCAGACAAAGACCGTATTGCTTAATTAGGGACTATATTAAGAGCATCTCCAACAGATTCTCTAAAAATTCTCTAAAATGAAGAACCAAAATCCAAAATTTCTATAAAAAAATCATTCTACTCCAACAGATTCTCCATTTTGGGGATAGAATCATTGCTTAAATTATTTAATTATTACATATATGTATTAAAATATTATTTCTCTCTCCTCAACTTTTATTTTAAGCATTCTCATTGGTAAAACATAATAAAAAACCATTTTCTCTCTCTTGGTAATTAATTTTGGAGATTTTAAGAGCTTTCTCCAAATTTGGAGATTTTGGTACTCTCTCTCCTAAAATGGAGAAAGCTTTGGAGAATCTATTGGAGACCAAAAGTGTATAAAATCTTCATTTTTCTCCATTTTGGAGAAGCTGTTGGAGATGCTCTAAGTAACTGTAAAAAAATAGAAAACCCAATTGTTAATTTAGGTTATCTATATCCTCGTATCTATCTATTTATGTTTTAGCTTGATACACACAATTTACAATTCATTTCTATCTATGAATAAAAACCCAAATCGACCTTCGAAGGTGTGTTAGCTACTTAGCTTTAGAGAGAAACAATTCCTCTCATATGTTATAATAACAATAATAAATATATTTATATAAATTGATCAAAATGCCCTTGATATAAAATATTGACGTTTAGATTAGAGGTGACAATTTCTAACACAACCCATAATACGAACACAAACACGACATGAAGGTAAACAGGTTTAGGTTGATGTTTCTGACCCGCCAACCCGTTTATCTTCTAATTATTTTTTTTATATGACAAAAATAAAACTTTAACTGTTTGATTTTTGATTTCCAATTGGTGGTTTTTGAACTTTGGTTGTATGTTGAACGTTGAACTTGGTTGCTTTTGAACTGGTAAGTTGGTTGTATGTTGAACTTTGCTTTCATAATTGTTGATCTGCCAATCCGTTTATGACCTGTCAATCCGTTTATGACCTGTCAACCCGTTTTAACCTGCTAATAGGGATGACAGAAATACCAGAACCCGATGGGAATCCCCGAACCCGAAACTTTTGGGACGAGATTAATTGGGCCGGGTAAATGGTAATGAGACCGGGTAAATTGAAATAAAAATGAACGAAAATGTATAACAATAGGAATGTCAAATTGAAAAGGATAAAAGTAAAGCTCTTAGGCTATGTTTGGCAAGCGTAGTTTATAAGCTAGTTGGTAGCTGATAAGCTAGCGGATAGCTGATAAGCTAGCTGTTGATTGATAAGCTTGCTAGTAGCTGATAAGCTAGCTTATGAACAAATTATGTTTGGCAAAAACTAGCTTATAAGTATGTAAAATGACCAAAAAGGGTATATTTGAATTTAATAATTAATATTAATAAGGGTATAATTGGAAAAAGCTACAATAAGCTCCTCATAAGCTACTCAAAGTAGCGTTTCAAAAAGCTAGCTTATAAGCTAGCTGATAAGCTAGCTTCCTGGTACATGTTTGGATGGACTAGCTTATAAGCTAGCTTATCAGCTAGCTTATGCTTGCCAAGAACAACCTTAGTAGGAGCAAATTTTATGAAAATACAATGTGCTTTGCTCTAAATTCCTATTTTGCATACCTACATCTTCAACCTTCATTTCTGCATACCACATATTATATCTTAGATATTTTAATCAAAGTAGACTCCTTAAGATAAGAATCACACAAGACATTACATTTTAATGCATCTTTATAAGTAAACTAGCTAGGTGACTAAATATTTGAAATATCACATCTTACTTATGCAAAATAAGTTAGGTTTTGAAAGTAAAATATATAAAAGCCAAACTAAATTCTACGTATAAATCTATTCTAACGTCTTAACCTTTTTATTGTTGTCAATTTTTCTCAGCTGTTGTTGTGGGAGCTTCACTGATTGTTTGCATAGGCTTGATTATTTGCTTCATTCGTCGACGAACCATTTCAAGGTCCCGAAGTCGAGTAAACCGACAGTTTTATGAGGCCAAAGGCATCACCATTCCAATCTACGCTTATAAAGAGATCGAAAAGGCCACAAACGGCTTCTCTGATAAACAACGCCTAGGAACCGGAGCCTATGGCACGGTATATTCCGGAAAACTCAACAACGGAGAATGGGTCGCCATTAAACGGATCAAACATCGATCTGATGGTGAAAACAACATCGATCAAGTTATGAACGAGATCAAGCTTCTTTCATCGGTTAGCCACCCAAATCTTGTCCGTTTGTTAGGTTGTTCAGTTGACAAAGATGAACAAATACTCGTTTACGAGTTCATGCCAAATGGGACCTTATCGCAACACTTACAGAAAGAAAGAGGTAACGGGCTTCCGTGGCCCGTTCGACTCACGATAGCCACGGAAACCGCTCAAGCGATCGCGTATCTTCACTCGGTTATGAACCCGCCGATCTATCATAGAGACGTGAAATCTAGCAACATATTGTTAGATTATAGTTTCAAAACAAAAGTGGCAGATTTCGGGCTTTCTCGATTGGGTATAATGGAATCGTCGCATATTTCAACTGCTCCACAAGGGACACCGGGGTATTTAGACCCTGAATATCATCAAAACTTCCATCTCTCCGATAAAAGCGACGTTTATAGCTTTGGAGTCGTGTTGATTGAGATTATAACGGGCTTCAAAGCGTTGGATTTTTCGAGACGGCATAATGAGGTCAATTTAGCGTCGCTAGCAGTTGATCGAATCAAAAGGGGTCGTCTCGATGAGATAATCGATCCTTTTCTCGAGCCTAACAAAGACCAGTGGACGACTTCATCGATTAATAAGGTTGCAGAATTGGGATTCCGATGCCTTGCGTTTCATAGCGAAATGAGACCTTCGATGAGGGAAGTGGCGGGCGAGCTCGAACAACTCATGGAAGACAGAGAGAAAATGAATATCATGAGAGGAGGATCAGAAGAAGGATCTAATTGTTCATCTTCATCTGTGAATATTATTGATAAAGAGGAGGTTAAAGATGATGAATATGATAAAAATGGTTTGTTTGATAGCATGGATTCAAGTAAAGATGAAAAGATGGAGGCTGAATGGGTATGAGATTTTAGCTCACCTTGGTTCAAATGGTTTACTTGGTTCTAGTTTCAGGAAGTAAAAAGATTATTTTATTTTGATGTATAAAACTGGATAGTAAAAGTGATTGCTAAACCAACCTAACTGTGACATTTGTTGATAAATAGATGTGATAATCACAAGGTAGTAAAGCATTTTTGTGCAATGTGTAAATTGTAATGTATGAAATTAAGTACATTATCTAAATTAAATTCAAGTATACATGTTATCTAAACAAACACACCTATAGTTTTTAAAGTTTTTTGAATTTAACGTGTATTTATCAGTGTCATAAAAGGTTTGTCGTAGTCGTTATAGCTAAAATCTTGTGTTTGACAATTGACATCATATTAAGCATGTGGTACGCCATGATTTGATGTGCATGCATATAATCTCTCTTTGTCTTTTTATTGTCTTGTTAGTTTTTAATATATCACTTAATTTTAATTATTTTATAAACATGCTTTTTTTAAGTATATAGTATTTATCCGCGTCAAATGTAATAAATAAACTTACATACCTTCTTCACCTTTGATGAGGTTTAAAGTTTGAACCTTAACCTCCTAGGTGACCAACATGTTCTAATACAACCAGTTATATTGTAAGTTAATTTGTTACAAGCGATACAACTTAATCTCGCTTGTCCATATTTTTTGATATTTTCCGTTATTTTAATTTAGCAGATGTTAGTTTATTTGTGTAATGATTGGTAGTTGGAGTTAGTTTATTTTTAGTGTTTAAAATACCACCGGTTTTAATGTTTTAATTGTTTTTCTAGCAGTTAGGTAAGAGACATGCCCTTAGGTGGCGTTTGGTTTGCAGAATGTTTTTAGATGGAATGAAATCTGTCAAAGGAATTTGACTTTGAAGAAATTGGAATGGAATGTTGTCAGGTTTGACCATCTGTTTGGTTGGCAGAATTGGAATGGAATCTGTTAAAGAAAATGGAATCTGTCTGTTTGGCTCACAGAATGTAGCTTTGGAATTGGAATGAAATTTTGGTAAATGACCAAAATACCCTTTTTGATATTTTTACTTTTTTAAAATAAAAAATGCTTTAATAATAATATGATTTATTACTTTATTTTTTAATATAGTTTAATAAATTTATTATTACATACATATATATACATTTTTTTTGAAGAATATATATATATATATATATATAATATAATATATAAATCCACATATAAAGTGGAGTAATTAGTTAAATATGGATGTGTCCATTATTATTTACATCTGGAAGAAAAACCCAGATCGTCTTCATGAATCAAGAAAAACCCAATTTCTTAAACAAAGAAAATGGAGAAACCCAAATCTAACAGCCACCAAACCCAACTTCAGAAAAACCCAAATCTAGAAAAACCCAATTTCTTAAACCCAATTTCAGAGATTGTGAAAATCCAACAGCCACCAAAACAAGCAAGCAAGTAAATCGGAGAGTGAATAGTTGATACCCACCAAATGGAGAAATTTATCCAACAGCAGGCAAATCGAATGAGGAGAAGAAAATCGAGTAGATATTTAGGAGAAATCAAGGTGAAATAGAAAGAAAAAAAAGAGTACCTATTGCAATGGAGAAGATGAGCTCTACAAGAGAAGTGATAAAGCATGAAGACAATTGTGCACTTAACCATTTTAGAATAGGGTTTACATGATGAGGGTATTTTGGGAATAATATAAATATAGACATTTCATTCCAATGAAATACCACCCTCTTGCCAAGGAATGACAGATTCCTTTAGGGTGCGTTTGGCATCAGGACAGGATTGGACAGGACAGAACAGAACAGGACAGGACAGGACAGAACAAAACAGCTGTTCAGCGTTTGGTAAGACAAAACTAAACTAGACAGGACAGAACACGACTGGTTAAATGACCAATTTACCCCTACGTTCCACAACCACAACTACTACCACCACCACCGGTCGAAAAACCACCACAGGTCCACCACCAGCACCACCACTGATACTCAACCACCACCAGCACCACCTATCCACAACCACCACCAGCACCATCGATCCATAACCACCAGCACCACCAGTCGAAAAACCACCACCAGCACCGGTCCACAACCACCACCACTGGTCGAAAAACCACCACCACCACTTGTCCACCACCACCTCCACCACCAAAATACATGGTACGATTTTCAGAAATCACCACCAATAAACACAGATTACACACACTATTTACACTAAAGATGCACACACATCTCATACTCTCACGAAATCATGCTGTGAAACCAAAATTGAAACATTCCTTTTTAGAAAATCGACCAAAATTAAACAAACCAGATCTGGAAATCGCAGGCGGCGGTGGTGGTTTGGAGGTCAAAGGCTACGGCGGTGGTGGTTTGGAGGTCGCCGGCTTCGAGGGAGTAGGTCTCAGCCTGCGGTGATGGTGGCAGGAGTCGCCGGTGTCGAAGTTGGAGCTCGCTGCTGCGGTTGTGGTGGCAGGAGTCGCCGGCGTCGTGGCTGCTGTGGTGGTGGCAGGGGTCGCCGGCGTTGAGGGAGGAGCTCACCGGCTGCTGTGGTGGTGGCAGGAGTCGCCGGCGTTGAGGGAGGAGGTAGAGAGGGAGGAAGTCGATCTTGATTTGGAGGCAGGGAGGTGTGGTACTGGGGAGACAAAGTGAGAAGAGGAGGGGTATTTTGGTCCACATTGTTGTGTTCTTTTGAGTTCCATGGTTTTGAGGAGAACAAGTTTGTTCTCTTCTTGTGCTACTTAGTCCAAGTGTGTTCCATTCTGGAGCATGCCAAACATGGAACACACTTGTTCTGTTCTGTTCTGTTCCACCCAGTTTTCCTACCAAACACACCCTTAGTTATGGAATTTGATGGAATTGAGACATTCCATTCCTCCAAATACTTGAACCAAACAAGGGAATGGAATCTGGTCAAAGGAATTGAGACATTCCATTCCACCAGATTCCATCAGATTCTGTGAACCAAACGCAACCTTAGGATATACTTAGCAAGTCATATGAGTGTAAATAGATACATTACTTATATATTGTATTATAATAAATTTTAATATTGGCAACAATTCCATATGATGATCAATTACATATCATTATTATTATTCTAGTGTTTTTATATTGTGTGATTATAGTTTAAAAAAATAATCTTTAATGAATCTACAATGTTTAATGATTTTCATGGTTTTAGGCCATGAGTTATAGCTTCCTTTTTTCATTCTCTTACCCAATTGTCACATCGACTCCACATAATTCTCTCTTGTCTTTCCTTCCACCTTAGTTATATCAACCTAATCTTACCCCCACCTTTTTTTAATTAAATTAATTAATTAAGAATAGAGAGAAAGAAAAGAAGAGAGAAAGGGGGTAGGGGTAGGTTTTCCTCATCGATCTCTATAACCCGATGGCCATCTATCTGCCACGAACCTGCCATGGACATAATAGTGTTTCCGCTCTACCCAAAGCTTGCCCGGCCCTCGACGGGTATACCATGGCACATGGTCTTAGTAATTATCATTAATGATTGAGTTAGGTATGACCCAAAAATTAGACCGACAAAAGTGGGGTTGAATAGTCTTTACAACAAACCCTTGACATGGACATAGTGGACTAGGATGCCAATGAGATTTAATATATTGGACACGTTTTCAATACGGTTGGGCTAAATGAATTCCAAGCATTATTAAGCTCATCTGTACCACTTGAATTTCTTTCTATATATCATTATCAACATAAACATTTTCTATATTCAGTGAATAAATTAATTTGATTTTGAAACTAGGGTACAACTCATGTTGCCTTTCAAACAAAAGACTACTTGATAAAATATTCAAATAAAGCATTTATTATAATTTCTAAAAATGGGACTTAGATTTTGGTTTTTCTATAAACAAATTTCGTTCACTCCCTAAAAGGATTCAAATGGTGCTATTATTTTTATTATGTTTTTTGGTAAAGCAATCTTGAATATGAAAACCAACCCAAATACAAAGGTAAGAACCAGAAACAAACAGCCCAGCAGGAAAAAGCAGATCGGAACCCAACTAGATTAAGCAAACCAGGAAAAAGTAGACCCAAACCGTGCCACCACGGGTTGAATTCTTAAAACGTCATCAACCTAATCAATCCAACCTGTATGCACCCCTGGGGATGATGATATAATCATATTACTTTGCACGACTTGGGTTTTTTTTTTTTTTTTTTGGGGGGGGGGAGTCCTTGTCCCGTTTTCATACCTAAAGAGTCTTGCAGGTGGGATTTTAGGGATATATATATATATATATATATATATATAGAGAGTTCCATTCCATTGTTAACCAAAATTTTTTGTTAACTTTGTTAACCTTGGTTCAACCAATAGGAATTGAGTATTTTAAATGGATTGGTTTAAACTTTAAAGAATCTAGGGGCAAATTAGTCATTTGTAGTTTTGGCTCTAATCAAAATTCAAATTCCATACTTTTAGCTAACAAATTGATTGGGTTAATGGTAATTGAATTAATTCCAATTTTTGAATCTGCCTTCCTTATTTGTTGACGCCGGAAACTGGCAAAGGTGGTTGAATCCGGCCAGCAAGTTTATTGTTGATGCCGCCGACCGCTTCTTCTTGATGTCGTCGTCCGTTTCTTGTTCACCCACCACTCCAACCGTCTATTCCACCATTACTCTCCGCCGCACGTCACCGTCTAACCGTCTACAACCGTCGTGGTCGCCGTCCAATCGCCAATCGTCCACGCTCACCAACCGCTGCTATCGTCGTCGTCCACCGCTCCAACCGTCGCCGCACACCAACCGCCGTCCAATCTCAACTGATTTGTCGCACATCGTCACTACCACCACTACCCACCGGCTAAACCTTCTGCACCGCCGTTGTTCTGTCACCGCCTTCATCCCCCATCATGGTTCTGCCATCGTTGCCCTGCCGCTGTAACGTCCCAAAACCCGTAAACTCTTTATTCCGTGCTTGATGCTCGGTTTCTTTTGTTGTCTTGGTCTATCAAATTAATTTAGTTAGTGGATACCTTGAGTTGGGCCTAGTTTAGAGTTGTAATTTGAATCTAACTAGGAAAGAGTGGTTTTGGCACATAAAACTAAATAGATATATATAAATATATGAAAGAGTTATCAGATTTCTATAGGATAATTAAAAGTAAAACTTGTAGGCAAAGTCAAAGGGGGGGGGGGTAAATATCTATTTATGTATAGAACGAGAGAGAGATAAGAAATCAGATTTGAAAAAAAAAAGAGACAGTGAGAGAGAGAGATATCAGATCGAGAGAGAGAGAGAGAGAGAACAATAGAGACCGAGAGAGAGATAGCTACGGGAAGAGAAGAAAAGCTACCGGAGCGAAACTTCGGTTGCGTTTGAGCCACCGGCGTGCGAAGGTAAGTCAGAATTAGCTTCTCGTAGGTTTTAATTTCGTTTGGAGGGGGTCGTTAATGGTGGTTTAAGGGCGGCTCATGACGGCAACCTTGGTTGCCGTCCTTAGCAACGGTGGTGGTCTGCTGGTGTCGATTGGACATCAGCGGCGGTTATCGGTTGGGCGACGGTGGCGGAAGCACGCAACCGTTGCTGTTTTGAGTGTCGGTTTCAACCGGCGGTGGTGGTAATAAACTACTGCCGCTGCTGTCCTCTAGTTATGCTACCGGCGGTGGTGGTGGTGATTTCACCATTACTGCTGCAGCTGTTGTTCAAGGGAAGGCCGGCAGTGGCGGCGAAATTGCTGCTGCTGCCGTTGTTGTTTTGATCGTGGCTGGCGGCGGTAGCGATTAGCTGCTGCTGCCGTTGTTTTGTTTGGGCTACCAGCGGTGGTGGTGGTTCCCCGCCACTGCTGCTGCCATGGATTTGGTTAGAAGACTTCAACCTGCAACATACAAAAGAAAGATTATTAAGAGCCTTTAAATTTCAACCTTATTATTAATTAAGATAATTTAAGATCCATTAATGATTCAATTTATGGTTATAAGGTTGACAGACTATGAGAACCTAGCCATGAATTGACCTATCGATTTTTACAGCTTTACACAAAGATTCTTTTTAAATAATATTTTGTTTTTAATTCCCATCCAAGGTATTGTAAGCCACTGGGAATTGCATTGCTAGATTAAATATATATTGCTTGCTACATCCATTATTTATTCAATAAAATAATAGTAAAGTAACTTAGATATATATACATGTATGTGGTTATTTCAGAGTTTCCGTAGGAGTTCGAGTTCACGTTGCGTGTGTTATTTACGATTCAGGTGAGTGGGATTATGTGCTTTTGTGTTGTTATATATATATATATATATATATATGTGCTTGATGTGATAAGATGGGCCGGGTTGCGGGATGACCCGAAGAGCGAGTAATCACTAAGGCCGGGTCGTGGGATGATCCGAAGAGTGGGTAACCACTAAGGCCGGGCTGCGGGATGGTCCGAAGAGCGGGTAACCGTTAAGATGTTATATGCGATGTGGTGTGTATATATGTATATGTGGCGACATGATTGTGCATATTTTTGCTCACTAAGCGGTTGTGCTTACCCCATCATAATTCCATTTTTTTAGGTGCAAATACGAGCAAGGATAAAGGCAAGGCTCCGGCTTGACAATTCCGGCGTTGGCATTCCGACTAGTTATTGATGTTTTACTTAGTTATTTATTATTATAAAGCTTAAATGATTTTTAGATTGTTACTTGTTTATTTAGACGAAAGGTTATTTTCAAACGATTAATTAAATGGTTGGTTTATCTTGAATATTTTTCTTAATATAAGTTTTTCTTTAAAAAAAAAATTGGTTTAAAATTACGGGTGTTACAACTTGGTATCAGAGCCTAGGTTTAAGAGAATCAGCATACACACTGGTGGGTGTGTGTGTGGTTGGACTTAAACTAGGTGAATTTTTTTTTTTTTTTGGATTAATTAAGGATCGGAATAGCCAGCGGAACTGTCAAGACGGAGGTGAGCAACAGTTGAGCTTTTAAATTGTTATATATATGTATATATACATAAATGCGTGTAAGAGGCATAATTAAATTATATATTATGACGATTCATATGTGGATACATGCTATCATGCACAACTATATGTGGGTCAATGTGAGTATAATATGTTCTGTAGTGATATGGTTGCGTGTACCTGCTTAGTCGATAAGTTAAGGTTTAGGTAAGATGGTATCAAACCCAAACGTAGGCACCTTGGTATGTTAAGGATGGGTTATCGGGCATGTTCTTGTTTGATTGGTGCCCGGTGATCCTGATTTGGCTACCAGGAATGGATGGTTATAGTAATACGGCGCCAATAATAGTGTTACTATAAACACCTGTGTAGTGTTAGGATTGATTAAGTCCTGGAGACTTTAACTCATTGATGACAGTTAGGGATGAGCATTTATGTGGTTAGCTAATATGCATAGTACTTATGTGGAAGGTGTGAATTTATCTATGATTTTGCATGCGCACTAAGACTAGAAGTAGATACTTGCATGAGCACTAGTAGCTTAAAGATACGGTTAGGCGTCGCGATATAGTTTAAACTGCCTTATCGTAGTTAAGACCTAAGATTCTCTTGCACCCTCAGAATGGTGCAAACTAGGAATAATCCCAGTGGAAGTGAGGCCGAGCAGGCAGACCAGCTTGCTGCTCAAATTACAGCGATTCTGCAGCAAACGCTGCCAGGGCTATTTGACCAGATGAGGGAGGAGTTAGTTCAGACCCTAGATCAGCGTATCGATGCAGCTCTTACGGCACGGAGTTCGGGGAGCGGGAGCACAGCACAGTCTCAGAGTCGGGTGGTCACCTATAAGGACTTCATGACATGCAAACCACCATTCTTCGAGGGGCAGAAGGACCCCGTTGCTTGCTATCGCTGGTATTCGGCTGTGGAAGGGGCTTTCCGCACCAGTGGATGCCCGACAGGCTCGAAGGTTCTTTTCGCGGTGAACCTACTCCGGAACGCGGCTAAAGATTGGTGGGACCTGATCCTAAGGAGATTTTCGGAAGCACAGATCACTGCACTGACTTGGGAGGAGTTTAAGGTCATGTTCGATGAGGAGTTCGCTCCTAGCATTGAGAGAGAGCGAATAGCAGCTGAGTTCCTGAATCTAACTCAGACGACGGAGACGGTGAATGAGATCACCGCCAAATTTCTAGAAAAGCTTCTTTTCGTACCGGGCTATGCGAACGACGAGTCTCTGAAGATGGCTCGATACTTAGGGGTTCTGAAGACCGAAATTAAAGGGGCAGTAACTACGAAGAGGTGTAAGACCTTTAGCGACATGGTGGAGACAGCGAGAGCTCAGGAGATTCACCTGGAAGAGAAGCGGCAGGGGAAGCGTAAGGCGGATGATCAGTCGGGGCCAGTTAAGAAGTATAAGGGGGCGAAGAGCGATTCTAAGAGCGAACCTGCAGCTTGCAGCAAGTGTGGGCGGAACCATAGGGGTGAGTGTAGGGCACATGAGTTGTCATGCTACAAGTGCGGCAAGCCGGGCCATTTCAGTCACGATTGCAAGGAGACGGTGAAGACCTGCTTTCACTGCTACCAGCCCGGGCATATCAAGCCCAATTGCCCCCAGCTGAAGGGAGCACCAGTTCAGGCCCCGGCCCCAGCGACGCTTAGGATTACTGATGGTACCACTACGGGAACGAGCGGACCTATTACGCGAGGACGGGCTTTCCAGATGACTGCTGAGGAGGCACAGGCGGCACTTGATGCGATTACAGGTATACCCTTGATAAGCTACTGCCGCTGCTGTCCTCTAGTTATGCTACCGGTGGTGGTGGTGGTGATTTCACCATTACTGCTGCAGCTGTTGTTCAAGGGAAGGCCGGCAGTGGCGGCGAAATTGCTGCTGCTGCCGTTGTTGTTTTGATCGTGGCTGGCGGCGGTAGCGATTAGCTGCTGCTGCCGTTGTTTTGTTTGGGCTACCAGCGGTGGTGGTGGTTCCCCACCACTGCTGCTGCCATGGATTTGGTTAGAAGACTTCAACCTGCAACATACAAAAGAAAGATTATTAAGAGCCTTTAAATTTCAACCTTATTATTAATTAAGATAATTTAAGATCCATTAATGATTCAATTTATGGTTATAAGGTTGACAGACTATGAGAACCTAGCCATGAATTGACCTATCGATTTTTACAGCTTTACACAAAGATTCTTTTTAAATAATATTTTGTTTTTAATTCCCATCCAAGGTATTGTAAGCCACTGGGAATTGCATTGCTAGATTAAATATATATTGCTTGCTACATCCATTATTTATTCAATAAAATAATAGTAAAGTAACTTAGATATATATACATGTATGTGGTTATTTCAGAGTTTCCGTAGGAGTTCGAGTTCACGTTGCGTGTGTTATTTACGATTCAGGTGAGTGGGATTATGTGCTTTTGTGTTGTTATATATATATATATGTATGTGCTTGATGTGATAAGATGGGCCGGGTTGCGGGATGACCCGAAGAGCGAGTAATCGCTAAGGCCGGGTCGTGGGATGATCCGAAGAGTGGGTAACCACTAAGGCCGGGCTGCGGGATGGTCCGAAGAGCGGGTAACCGTTAAGATGTTATATGCGATGTGGTGTGTATATATGTATATGTGGCGACATGATTGTGCATATTTTTGCTCACTAAGCGGTTGTGCTTACCCCATCATATTTCCATTTTTTTTTAGGTGCAAATACGAGCAAGGATAAAGGCAAGGCTCCGGCTTGACAATTCCGGCGTTGGCATTCCGACTAGTTATTGATGTTTTACTTAGTTATTTATTATTATAAAGCTTAAATGATTTTTAGATTGTTACTTGTTTATTTAGACGAAAGGTTATTTTCAAACGATTAATTAAATGGTTGGTTTATCTTGAATATTTTCCTTAATATAAGTTTTCTTTTAAAAAAAAAAAATTGGTTTAAAATTACGGGTGTTACAGCCGCCTCCATCGTCGGCACCGTTGTGGCCATCTTAGTCCTCCATAGTCGGCACCACCGCTGTCACCTCCCTCTCCCACCGTCTGCACATGTGTTTCGCCGGCTTCTTCCTCCACCTACACCGCTGGTACACGTCGTTGGTGCACATGTGTTTCGCCGCCTTCCTTTGTCATATAAACACATGTGTATCGTCGGCTTCCTCTTCCGTCTACACCGCCGTGGCCACCTTCCTCCGCCGTCTGAACACATGTGTGTACACGATTAGAACACGTGTACCATCGGCTTCTTCCACCGTCTACACCCCCGCTGCCGGAGTGCACATGTGTTTCGCCGGAGTGTACCAGAATCCGTTGGAGTGCACTAGTGTTATGTCGGAGTGCACTTGTGTTTTTGTAATTTCAATGTATTTTGTTTGAAATTTGAATTTTGAATGAATTATAATTTATTGGGTTTTCCCAAAATACCCTCGTGCACTTGTGTTTATTAGATTTTTAAAATTGGAATTATTCAAAATTCATTAATTATAAGGATTTGATCTTGACCGTAGATTAAAATGATCAATGGTTGTGATGGGTTAACACAGTTAACATAAAAAATGTGGTTAACAACGGAATGGAACTCTATATATATATATATGATGGGTTCAAATGTAAACCACTTTTTGGTTGTGAACGTGAGGACAGACGAGAGCGCGACACGTGGCGGATGACTAGGCGCCACGTCAGGTCCACGACGGATGACTAGGCGCGATTCACGGGAGGGCGTTGAATTAAAGGGGGGACCACACTCAAAGCCGCCTTTATTAACTAGTCTCCGCCACGTGTCGCTCTCGGCTGCCCTCACGTTCACAACCAAAAAATTGTTCATATTTGAACTTTGAAGACTATTTTACACACACATATATATATATATAATAATCACTTTTTGAACCTGAACCAATATATAATAATAATAATCACTATTAATTATTATATATATATATATATATAATAATCACTATTAATAATCACTTTTTGAATCTGAACCAATATATATAGAGAGAGAAAGGTTCAAATAAGAAGTGCTAAAAAATATGAAGTAGAGAAGTGATCTCCGCCACTCATCCGGTCAATAAAGGTGGCTTTGAGCGGTTACGGTGGACGCGATCACAGGGGATCGACGCGATTCATGAGAGGATAGAGATTATTAAAGGAAGGGACCCGGTCAAAGCTGCCTTTATTGACCGGATGAGTGGTGGAGATCACTTCTCTACTTCTCATTTTTTTAGCACTTCTCATTTGAACTTAATACTATAGGTGAAAGTTCAATTGCAAACCACTTTTTCATTGTGAATGTGAGGACAAACGAGAGCGCGACACGTGGCAAAAAAAAAAATCTGACACGCGCGACTTTTCCCGCGACCTTAGTGTTATTCATACTGAATAACAGTGTTATTCAGTGTTATTTAGTATGAATAACACTAAGGTCGCGGGCTTTTTGGTTACAAGTCGCGCGTGTCACTCTGAATTTCGGCGACTTAGTGTTATTCATACTGAATAACGCTTTATTCAGTCTAAATAATAGTGTTATTCAGACTGAATAACACTAACTCGCCGAAAATTCAGAGTGACACGTGGCGCGCTCTCGTTTGTCCTCACGTTCACAATGAAAAAGTGGTTTGCAATTGAACCCACCCCTAATACTATATATATATATATAGAGGAAAAATCAAATACAAACCACTTTTTTTGTAAAAACTATAGGACTAATCTTAACCATCTATCTATTTACATCAATGGTTAATAATGTAGATAACATTTTTTTGTAATTTTCCTACAACCCCATGTTCCACACCTGATTATAACCCAAAAGGGCAATTTGGGTATTTTAACAATCTCTATATCTTCTCCTACAAGCCAAACCCTATCCCCATTTCTCCCCCATTTCTCCACCTCCTGCCGCCACCACCTGCCGCCACCTCCTACCGCCACCACCTGCCGCCACCACCACACCACCGTCGCACCACCACCACGTCGCACCACCAGATCTGAGCCGCACCACCTGCCGCCACCGTCGCACCACCACGCGGAGGACCAGCACCACGTTGCACCACCAGATCTGACAACCGCCGCCTCGTCGCACCACCACCTCGTCAACGGCGACGGCAAGAGGACATGGAGAGAGACGAGAGAAGGAGGAGGAGGTGTTACTCGGAGAAACCAGGTGTGAAATGGCGTCGAGTGCTACCGATCTGGAAGATGAAGCTACAAATCTCCGAATCAACCGATCCACGGTGGCTGGATCGTCGGCTCCGGCGGTGGCGATTGATGTAAGAAACCGGTGACCTTGTTTGCTCAGTGCTGCACGAATTGACCGGTGCCGGAAGGACGTCGGCGGCAGTGACAGTTGGAGACCGCCGGCCGTCGTCGTCGCCATTAACAACGGAAGTTAGAAATTGGTTACCAAATCTTATCCTCTGGCTCACTTTTCTAGCTACTGTGTTTTTGCCTTATTTATTAATTTATAACTAAAGTTACATTTGTTTGTCTATTTTTGTTCATCTAGGTTAGAAATTTACATTTTTGTCTATTTTTAACTAAAGTGTATTTATATCTATTTATTTTTGTTTTGATGGTTTCAAACGATAACATCTTCATTTTGTAAAAAGACTAAAAAACTCTTGTCATATGTGATAATAGATGTGAAAGAGTTTTTGCTTATGAATATGTAAATGTAACGGATATTGCGTTTTGTATTCATAAGGTGAATAACCTGCTGAATGAATTTATATAATTTTTATCTGGTCAATATGAATATTCATAAGGTGAATATGAATATTCATATGGTGAATATATAGTAAATATGATATGGTGAATATGAATATTCATATGGTGAATATGATGGTGAATTTATATAATTTTTTTATCTGCTGAATATGAATATTCATAAGACGAATACGAATATTCAGAAGATGAATACGAATATTCATATGATGAATATGAATATTCCTATGGTGAATATGAATATTCATATGCTAAATATATGATGAAGATGATATGGGAATATGAATATTCATATGGTGAATATGAATATTCATATGATGAATATTCATATGGTGAATATGATAGTGAATATTCATATAATGAATAAACTGCGATTTTCAGATCAAAGGCTTAGATTATTCCTCAAGTTTTTACAAAAAAATTAATATATATATATATATATATTTTGTAAAAACCACATATTTTGTAAAAACCTCTTCTTTTGTAAAAACTTTAGGAATAATCTAAAATGACGATCATGCCCTTTTCAGATCAAGGGCTTAGATTAGTTCTAAAGTTTTTACAAAAAATGGTTTTTAATTGAAGGCCCCTCTATATATATATATATAGGGGTGGGTTCAATTGCAAACCACTTTTTCATTGTGAACGTGAGGACAAAGGAGAGCGCGCCACGTGTCACTCTGAATTTCGGCGACTTAGTGTTATTCAGACTGAATAACGCTATATTCAGACTGAATATAGCGTTATTCAGTCTGAATAACACTAAAGTCGCCGAAATTTCAAAGGACACGCGAGACTTCAACCAAAAAGCGCGCGACCTTAGTGTTATTCATACTGAATAACACTGAATAACAGTGTTATTCAGTATGAATAACACTAAGGTCGCGGGGAAGGTCGCGCGTGTCAGAATTTTTTTTTGCCACGTGTCGCGCTCTCGTTTGTCCTCACGTTCACAATGAAAAGGTGGTTTGCAATTGAACTTTCACCTATATATAATATATATATATATATATATAAAGGGGTGGGTTCAAATGTGAACCACTTTTTGGTTGCGAACGTGAGGACAACCGAGAGCGCGACACGTAGTAGATGACTAGACACCACGTCAGGTCCACGGCGGATGACTAGGCGCGATTCATGGGAGGGCATTGAATTAAAGGGGGGGGGGACCACACACAAAGCCGCCTTTATTGACTAGTCCCCGCCACGTGTCGTGCTCTCGGTTGTCCTCACGTTCACA
Organism: Centaurea solstitialis; assembly: GCA_030169165.1. Lineage (NCBI taxonomy): Eukaryota > Viridiplantae > Streptophyta > Magnoliopsida > Asterales > Asteraceae > Centaurea > Centaurea solstitialis. Next base: position 89,312,916 of record CM058040.1, on the reverse strand, counting down.
ACCAAAAAGTGGTTCACATTTGAACTTTCCTCTCTATATATATATAATCATCGTTTTGGCTTGAGTTCACAAGTTCACACAAAAAATAAGTTCATAAAAGAAAATCCCTCTATATATATAAATTGAAAAGAAAAAAATATAAGAATTAAAGCTAAAGTTAACGACGTTAAAGTACTAGACCAAAACCAGAATAAAAATGAAATCACAATAATCATACATACAGTTATTTCATCCAAGGGACCAAATCTGAATTTTCACAGAACCACATGGACGCAATTTGTAATTTACTCATTGGTTATCTTATCTTACACGTGATTAAAATGGTCTTGTATGGAAGAAAGAAAAAAGAGAAGCTTTTTGTGAAATAATTTCTTCTCAATCTTCGAACGTTGAACTTTTCAACTCATCAATAATTCAATATCCTCGACCTACTAAAACTCAACACCACCAACCAAAATTTAGCATTTATCCGCTTTCAGTTTCTACGTAGGCATGGCATGTCTATAAATATAATTGATAAACGATTTCCACCTTTACATTAGCTGTAATTGATATCAACATTAAACATTTTTGTTCATGAAATTTGAGAGAATTGAACTTTTTTAAAGGAATTTAATTTTATAAAAACTGAAATGGAATTCTATGATGCGTTTGTTAGTAGGGGTTTAATTATGTTTATCAATGGGTTGGGAATTGGTTTGTAGAAACTGATTGACCGCTTCTCTTCCTTTTCCACTCTTTTTTTTTTCTTTTTCTTTTAGTTGAAATATTTATGTATTAGGTATTTAGTTTGGTGGGTTGTATTGTTGTAGTACTTGATAGAGTGGGTTCGGACTTCAGTAGACTTATTGTGGGTTTGTGGATGGACTGATATCTAAGATTGGGCTTATTTGTTAGAGCATCCTTAATGGGTAAGCCGATGGGGTATTGGCTTTCATTGGGTAGAATCGGCAACAGCGCCGTGCTACCATCGGGTTCAATTGAATCGGCTTCCCATGCCGATGGTAACTAACTATTAATTTTGTACATATATTACCATTGAACTATTTTTTGTACTCAATATGTACCATTGAATTCTATTTTTTTGTACACATTATACCAGTGTAACTAGGAATAGCCCGTAAACCACCATCTTTCACCCACCCACCACCACCAAACCATCACCACCACAGCCACCATAGCTGCCACCAACAAATCACCACCACAGCTACCACCAAAACCACCACCTCCAAACTCTCTATTTGTGTAGTTTACCCGAAATCGGCGATGGAGATGTTGGTGATGGTTGGATTCGATTTTTAGGGTTCGATTCCAGATCTATGAAGATGGTGGTTGTGTTGGTGGTTTGGTGGTGGTGGGTGTGGTTTTGATGGTGGTGGGTGTGGTGTTGGTGGTTTGGAGGTGGTGATTTTGGTGGTGGTGGTTGTGGTGGTGGTTAGGTGGTGGCAGCTGTGGTGGCTGTGGAGGTGGTGGGTGAGTGAAAAATGGTGGTTTATGGGTTATTCCCGGTTACAATAATATAATATGTACAAAAAATAGAGTTAAATGATATATGTACAAAAAGTAGTATTATGATAATATATGTACTAAATGAATAGTTAGTTACCTTCTCAAGTGATTACTTCTTTAGAGCATCCACAATTGAGGTTCTTCTTGAGGTTTTTCTTGGGGTTTTATAAGAATCTCCACTATGGGACAGAGGTTCTTGCCAGTCACAAGTTCTTATTGGAACGCGGATGCTTGAACAAGAACTCATGTTCTTGTAATACTTTCCTTGTCTGTTATATAATAATTTACATAAATAAAAATTATATTATTAAATAAGAAATGAGAGGTGAGGTTTTTGTAAGAACATCTATTGTAGAGTTTTAAGAAGATTATTACTTTATTGATATGACAATAATGTGCAAAAAAATATAACAAATGAGGTTCTTAAAGGTTCTCAAAATGAGGTTTTTGCTTTTTGAAAAACCTCTTAAAAACCTTTGAATAAGTACATTGTGGATGCTCATGTACACATGATCAATAAATTGTAACCTTAATTAGACCTTAGACAACTCAGGCCTAACTCCTACCTAACTTTGTCCCTCGACTTATAATTCAGCTAGACCTGGCAAAAAGTGACACGACACGCTAACCCGACACGAACTCGACACGAAATAAACGGGTTTGGGTAATAGATTTCAACCCGTTTAAGTAAATGGGTTGACACGACACGACACGAAAATTAAACGGGTAAGGTCAGGGTCAAACATATCAACTCGAAAATGACCCGACTAACCCGTTTATACATACATGTGTGTGTGTTTATGTATATATATAAACTTTTTTTTAATCTTTTTAGTAATTTACGATTTATTTGGGTTTTTAATATAATAATGTTAATGAATTTTGTTCAATCTTATAAGTTTGAATTATAAAATTTGGATTCATAAACTTTGGTGAATTTTTTATTTTTGATTTTTAATTTTATAAATATTAAACGGGTTAAGCGGGTCAACCCGTTTATTAAACGGGTCGGGTTAGGGTTGAGATTTCTGACCCGTTTATTAAACGGGTCGGGTTAGGGTCAAGCATTTTCAACCCGTTTAACTTTGAACCCGACACGAACTCGACACGACACGACACGTTTGCCAGGTCTAAATTCAGCTCAGGCTCGTCCTTTTCATCAAACACATCTTTTTAAAGCATATTCTTTTATTTGGTGTGCATTTTGCATTTCTACAAATTTTTACGGATAATGATGGTAACAAATATAACATTAGCTACGATCTATTGAAATAGCAAATTTCCCATTATTAAATGAATTATCATATACTATAAAACAATCTTGGAATCGATATCAACACCCCTGCCATCCAACAAACAGACAATTGGTGATAGATTTCCTCACATGCAACAGACCCACTCCATGTTATCCCTTAGTTTTATTTATTTATTTTCAAAGATATTGTAAAAATATCACTATCGTGCACGTTTTGTCGACTTTCCTTGCCTTGAGTCGTTTCAATCAACCCACACTAGAAACTGGCTTTTGTCAGCGATGTAAGTGTAATCTTCGCCCCCAGCCCGGAGTCCACCGACTCCGCCTCAAAAGAATCGTACCGTCGGAAAAATTCAATCAAGAACAACCTCGTTATCAACACAACAAAGTTTTTCCCGGCACATTGCTTGTTTGCAAGCGTCGGGTCTTCGGTCTCCGGTCCGTTAGACCACGCCACGTACTTCAACAGCTTTTCTCCGTCACCCGTGAACCGGTCGAACACGAATTCTTCCGCCCGCTCGAATATCTTCGGGTCCTTGGTCGCAAACGGTTGGAACCCGAATAACATCTCCCCTTTCTTGACGTTATAACGGGCGTCGTGCGACTCGATCGTAAGATCTTGTTTGGCTTTTCCGAATTGAAGTGGGACTGGCGGTTCGATCCGTAGCGCCTCGTACACCGTGGATTTCAGCAACGGCATCTGCTCGATCGCGGCCATTGTCAGCTTACCTTCTCCACGGTTTTAATAACGCTTCGGACCTCCTCCGCCAACTTCATCTGTACGTCTTTTCCCGCAAGGTTGATCCATTTGAGAGTATTCGGGAAGAGGATCTTTATCCCACCAAAAGTATTGAAACAAACAGCGAATAAGATATTGTGTGCAGCCTCTTCCTTCGGAACCCCCAATGTTTCGGCGTGCTCCAAGATCGGAGTAGCGACCGATATGAAGAAATCGTAAAGTTTCTGGTAAGTGCCTTTGATCAGGAATGCGGGCAGCTGGAACGTGTGGAGGAAAGGCTCCTCCACGAACCACGGAAGGCCCGCGCTGGCCTGCGGGCCGAGGCTGAATATGACCCACGTCGTGATCAGCTTCGGCGCGTCCTTTCCGAGCTTCGTTTCTTCTGGGTTGACGTCAAAGTAAGCGCGGCCGAGGAACCGGAAAGCGGCTTGTTCGGCTACGTCGTTGAACGCGGTCTTCCCGTTTTTGGCTATATCGGCATCTAGGCTATCGAAGAGCTCGGTGTAACTCTCTTCGAATTTCGGAATTACTCTTGGGGCGGCTGATTTGAGCAGGTAGAAGAGTAGGCTTTTCAGCTGAGCATGCCTCTCCTCCGATGGGTCGATGTAGGAGAGTACACGGTATCCGCCCGTGAACTTGGTGTTGGGCAAGTAAGTTCCCGTGAACACGTCTTTCTTTTCGACTTTGGAGACGTCGAAGAGTACGGGAAAGGTCTTGGCGTCAAGGAGAACTATGACTCTTGGGTCGCTAGCGATGAATGGACCGGGTGGCAAGTTGGCTCGGAAGACGGTGGATTGGTACTTTTCACGACGGGATTTAAAGTACGCGACGCGGCCGCCATCGGCGTAAAAGTACTCGAGACGATCTTTGATGGGCGAGAAAAAGGGGATTCCGTAGGATCCCGGGATTTCGCGGAGAGGGAGATCGGTGGTGGTGGTGGTGTTTACGTCTCCGGCGATGGTGGAAGAGTCTCGGGCGGAGACCGCGGTACGGCGGCCGGCGGAGGTGAGCCTGGCTGTGGAGGAGAGGGAGCTTGAGACAATTGGGGAAGACATTTTTTGAGTGTGGAGAAAATGGTGTTACAAGGTGTAGTATATATACACAAACGAGGTCGAGTAGTCGACATTGTTTTTTTCTTCTATATATATTTTTTTAATTTGTATGATGTTTTGATATTATCATGATTTAAATGCATCTGTTGAAAATGGAAATCAACCTTCCCTTCATTTTCTATCATCAACGTTGTCTCGTCTAATATTACTGATCATTATCAATGAAGTTAAATACGGTATTTAATCATATTTTGTCACTCTTTGTCGTAATGTTTTTGAAGGACCATGTTATAATAAAGCAGGAAAACTACATATCATTTAAATTCAAAAATAAAAACTACCAAACATTTCGTATGATATTAAAAATGTTATAAAAAGCAACAAATATATTTAAAATAACAAAACACCAAGAGTATCAAAGAGTGGTTCTTGTTTTTTCTATAAAAAAAATCTTAAATCAAATAGACATGTTTTATTTTGAATAAATAAGAAGAGTTGAGAGTCACAGAAGGAGAGTCGGGAGAGTGAGAGTCAAAGACAAATTTAGCTTTATGTAATTCCATGCTCGCGAAGAGAGGCCAAAAGCTGATTTGGGCGGACACAAGCAATTTAAAGCCGAAAATGAACCTACCTAACTATATGGTTTTGAACAGATGATGTCCGTGAGCCATCTGTTCACTGCCCTAAGCCACTGCTCCCTTGGCCTATAGCCAGGGCGTGTCCCGGGTGTTAATTGACTTAAATTCCTAGGCCGGTAACACTATATGCGGACCCTAAATGTAAATTAAACGAGGTTTCAAAAATTTAAAGGCTTTATTTAAAAACCAAGATTTAATATACTAACATGTGCTCCCCTATTTGTCACATTAAAATTTGCACTAAATTTTAGCAGTATACCACCGGTATGATGAGAAATATTTAAATGTTAAATTATTAATTACTAGTATATTGTATTCTATTTTCTTATTCTTATTGTAATTGAAAATACTTGAATAAAAACAAAATAAATAACGCACGAGGATAATGTTTTCAAGCATAATAATTATTTGCAAAAATCTTTTATTTTTTTATTTTTTATTTGCAACAATCTTGTTGTATTATTGAGGATAAATACTACAACCATTTATTTTATAAATGAATAATTTTACGACATTAAATACCTTAAATGTGAATATTTTCTAAAGATATATAAAGTTTACTAAATCATTCCTTTAAACATGCTTGATTTTAGAGTAAATGAAATCATAGATCAATCATGTGCCACATGATAAGAGTATGGATATAAAAGATAGAATGAAGAAAGTTATTACAACAGATAAAGATATAAATGTAAAGGAACGTCCAAAGGTTCAACAAATTATTCATGAATTATTTTACGAGACATTCATTTATGTTCGTCTAGCTAATTAGGAAATAAAGGTTAACAATTTATTTTATTTGTTTAGTTAAACGAACTAACATAAAAAGATTCATTTATGTTCATTTACTCATGATAATAGTTAACAATTAACTGGTCAAGAAGTTAAAACTTAAACAACAATCATAAATGAAGTTTAGGGACCAAATTCAATAGAAAACGTAAACTAGAGAGACCAAATCCATAGTTAATAAAGTGTAGGGACCAAATCCATAAAAACCATCAAACTACAGGGACCAAATCCGTAATTTACTCTTAATAATAATATAGACTTACCAACGAATGTCTAGCCCAGCGGTGGTAGGTAACATCCTTGCGCTTGCTTTGAAAGATAGGTTGGTGCGGGTTCGAGCCCCGCTCGGTACAAAAAAGACCAAAGGCCTTATAGACCTCTTCTGCGGTATCCAGCTCTTGACCGGTATTCGGGTCGGTTCAGGAGCGAGTCTATGGGTTGGCCTTCGGGTCGGCTCATGGGCGGGGGATTAGTCGGTACCCGTATGTATCCGGATACCCCCGGAACGTGTGTGTGAGTTAAAATGCCGTTCAAAATAATAATAATAATAATAATAATAATAATAATAATATAGACTTAGTTTTTTTCAAACATAAATAATAATAATAATAAGTGATGATAGTTTTGTTCCCACCACTTTCCTTTTATAAGGAGGAAGGAGGATGTTTGGTTCGTAAAACGTAATTTAGTCTAATTGTGATCTATTAATAGAATTTGACCATGAAGAAATTTAAATAGAATTTGACCTTACATTTGGTTCAATGGAATTGGTATGAAATCTCTTAAAAAGAACCGGAATCTTCATATTTGTTTAGAGGGAGGGTGGGGATGCATATGTGATGATGACTCCCTCCAGCCCTCACCCTACTAACCACCATGACACTAGTCGTTGTGATAGCTACCATCCCCACCCTAACCTATCCACCCCAAACCCTCGCCCTCGCCCTCTCCCCACCAACACCAAGACACTTCTATCAGTGTCATAGATACCACCCTTACGTTAGCCCAACACCACCTACACCAACCTTAATTTCACCCCCACCAACCTTCACTCTGTCCATCCTATACACGCCACATCCTTCACCATAATCCCCCCACCTCCCAATACCATAAGAGCACTATTCTCATTGTCATAATTGCCACCCCTACGGGTCCCGCCCCACACCATAAAGCACCATACCACTACTTTTGGTGTCACAACTACCACTCACTCTATTCCTACAACCCACTTAACCTCAGGTCATCACAACTACCACTCGTTACAACAAAAGTACTATTATGGTCGTTGGGGGGGGGGGGACTGGATGACAATGGGCAAAGGCGAAGGAAAGTGTGGGACAAGACGAGGTGGTAATCGTATTAACGAATTTAGTGTCATGGTGGTCAACGAGGTAGGGTAAGGTTGGAGTGGGTGGTAGCTGTGACGACGGTAACAGTAGCATGTGACAATGACACTAGTGGCATTATGGTCGGTGATGTGAGGGTGAGTACTAGTTGTCACAACGACAATAGTAGCATGGTGTTTTGGTGGTGCCGGTGAGCATAGGCATGTACCCTGCCAAATTTCATAGAACCGATGGTTCCTGTAATGAAGGAACCAAAACCGCTTACATCGGTTCTTTATATTTTTTAACCGATCTCGGAGTTGCCGGTTCTGGTATCGGCTATCCGACGTCAATTTTTTTTAACATTTTATACAATACAAGTGTAATTTTAAGTCTATAATTAAGTACCAACTTAATGTAATAAATACAAGAAATGGTGAAAATTAATCTGATAAAAACTAACAAATAAAACACTTGGATTAAAAATGAATAAGACACTTACCATAGAACATACCACCTTTTATAACTCCTAATAACCAATACCAAAAAATTTGTATTTATAAAACTTCAAAATTCATATTTATAAATAAAATTTTATTAATTTTCACAATAATAATTAAATCAGAAGATTACCTCATAATGCTAACAAATGTTAACTCCAATGGGACAGCCTACCGATTAAATCTTGTTGTTGGGGAAAAACCCACCCAAGTTCGAATTCGAGAATGAGCAACCAGGGGCCACTGAGTATTAATATCAGGGAAACATGCTTTAGCTCTTGGTAAAAATTACCAAGTATGTAGTCTGGACAAACCCTAATGAACCTTATCAAAAAAAAAAAACAAAAACAAAAACAAAAACAAAACAAATGTCTCATCTAGATAAAATAGATATATAACTAATAAATAATCTAGGTTTTGTTAAATATTTAAAACATAACAAATATATAAATAGCTTTTATTAAAAAATAGCAGGTACCCAACGAAATGAGATATTCATTCTTAACGGGTAACATTTTCCAAAAAAATGGGAACCGAAACCAAACAAATTTTAATCAATTATGTATTTTAGGAATCGCAACCATGAAATTACATCAATTACAAAACCAACAGTTCTAAAACGATTGAAGCGGTTTCGAATCTAAAAATAAATACCTGATTTGAATACACACTTTTGGGTGGCGGGGTGTGGAGAAAATGGCGTACAAGGTGAAGCGTATACAAATGTACACACGGGTAGGGCTGTAAATGAACCGAACGTTCGGTGAACCGTTCGTGAACCGTTCGGCGGGAAGTTCGTTTATGTTCGTTTATTTAATAAACGAACGAACATGAACAAGTTTTTTTGTTCGTTTAGTTAAACGAACGAACATGAACAAATGCACCGTTCGTTCATTTATGTTCGTGAACGTTCGTTCATTTACGTTCGTTTATGTCGTACGTTTACGTCGTTCGTTTATGTTCGTTTGTATTAAAACATTTAATACTTATTTATCTAAGCTATATATTTTTAGAATTCAATTTAGTTTTAAATTTGAATTTGATTATTCTTTTGATTTTATATTAAGTTTAAAAAAAATGCACCTCCTAATAGTTAATGAAATGACAAGTAAGTTTGTTCGTTTAACTTTTGTGTTCGTTCGTTTATGTTCGTTTAACTTTTTTCGTTCGTTCGTTTATGTTTGATTAGCATCTTAAACGAACGAACATGAACGAACACGAAAACATCAAATACCTAAACGAACGAACACGAACACAAATTTTTTTATTCGTTTACCGTTCGTGTTTGTTCGTTTGTTCGGTTAAGTTAAACGAACGAACACGAACAAGCCTCCGTTCGTGTTCGTTCGGTTCGTTTACAGCCCTACACACGGGATGACCTTGTTTTTTTTTAATTATTTATTTATTTTATCATTAAAATGTTTTTGATATCATGATTGAAATGCATTCTTAGGATGATATTTCTATCTTGTTTTACAATACCGAACATTAAAATCTTAAAAATTAATTAATTCGCTCACCAAATATTGTACTATATTTTTTTTTATCACGTTGAAATAATGCACTAATGTTTTATTACTTCTTTGATTTAGAAATGTTTGTTTATTAAATCAATTAATTTGTTCTATATTGTATTTTAATTTTACAGCATTTATTACGATTACAAATACTCGTATGAAAACAAAACATGAATCCCTTTCTAAGTAAAGACAAGAATACATGAATATAATGTTTTAAAGCATCATATATTATTCACACATACAAAAGATCTTATGAGGAAATTAAAAAATCTGTCTTATGCTATTGAGGATAAATATTAAACTTCATATTTTATAAACGCACATTTTCAAAAGATACCATGATTTTACCAAATTCATTCTTTTAAACATGTATGATCTCTCAGAGCTAATTACACCATAGGCCGAAGTAACATGCTATGAATATGGACATGTGTATTAGAATTATAGGAGTGCAAAAGGAGTTTTGAATGGAAGTTGATTGAATGGAACAAATTTAAAATAAAATGGCAGCGAAATTAGCTAAATAGAAATAGAAAGCAATCATAAGAACCAAAAATTGTATTTTAATTTATCTTGTATTTGTGGTCAAAAATGTCATTTATGATTTGTAGTCATACACGTCATTTTTGTCAATTATTGAAGTTGGTTTGTGTCCCTAATTAAATGCCAATATAAAATATATTGTATCTATTAAAAAATATGTAGAGTTTTTAATTAAATGGGTATTGTTTAAATTTTCGAACATATTTATTAAATGGATGCATTTTTATGCTTTAATTCATGTTTTTTTTCTTTTCTCTCCTTCTCCTCTTTCTCAAAAAAAAAAAAAAAAAAAAAAAAAAAAAAAAAAAACGCACATTAGTAAATATATTTAAAACGATATCCATTTAATAAATATGTTCTTAAAAAACCCCCCATTTGATAAAAAAAAAACTCAAATATGCAAGCTTTTTAGTCATTCAAATAAATAACTAATTTCGTAAGTTTATGAAATTATATTGAAATTTGAATTGTAAATATTGGTTTAGCATTTTAGCAATAAATTTGTGAGCTAATGTGTCAACCCTCTTGGTTAATGTATGTGTTTTTGTTCTCTAAATCTACTAATTTTAACTATATATTGACTTTTATATAATTCTAATTGTCATAAAAATATCATATAAAACATTAATTGTAAACATTAAAAATTAATCATGTTGACCTCTAGCTAAAATATCGTATGAAAATTGTTTATGTTGACTTTAAGGCGCCATCTCTTATAATGCATCAATTTCGTACGTCCTTGGAATTTTCAATATTGTGGTTTCTAATGTAATGGTTTGAAATAGGGGTTACCATTTTATCATTATGACGGCAACTAAAATAATAAAGTGTTAATTATGATTAAAATCTAATACATAAAGTAATGTATCCATACTCAATAGGAAAAAAGTAATTGCATCGATGACAGGGACGAATCTATCCTTTCGAGAGGGGGGTCTTGTGCACCCGCTCAGTTAGTTATCGTAAAGAGGTAAAAAATAGGCGTTTCAAAAGTCACCCGCTTAATTTTCAGAGTGACCGAAAATATTTTTAAAACTAAATTTAAAACAAAAGATTGTTGTTGGTGCATTGGCAAAACGCGATGGGGTAAAATCTCTTCTTAATTAAAAGAGAGTAGGTTCAAATCCGTGTGTTATGTTTTTTCAGCTTTTAAATTCCAAAAAATCTTAATTTAATTATCATGTTCAATAACTTCTTAAATACCATTTAATAACATATTAAATGCCTTATTAATTTTTATATTACTTTATGTATCACTATTTTTTTTATCTTGTTAGATTATAACTTCAATTTGATTTTAGACATTGATTCAATCATCAATTTGATTTTTCGTTATTCTTGTCATATTGTATTTTCTAATTTCATTTTAGTTATTAATTTGATGATTGTTACTCTTCTAAGATTGTATTTTCTAATTTCATTTTAGCTATTGATTTGATGATTATCCTCGATATTTTTGATTCATAGGAAAGTGAAATAAGATACATAGTTAATTTTGTTTTGCAAAACATTTTGTTTAATGGTAGGAGTTCTTAATGCATAATAAAACTAATTGCAAACCCAAGAAAAAACATAATCAATCAATATCAAATGCTAAAATTAGAATGTTTTTTAAAATCAACCAAAATAAAATAAAATTGTAGGGGTGAACCCAGCTAAAAACACGTTGGGTATAGTTGTATAGGACATAGTCTTATGTTTACTCAAATGATCAAGGTCGATTCGATTTGAAAAAGTGTATTACTCATGAAATAGATATAACTAATGTTCCTTGACGTCAAACTGCATCGATTTTTCCTTCTGATAACACTCACCGTTTTATGGGTTTTTGGTCTAACTTAAAGGTGCACCCGCTCAAGAAAATTCTTGGGTCCGCCACTGATCGATGGATGTACTTTCCTAATCATAACGAGAGAGGAATTGTATTATCGAAGTAAAGAAGAAGAGATGATTGTACAAAGGTGTAGTCGGTTTGGTGATTATAACATATTATAGAAACCATAGTTGTCAAAAGTCTCGAATGGTTACGTCTTTAATCTTTCAGAATGATATTTAACATAAAACGAGTTTTTTGGTTGATGTAAAAAAGTATAATTTCAATTATAAAAAAAGCTGAAATATACCGTTGAGAAGTACAAATTAACTTTTTATAGGCATATCTATGTAACAACTTAAAGAGTTCAATAACATATTTTAAATTTAATATCTAAAATTATATATTAAGCTAGAAAAAGTTTTAATTAAAAAACAAAGAAACTAAAACAGAAAATGGTGATTAGTATAGAAATAAAGATAAGGTTTAAAGTGGACACCTAAAACTTGGGCATTTAATGTCCAGAAAAGTGGCCTTAATCTAAGTCAATAACAAACAAAAAGAAGTTGGAGAAAAGCTCAAGAAGAAAAGTAAATATGGAGGCCAAAATCATACAAAAGACTAGCCAAAATTTCAGCCAAACACGAAACCTATTAGAGAAGAAATGAAAATGTGGTTGTTGGTCATGACTCATGGTCTTCCATTTCGATGAAGTTGGCGAATTCGATGCACGCGATGTGTTTATACGTTTTCTAAATTCATATATTTGATACGTACATGATTTAAGTAATTATTTTAACTATAAGAATATAGAAATACGTATGACACGTTTACGAACATATATAAATTGAAGAATTGGTTCATACGGTTTATATATTTTTTTTGTTCACAAACGATTCTTCATATATAATGGTTAGTTAAAATAAGAAGTGGCAAAAATTGTGAAATAGAGAACTGATCTTAGCCGTCCATATGGCTAAGATCGAGGTTGAAAACTCTAAGATTGAGGCTTTAACCGATCAAAGTATGAATCTTGGGAAGAGGTATCCCATACCCAGGGCCGGTCCTGAGATTTTGGATGCCCATGGCAGAAGACAAAACAATGCCCCTTATATGTTGCCACACATGCTATACACTAGACACGAACAGAGCCAATTACGTATTTTTGGGGGATCCTCTTAGCAACTATAATAAGAGTTTCGAACCAAATAAAAAAGGAGGGTTTAGACATTAATGAATTTCCGCCAAGAGCTTAATCTAAAAATTGATAACAAAAAAGGTATCTAAACTAACATTGCAAGCTATTGCTGGTGAACAACAAGTAGGATTGAACAAGTGACCACGTGGAGAAGATATTTGTGCAAAAACAATCCTTTTAATAAACCATTGATATAGGAAGGGTTACAAACTCGGAGGACATCAAAGACACAACAAAATTGAAGAATGAAAGAAATCAAAACTTTTGCAAGATCGAAAAGAGGTAAAAAACTCTATTGTAAGATTTAAGGCAGCAAACCATCTGGTGAGAGCACTTTTGGGTCTTAGAAACAATCTATATAAAATTTTAGCAGTACTTTAGACAGTGATTAGAAGGATTATAAACATAAATTTATTCATATATCCATTAAATAATTTCTACTTGGCTAAACATGTCTAAATAATTCGAAATTTCGAACAAATATATAATTTACGAACATTCTACCCTAAATCGATTAATTCAAACAATCCAATCAATCAATCAATCCAAACAAACATATACATAATTTAACAAGTTAGAACACCTGCGGTGGTCAATAAGTAGACCGATTTAGGGTAACCACTTGATTGAGAAATTAAGAGAGGTTGAGCCATATAGAGTACGAGAACTGAGAGGGAAGGGGTGAGAGATTGGGTTGATTGCTCTTTGTTCGTAAGTCGTCGTTGTGAGGGTGTGAGCGACGCAAGAAGTTCGTGATGTTCAATCGATACGCCGTATTCCCATTTCCTAGATGTTGGGCCCCTAAATTTTGGACCTACCTATTAACATGTCCACTAAAAATTTGATGCCCTTATGGGCCTGCTGCCCATGGCCTAAGCCATGCTTGCCATGGGCCAGGGCCGGGCCTGCCCATACCACATTGGACCCAGACTAATCCTCGGCAATTTTCGGCTGAAGCCCGACTGCTAAAGAATGCAGCCCGGGGTCGAAGCCCCCGTACCTTCAAAATGCGTCCCCCAGGGCTCAAACTCAGGTTCACCACTATGTAGTGCCCAAGCCTTACCACTAGGCTAACACTCCTTTGGTCAAAGTATGAATCTTTGACAGGTCAAAATTCGCAATTACGCGCAATATCAAGGGGTAATTTCATAACTGTCATAAATAGGCAATGGGTTCATACATGAACGAGTGAGATTCATATATGAACTATACCTACATATATGAACTTGTGTAAATAACAAAATAACTATTTTTAACAGATTCATATATGAAGTATACTTTAATATATATAATTGTGTGTTATTCAAACTATTTTTAAATGATTCACATATGAACTATACGTTAAGAGGTGTCAAAAGAGGTATCGGACTTGAGCCTGTAATTATTAATTCTTGGAGTCGTATAAAGCTGGATTATTTTATTGGGAGGTGAGAAAGAGTCTTTGGTAAGGAACCTGATGGTACGATAAGAGGATTTACCCTCCCGAATAGACAGATTATTAGTGATGATGATGGTTCAGATTCTGATTCTGAGGATGATGCTGAACGTGTGGAGGATGCGTCGTCTGATGCAACTCTGGGAACCCCGTATGGCACTTGGCTACGGCAAAAACAAGATATTGATCGTAGGTTAGCTGAGAAGGATTTGCCTACTGTTACTCAGATGGCTACGTGGACGAGAGAAACAGGTGGTTTACTTTTTCAAACAGTGTGAGCAGCTTTCGGAAGCTTACAGACAGTTGATTCCCAAGACGGAGCATTAGTTTTCCTTTTTTATTTTGTTTCTTGGGATGGGGTTTTTCCTTTTGATGGTTCCTTTGGTGTTACTCCTTTTTGGCGTGCCGCTTTGAGTCCCCGGCTTGTGGGGTCCTTAGTGTGCTATTTGTACTCTTTTTCTTTTTATAAAATTGTCAGGGTTCTACCCTTTCCAAAAAAACTATACGTTCATACATGAGCTTGTGTAATTCATATATACGTTCATAAACGAATCTATGTAATTCACATATTAACTACTTTTAACTGATTTGTATATGATCTATACATTCACACATGAACCTGTGTAATTCATATATGATTTGTATTTGTAAAACTTAGGATAATACCATTTTGTGTAATACAACCTATGCGAGGAATTATCCGATGTTTCATTATCAAAGCCGCAATTTTTGACCAGATGAGCGGCTGATATTACTTCTCTATTTCACATTTTTAGTACCTTGCGAACCAATCCACACCACATATTTAAATAATCAAGGGTTGAGATGGATGCGGTTATAGTGTACTTTGAAATTTTAAAAATATAACCGTCCATTTCTTTATAAAGGGCTGTTATGGGTTCACACGCTTTATACTCTTTTTCAAGTTCAAATAAGAACTCAACGTTCATTATGAACGTGAGGACAGCCAAGAGCGCAACATGTGGCATATTCAGCCTGAATAATCATGTATTATTCAGACTGAATGATACTGAATGTTGTATTATTCAGTCTGAATATGCCAAGTGGCACGTTGTCGGCTGCCTTCACGTTCACAATAAAATTTGAGTTCGCAGGCGAACTTTCATCTATGTATATAGTATTAGGTTCAAATGAGAAGTGCTAAAACAATACGAAGTAGAGAAGTGATCTCCACCACTCACCCGGTCAATAAAGGCATGTTTGACCAATCAGCCTCCATGAATCGCGTTCATCATCGGTTGAGATCATAGTTGACTAGTCAAAGATGACGGCTTTAACCAGTCAAGACCATGAGTTATTATGACTTCACTACAATCCATGGGACGGCTCAAATCCGAACCTTTAAACGGTGTACTTAGTTTAAATTTTAAAAGTATATTAAAACGTATTTTTAAAGTAACATGAGTGACCCATTTATCTAAGTTTGTATAAATAATTAAAAAGTTTATTAAATAAAAAAGTCTTAACTGATCATTAACCGATTACGTAAAGGGTTATAACCGGTCAAGGTTAACCTTGTGAACAAATTCTATCCCTTAATCAATGCAATTAAATCAACTAAATCAACGGATGTTATTAAATGGGCGGTATTCTGAATGTTTTATTAAATTTTGATTAAAGTTAGGGTTGATTTAATTGGTTTTTACAAAACATTTAATTATTTTAATTGGTTTTTGATATAAAGGAAATGCAAATCTTTTTCATGGGTTAATTTGGTTAATGACAACAGCTATAAATAAGAGCGTTATTGAAAATAGTTTTCCCCTCTTTGGGCCGAGCGTACCAGGAGGGCTGGGATTGGCGGTTAGAGTCGGCGGGTTGGAGCGGCCTCTGATACGCCACCGGCGGGCTCGGCGAGACGCAGGCATAGCGGTGTGGCCACAGCGCATATGATAACCGTTGTTGTTGTGTGTCTGGTGTGTTTTAATTAATTAAATAGTTAAAAAGTGAGAAGGTTGGAAGATTTTGGTTACTAACCAAAGAGGGCCCAGAGGGCTTATTGTGAGGTTATGGAAAAGCTAATATCACATGGGGTTGGAAAGGTTGGGAGGATTCGGGTACGCATGACCTTAGGACCAACACGTATTTTTTATTTCTTAGTTGATGTGTATTTTTCAGTTTTTATAAATAATAGAAATAACATAGCATAAAATTTTGAAAACACTATGATCCTTTTTGAAATTGCAAATGTTACATTTATTGAATATTCAATATACTAGTACACAAAACAATCTTGATAAAGATATCAAACACCCCTACCATCCAACAAAGGGACAATTGGTGATAGATAGCCTCACAAAATTGAAACAATCCACACTCCCTTCTATCAAGCTTTTATTTGAATATTTGAAATGTAAAATAACAGTTTTCATGGACGTTTTATCATTCTCCCATGCTGCCAAATGTTTCAATCAACCCCTTAATTAGAAAGTAGCTTTCATTAGGGATGTAAATGTAACCGTAGCCCCCAACCCCGAGTCAACTGCCTCCGCCTCAAAAGAATCGTATCGTCGGAAAAACTCGATCACGAATAGCCTCGTTATCAACACAACAAAGTCCTTTCCGGCACATGTCTTGTTGTCCACGGACGTAGCTTCGGTCTCGGGTCCATTAGACCAAACCACGTACTTCAACAGACTTTCTCCGTCACCTACGAATCGATCAGGGACAAATTCTTCAGGTCGGTCGAATATTTTCGGGTCTTTGGTTGCAAACGGTTGGAACCCGAATAACATCTCCCCTTTCTTGACATTAAAACGGGCGTCGTGCGACTCGATGGTAAGATCTACTTTGGCTTTTGCAAATTGCAATGGCACCGGTGGATCGATCCTAAGGACCTCATACACGAATGATTTCATTAACGACATCTGCTCAATCGCGGCCAATGTCACACTACCAAGGCCGACGGTTTTAATAACACTTCTGATCTCCTTTGCCAATTCGAGATGTACATCTTTTCCAGCGCGGGCGAGCCATTTGAGAGTATTGGGGAATTGGATCTTGATCCCACCAAAAGTATTGAAACAAACAGCGTATAAGATATTGTGTGCAGCTTCTTCCGTTGGGATTCCTAATGTTGCTGCATACTCCAAGTATGGAGTAGCAACGGATATGAAGAAATCGTAAAGTTTATTGTAACTGCTTTTTATCAGGATTGGCGGCAACTGGAAAAAGTGAATGATCGGTTCCTCCAAGAACCACGGTAAGCCGAGGCTGATCTGCGGGGAGAGGGTGAATAAAACCCACGCCGTGATCAGCGTCGGAGCATTTTTCCCGAGCTTTGTGGTTTCCGGGTCGACTTCAAAGTAAGCCCGACCAAGGAACCGGAATGCAGCCTGTTCACCAACGTCGTTGAACTTGGCTTTACCGTTTGTGGCTAAATCGGCTTCAAGACTAGCGAAGAGTTCGGTGTATGTCTCTTGGAATTTGGGAATGACTCTTGAGGATGATGATTTGAGCAGGTAGAAGAGTAGGTTCTTAAGCTGAGCGTGTCTCGGCTCGGACGGGTCGAGGTAGGAGAGTACACGATAGCCGCCCGTGAGTTGGGTGGATGGCATGTAAGTTCCGGTGAACACATTTTTCTTTTCGACTTTGGAGACGTCAAAGAGTATGGGGAAGCTCTTGGCGTCGAGGAGAATGATGCATCTTGGGTCGCTGGCAACGAATGGACGGGTGGCATGTTGGCACGGAACACTGTGGACTCGTACTTGTCAACGCGGGACTTGAAGTACTGGTCTCGGCCTCCGTCGGCATAGAAATACTCGAGTCGATTTGCGATGGCCGTGAAAAAGGGAATGCCATAGGAACCTGGGATTTCACGAAGAGGGAGATCGCTAGAAGACATTTTTGTTAGTGTGAAGAAAATGGAGTGTGAAGAAAATGGAGTGCAAAGTGACCTATATATACACAAGGGGGTGAACTTGGTTTTCTTGTTCTTTCCTTTTTTTGTTTATTTTAGTTATAATGTTTTTTATCATATCATGATTAAAATGCATTTTTAGGAAAGATGTATTTAATTCATCTCGTTGTATATTACTGATTAATACAGTTGATAAAATTAAATAATTGGCTACCAAATAATGTACTATATCTTATATTATCACGTTAAAATAATGCATGCACTGATATTGTATTAAAATGGTGTACATGGTGAATTATTCTACAGACGGGACGACCTTGGTTTTCTTATTCTTTTATTCTTTGGGTTTCATTATTAATATATTTTTGACATCAAGATTGAAATGCATTTTTTATAAGATACATTTAGGAGGTGTTTAGTTCATTTCAAGGAATGAAAATAAAACTAAAAATAAAAATGAGAATGTAGGAGAATGGGAATATGAAGGCTATGTTTGGCAAACGTAGCTTATAAGCTAGCTGGTAGCTGATAAGCTAGCGGATAGCTGATAAGCTAGCTGTTGATTGATTAGTTTGCTAGTAGCTGATAAGCTAGCTGTTGAACAAATTATGTTTGGCAAAAACTAGCTTATGAGTATGTAAAATGACCAAAAAGGGTATATTTGAATTTAATAATTAATATTAATAAGGGTATAATTGGAAAAAGCTACAATAAGCTTCTCATAAGCTACTCAAAGTAGTGTTTCAAAAAGCTAGCTTATAAGCTAGCTGATAAGCTCGCTTCCTGGTACATGTTTGGATGGACTAGCTTATAAGCTAGCTTATCAGCTAGCTTATGCTTGCCAAACAAAGCCGAATGAGTATTGCATTGACGTTGTTTGGTTAACCTAATATAATCAATGAAAAATTGTTTCATATTAAAAAAATATGTTTTTCTAACTTGAAAATACAAAATATATTTTAGTTAACATCCATAGATGGAATAATACATGAAAAAAAGACCAAGTAGAATATAAAAATTTCATTCTTCCCAATTTGGTCAAGAATGGAAATTAATGGATATACATGAATGATTCCATTATATAACATCAAACCAAACAACGGTTTTCATGATCATTTTCATTCCTGACCCCTCAATACCGCAACCAAACGCCCCCTTAATTCATCTTGTGAATACATTATTGATTAACACAAATGATAAAATTAAATAATTTTTTTGAAGGGTGTCTGGGCCAAATCCCGACTAATCCTCGGCAATTTTTGGGGCTAAACATGCCCCCACTTAAATGTCTCTAGGCATGCACACGGGAAGGCTCGAACTCGATTATGATGCTATGAACCCCCGAGCGATAACTAATCCTCCACAGCGCTGGAATTGAAGACAATAAAATTAAATAATTGGTTCAGCATATAATGTGATGTATCTTTTTTTTCTCGTTAAAATAAAGCATGCATTCACAAATATTGTATTATTTTAGGTCAATTCTATCCCCATTTTTTATAGGGATGGGAGTTGGTGTGTGTAGTACATATGTGAAACCCAAAGGTAAAACCCAATAAATTTATGTGAGTAAGGGGACTAGGGATGGAAGTTGGTGGTGTGAGTATATATGTGAAACCCAAAGATGGAACCCAATAAATTTATGTGAGTAAGGGGATAGAGATAGTAAACTCTTTATTTTATCATGTTTTGAACTAATTAATTAGTATTATATTATATCCTATTTTTACAACTTTTATTGTGATTCAAAATACTTAGATAAAAACAAAACATGATCACTGCAAGAACACAATGTTTTAAAACGTCTGCAAAGTTATTTTTTTCTTACGGCAAATTTGAGAATATCATCAAAAGGTTAATTTAGGCGGGAAAACCCATATTACGTGGCTCTTTAGACCCGACCATGTTAGTAATTATGTGCAGAAGTTGACAAACCAGTAATCTCACATCCAATGTTATAAGACACTAAAGGGTCACACCTGTGAGGACCTGTAAATCAAATAAGTAAAATAATCCCAGTTTGGAGAGATTTGATTTGTAATAGTTAATTATAAATCAGTTGGGCAATTTCAGTCAGAAATCCCAAAGTTAAAGGGTTATTAATTAATTATGTGAATTATATATTTATTAGGTAAATAAATATATAATAAGTTAAATAATTAATTAAGTTAATTATCCAGTTAAAATGGAATAAGGAAATATTCTTTTCTTTGGGAGAAAGAAAAGAATAATTCCATTTGGATGATTACCAAGTAAATAAGGAAACCTTATTATATGGAAACTCTTCCATATAAATAAAGGCTAGGCGAAAATTCATTCAATTAATTAGCTCCCAGAAAAAACCTCTCTCTCTCTCTCTCTCTCTCCTCTCTTCTCTTTTGGTGTCGGCTTCACCAACCCACAAAACCAGTTCGGTTTTTTTCCGGTTGTCTCGGGATTAATTCCAGCTAGAAGGAAATTTGTCTGGTCAATCACCGATGGATCAACTTAAGCAATCCAGGTAAATTAACATAAACCTGTTATTAGGATTAAATAAACAAAACGATTAAGATCAATGAATTTTGGGTTATAGTTCTTAAGCTTCCGCGATAATCAAACCAGTTAGGTTTTTAAAGTTTAAATCTTTTTGATCAGTTTGATCATTAGGTTTAACTGTGTATCTCTTCCAGTTAGGATTGAGATCAATTGTGATCCTCGTGTCAAATCGATATGAGGGATCCTCAAAAACCCAACAGTGGTATCAGAGCATCGGTTTAATCGTTTGTTTTATTTATCAGTTTATAAATATCCGTTTAAAGTTAGATTGTTTCTTGTGCATCAAGTTTTAAATATTTATATAAAAATTTGTTTTTTATAAAATTCGAAACTTTTTATCGTACGAAAACCCTAACTCGAACCAATCGCTTGGTGGCCGTTTGCCACCGAGCGTAAACCACCGAGGCCACACCACCAAATCGGTGGTGGCCGTAGGCCAAACCGGATCGCGGCTGCACCACCATTTGTGGTGGCGGCTGTGATTGATAGCGGCGACGAATGGTGGTGGCCGTGGGTGGAACACCACTTGGTTGTGGTCGAGTCCACCACGAGCCGTGGCCCTATACGGTCAAGACCCTCGAGCCAAACCACCATTTAGTGGTAAGGCAAGAGTACCGCAACCACCAGAAGCTGCGATAGCAGCGGTGGATGGCGGTGGTCTGTTAATCGCCGGTTAGTGGCTAAGGTTATCAAGTCACGGCTGCATCACCAGATTGGTGAATGGCAGGTCGGTGGCGGCGGTGGCATCGTTCACGCTGCTGTCGTTGCCGGCCAATGGCGACGGTGGCGGTGGTCGAACGGTGGCGGTGATGATGTTTTTATTTGTTTGACCGTAGGCCGAACGGCGTAAGTGGTGATCGTTGGTAACAGCGGCGGTGGCTGCGAAATTCAATTGAGACCCACACCGCACCCGGCTGTGGCCCGGATTGCGGATCGACTGCGGCTGCACCACCAGCGTGGTGGTGGCAGCGTTTTTCAATCACCGTGGCGGCGGCAGAGACGTTCTCTTTGCTGTCGTCGCTAGCGGCGATGTTCGGTTGAGCAATCGATGGTCACGAAAACACAGCGGCGGCGGTCGTTTGTTCGCCAATCGCCACCTGTGGGTGGTGATCGTCGGCGACAGTAATAGCGGTTGCTTGCCATGGCAGCGTTTTACGGTGGCTGTAGCTCGCGACGATGGTCGGACGACCAAATCGCAACCGGTGGTCGCAAGGCGCGGCGGGTAGATGGCGGTTGCCATCGGTTATGCGTCGATGGCCGAACCGTGATCCCATCGCCGGTGGTGGTGACGATCGCCGGCGACTGTCAATATGTAACACCCGTAATTTTGGTTAACACAACTTCGGGCCATTGTGGATCTTTTAAGGAAAATATGAAAAATAGGACTTTGGGTTAAATCATGGAGTTTATGGTCTTGTTGGATAGGAAATTGAAATACGAGTCCAACGGTTCTTTCCGGAGCAAAATCGGAGCTATAACGAAGAAGTTATGGCCAAAACAGTGAATCGCACGTGTTTCGGGCTGATTTTTGTGTATGGGCGGGTTTCATGCGGGTATTACCCGCCGATAACCCGCCGATGCTTCTGATCTGACCTAAAAGACGCGATTTCAAGCCCTTATCTTCATTTCTTCATATCTCTCTCTATGCAACTCCGTTTTTGGTGATTCAAATTGCTATCTTCTCGATTTTTCGAGCTCTTCAAGACTACACCAATGGATTTCAAGTATTTGGGAGTTCAAAAACGTTGGTGTAAGTAAATCTCTTCATCTCCTTCGAGTTTAAGCTTCGATTTGGGGGTTTTTCATCTCCAACCTTTTCTTCCATACTTGGCTTAGATCTAGTATTGTTTTAGGTGGAACTCGTGTTTTGAGAAGTGTTGGATGATAGATCTACTAGTTTGGAGGGTGGAGACTTCTATGGCTTCATCTTCTCCACCTCTCACAACCTCGAATCACCATTGTTGCAAGGTGTTCTTCATCTAGGGCTTGTTCAAGATTTGGCTAGGTAAGCTTTATCTAAACCATTTGATGTTGGTTAATCTATGTGATAGGAGTTATGAAACTAACCTAAGGTTCGATTTACTTGATTCTAGGTTTGTTCTCGTATTTGACCTAAATCGAAAGATTTGGGGGTTTCGGGTATAAACCCTAAGGTGAGTTGTTAAAACTGAGGGCACATCATCTTGATGAATATATCTATATTTTGCTCGATTTACATGCTATGTGTGGTTCTTGCAAGAAATGTTATTATGGATGGAACCATAAGTTGTTAGTTTGGGATTTGCCATGAAATGCATGAATAATGGTATTTGTATGAACGATATGAGTGGATTATTATGTGCATTGAGTAGGTATCTGTATGCTACTAAGGTGCGAACTACGTCACTGTGTTATGTGATAGTTGTATATATACATGGAACATACGTGTTATTATGTTGCCATGAAACGATGTGAAAGAATTGAATTCCGAGCAATGTTAACTCGATGAGAAATGAATAAAGGGCATGAGACCCTCGTATTTACCTGAGAAAGGTTGAGAATTGGTATGAGTCTTTCTAGACAGTACGAATACGCCTCTGATGGTGTCATGGTTGATATGGCATCGAGGTATGAATATTTGGACAATATGTATACGCCTCTGATGGTGTCATGATAGATATGACATCGGGGTTGTTTGTAACTAAATAACATGGACGAACCAACGCAGTATTTCCTCACCGAACAGTCTTGGGAGGTTCTGAAATAGGAATGCCCCTATGTCGCCGGCCCTCGGGTTGCTCCTTGGTGCGCGGGCCTCTGATGGTGTCATGATAGATATGGCATCGAGGTGTTCGGAAGTAACGAATGATGGCGTACTGGTTGGGGGAAATGGGTCGCTCCCATTGTTTCCGAAGATAAAAGATAAACCGGTTTAATGTGATGTAATTGTTGTTAATACACTTTTGTACGTCTTACGTGTCTTAACATACTTTTATATGTATGATGTTCGTTGCCATTTGATACAACTCACTAGGCTCCTTTAGCCTAACACTTGTTTTGTGTCGATGTGTCTCTCAGGTGCTAGGGACGCCGTTCCCAAGTAGGCCTCGGGCGTAGAGTGAGCATTGGGGAATGTGGAGAACCGGTCCTTTAGGCCGTAGGATTCATTGGCGATCGATAACCCTTTTGTAGGTCTTCCTCCTAGACGGAGTTAGACTAGTTGGTTATTGTAATTCTTTACTTGATTACAAATGTTGTAATTATTACATACTTATACCCCATTTTGGGAAGAGCTCACGCCATGGCGTTATATTTGTATACCACCTTTCGCTTAAATGAAAGTTTTTGTTCACTCTGATTTTTAGGGTGTTACAAGTTGGTATCAGAGCTTTAGTTTAAGCGAATTAGGTATCGACCGTAGTATACCTAGACTTAAACTTAGTGCACAAATAGACATGTCACCTACCATGGGTAAAGTCTTAGGTGGGGAGAGCGTTAGGGATACGAAATACATGGATCGAGAACTTGCGTCAATAGAGGCAGGGAATCTCGTGTACGGTCTATTCATAAGTCACTTAGCTACTGAGTTATGAATGTATCGTCATTTGAGTATTCTTGGTTGCTATCGATGCAATGATTGATAAATGTTGGTACGTATGATGGTCTGTTCTTATTTTTCTTGATTTCTTTGTGATAGAATAAATGCGCGGTCGTAAAGGACCCCTAGTTATGATAAGTCTTTATTTAAAGGTCATGTTTTGATGATTGGCTTGAAGGTGATTTAAGTACCTTGACTCGAGTGTGAATTAGTGGTAAGATTTATTAATTGGGCTTGGAAGGCATGTTTCGGAAAGTGTATGCCTCGGAATATCGTGTGGATATTGGAAGTGTGGAAAATAGATATAGCTTACTTGTCAAAGCGATAGTGAGAAATCATGTAGTATGTCATACAAGAAGGTTATGAAGATCAAGACCTAAGACCGACTCAAATATGAAGAAGGTTATTATTAGGAATAGGAATATTCCTTCATGTTATAGGACGTGTTTGGATTGTTGAGGCGAATAGTCGATTTATACATGAGTCCTACTTCTAGAAATCCCTCGCTCATAGAGCTGTCGTATTAAGCATCTAGATTTAAAAGAGGAGGATCGTAAGAGGAATTGAATATCTTTAACCTAAGATCGAATATGGAGATAGAAGAGGCTGACTCGTAACTGACCGGAGGTTGAGTGGTTAGTGGAGAAAGGCCCATACCTTGAAATAGTATGGGGTAAGAACATGTGGAGACACCTTAGGCAATATCGATGGTAGAAGTATAAGGTCCAGTCTAAGATATGAATTTATCAAAGTAAGACTTGGAATGTGTTGTTTAGTACGATATAAGGACTTGAACTTTACATGAGGTCGCTTAGATGATTGTGAAACACCGATGATAATGTATGACGAATGTAAGTGGATGACTTTGGCGGAAAAGATAGCTTACGAATTATGTAGTGTTGTTATAAAGTGGGGTCGTTGTGTCCCATGAATATTTCCAATTTGTTTTGCAAAATGGCGCATGTGCCAAAACAATTGGGTGTTCCATAAAGTTATCTCTAATCAAACGGTTGTCTAGTTTGTTACCGGGCGCCTTTATTGAATGAATTTTAATAAAATACTCGTTTATAAGATTTTGAGATAGATTGAACTACAAGGATTATAAATACATTTTCACGTAAATTATCGTTAAACGAGATTTGTAAAGGTGTGGACCCACTTGAGTAACTGTTTTGTTAAATTGTGTTGGATTTTTGGTCAAAATGACTTCATGGATTACGTCCACACTAGTGGGGTAAACAAAATAAAATTATTTTTAAACCGTCGATTTTGGGTAAATTGTGTTTAGAGCTATTGCTCTGTTTTGATTATAAGAACTTGGGGAAACGAGTCTCGATTACTAAAATGGCTCGATTATGAGCTTCGATTTTAAAAGACTTGGTTATGAACTTGGTTTCTAAAATAGCTCAATTATGAGCTTTGATTTCTAAACAGCTTGGTTACGAGCCTTGATTTTAATAGTTTGACTATAAGCTTCGATTTTAAATAGCTCAGTTATGAGCTTTGGATTCTAAAATAACGAAGTGGTAAGCTTGGATTATTTATTGCACGGCGATGAACTTTAGGACTTTGTTGCATTTGATGCTTTTACACTTAAGTATGTCGTGGTTGTTGGGATTGCTAGGTGTCGCAAGATTTGGTTGGGAACCCATGTCGCATGACGGTTAGTTTGTTAGTGTCACTAAGGAGGCTAAACCTGAGAGGTCTATCATGGGTGACAGTCATATTATGGACCTCTTATTATGAGGGTTGATTTTCGACGAGTAGCCTTAAGTGTGCAAATTCGAGTTGGATTTTCGTTAAGTAGCTCCGAATATTTTGAGCTCTAGGAGTGCGACTCATGGTTGTTCGGCACGAAACCAGTTGTCTTTTGGTAAGACTAGTTCGGAGTCATAGCAAGCACCTGGGGCTTTGGGGATTGAAGTGTTGTACAATTAATATGGTATAAGTTATGTATGCTATGTGCCTTCACACTATCCGAGAATATGCGTCATGCCGTTGTTGTCAAGTCTTTATGTAAAATACATGTGTGCTTGTACCCGATTGTGTGCTTGCGATGAATGTTTACCATGCATAATTTTGGAGTTATCGAATTCCTTGATGTACTAAAATTTTGGTTGGAGATCGATGCCCATGTGCGGGCTGATTGCATGCTATCCTTCAATGTGTTACATGAATTAATTTGGTTCTACCTTTTATGAGCATGCTATTATATAGTGGAGTAACACTTGGAAAATTGGACGGAGTAGTGTTGTGCTCGTTGTGGATCGAAACTAGATTACATAGGAATTTAGTTTCGTGTCTCTCTCGCTTACGAGAGTCTTGTTGGGGAGCACCGTATTGCCCATGATCACGGGAAGAAGGGTGGTCCGACGGGAAACCCTTATCTAAAAGGAAATCTGTTAGTAACTAGGCAAAGACATTGTTATGTGGCCGAGTCTAAGTATGTGGAATTGGTTAGCACCACCTAAGTGGATGTACGATGTGCATACCGGCTATTACAAGAAGAAGTCCTATAGGTTGTTAAAGCGTGTTTCTAAGAAATTGTAGCGAACCGACTAGAACGAGACTTGTTCGGGTGGATTAAGTGACCATGTTTTGGAGGTCTTCGTGAGGCGATACTTGCCTTATTATGAGTGGCTTAGAAGAAACAATAATGGTTGTTTGTACTAAGTGGCTTTCCAAATTGTGATTATAGAGGACGTAGTAGGATGGTGATTGCGTGAGTGGACTAATAGCTGAATTGTGTAGCTAAGCATCGAGAAAACGTTATTATTACTACAAGAGTGGTGATGTTGTGATTTGTTAAGAGCATTGCATGCCGTGAGAGAGGTGCAAGATACCAATATGTTAAATTGCCATAGATAGATAAGCCTTTTAAGAGTGTAAAATGATCTTGAAAACATTGCTTATAATTGATTTGTGAGGAGTTCGTACTTAGAAATTCAAGATTAAGTCACCTAAGGCAAAGTTAGAATTGCGTAGGTGATTGGACAATTAGAAGAGCTACGATAGTGCGAATGTGGAAATTTATGGATTAGTGGAAATTAGCGATTTGCTAAGTGAAGAAACTTACCTTTCTTTATGGTATCCATGGACGAGTAGACGAAATTCGATTTCCTTAAGGATTAATGACGACGGCTAGACACCGTTAGTGAGAATGCTGAGACATTCTTGGTAGTAAAGAGACTCTTAGCCGAGCGATCGACTTTAATAGGAGGCGAATGATGTATAGCACCTTGAACCGTAAACTTTAGTCGACTTGGTTTTGTTAAGTTGTGCAAGGAACTAAGGTTGTGTATTCTAGTGATTTTGTCTTTACAGAGCGCGTCATGCTTCGAAAGCTAGGCGTAAAGTAGTTACTTGAGATGTTTCCGATGAACTGCGCTTAAGTTAGAATGTTGTATCAGTGCTGACATTGCGTATTTAATTACGCCTAGTGTTAGTCTACCGACCGGTATGGAGAGAGCATAGTCGTCTACTTGGGGAAACAATTAAATGAGGTTATCAGTTGTGGTTCGGGCAAGAGGCGTAATTTCGAGGACGAAATTTTATTTTAGGTGGGGAGGATTGTAACACCCGTAATTTTGGTTAACACAACTTCGGGCCATTGTGGATCTTTTAAGGAAAATATGAAAAATAGGACTTTGGGTTAAATCATGGATTTTATGGTCTTGTTGGATAGGAAATTGAAATACGAGTCCAACGGTTCTTTCCGGAGCAAAATCGGAGCTATAACGAAGAAGTTATGGCCAAAACAGTGAATCGCACATGTTTCGGGCTGATTTTTGTGTATGGGCGGGTTTCATGCGGGTATTACCCGCCGATAACCCGCCGATGCTTCTGATCTGACCTAAAAGACGCGATTTCAAGCCCTTATCTTCATTTCTTCATATCTCTCTCTATACAACTCCGTTTTTGGTGATTCAAATTGCTATCTTCTCGATTTTTCGAGCTCTTCAAGACTACACCAATGGATTTCAAGTATTTGGGAGTTCAAAAACGTTGGTGTAAGTAAATCTCTTCATCTCCTTCGAGTTTAAGCTTCGATTTGGGGGTTTTTCATCTCCAAACCTTTTCTTCCATACTTGGCTTAGATCTAGTATTGTTTTAGGTGGAACTCGTGTTTTGAGAAGTGTTGGAGGATAGATCTACTAGTTTGGAGGGTGGAGACTTCCATGGCTTCATCTTCTCCACCTCTCACAACCTCGAATCACCATTGTTGCAAGGTGTTCTTCATCTAGGGCTTGTTCAAGATTTGGCTAGGTAAGCTTTATCTAAACCATTTGATGTTGGTTAATCTATGTGATAGGAGTTATGAAACTAACCTAAGGTTCGATTTACTTGATTCTAGGTTCGTTCTCGTATTTGACCTAAA
The DNA here is from genome assembly GCA_030169165.1 of Centaurea solstitialis. Lineage (NCBI taxonomy): Eukaryota > Viridiplantae > Streptophyta > Magnoliopsida > Asterales > Asteraceae > Centaurea > Centaurea solstitialis. The sequence continues at coordinate 89,284,227 of CM058040.1, read as the reverse complement.
TCGAAAGATTTGGGGGTTTCGGGTATAAACCCTAATGTGAGTTGTTAAAACTATTTTGTTAAAACTGAGGGCACATCATCTTGATGAATATATCTATATTTTGCTCGATTTACATGCTATGTGTGGTTCTTGCATGAAATGTTATTATGGATGGAACCATAAGTTGTTAGTTTGGGATTTGCCATGAAATGCATGAATAATGGTATTTGTATGAACGATATGAGTGGATTATTATGTGCATTGAGTAGGTATCTGTATGCTACTAAGGTGCGAACTACGTCACTGTGTTATGTGATAGTTGTATATATACATGGAACATACGTGTTATTATGTTGCCATGAAACGATGTGAAAGAATTGAATTCCGAGCAATGTTAACTCGATGAGAAATGAATAAAGGGCATGAGACCCTCGTATTTACCTGAGAAAGGTTGAGAATTGGTATGAGTCTTTCTAGACAGTACGAATACGCCTCTGATGGTGTCATGGTTGATATGGCATCGAGGTATGAATATTTGGACAATATGTATACGCCTCTGATGGTGTCATGATAGATATGTGTTGATCCAGCTCTCCTAAGACCTGATGAAATGATAATGATCCTGAATCTTTACTTAGTGAATAGGTTTTTACTTCTGTTATAGCTTGAGGAATTATCACTGAGTCTGTTCAGTGTTATTCCATGTTACTTATGCTGTAACTTAACTTTATAGATCAGGATCAGGATCAGGAGACTAACGAGCCTGTTCTGCAGTCTACTGATCCTGTCCACTGAAGTGAAGGCCTCCTCCTGAAGACATTAAGATCATACAAAAAGAACCATCAGCGACGTCGAAGAAATAGCTGATGACAGGAACAGCATGCTCGTGATCTGAAGACGGAACTCAGTGATAGCAGTCTGTTCACTATCGTATGACATCCTGAAGATTCATCAGGATACACGTGACCCTGAACTTCCCTAGTTTCAGGACTCTAGTCACTGATCAGTATCCTGATCCTGAAGGATTAGAACAATGTCTTAGTCTAATGCACAAAAGGATAATCCGCCTTTTCTGACACAATAGTACATAAGGGCAGTTACTTTACTGTTCCCTCCGTACTTATCAGACCATAAGGCAACTGTTTACAAACATCCTCTTTTGCACACCATGCAAAGAGTATTTGTTTATAGTAAATAGTACAATAGACCACTCACATTGTGACACGTCACAATAGTAGGTCTGCATGCATTTAATGCATGGAGTATAAATAGGACGTGAAGAGATGTTCTCCATACTTCTTCTTCATCCTAAAATACTCAAGTCCTTTCTCTCTTATTCCCTCTATCTTCTTTCTTTATTCTCTTCTCACTTAGTGCATAGTGAAAGAACTTAGATTGTTTAGTTTAGACTAATTGTCTTTTCTATTTCCGCAACAATCTGTAAATTCATATTGTTTATAAAACAAGAATTTAAAAGTGAGAAAATTGTGTGATTATATTCAACCCCCCCTTCTATAATCCCAAACACTATCCTTACTTGAAGGTCACTTACTTGGGACCAACAAGTGGTATCAGAGCAGATACAAGCTCTCATTTTCTTCTTAAGAAAAATCTTGTGATCCTCTCTCTTCTTATTCTATGGCTCTTCAAGCTAAGGATAACTACTTTGATACCGGCTCTGCTGGAAAGCCTCCTCGGTTTAACAAAGACAACTTCTCTCTTTGGAAAACCAGGATGGAGCTTTTCCTCTCTGGTTCTGATCCCCAGATTCCTTATTTTCTGGAAAACGGACCACATGTGCCTACACAAACCGTCCACCCCATTCCTGCTGCTGGTGGCCAACCTGCTGTTCCTGAAAGAGAGCTGGTAAAGCCCGTAACTGACTGGAATGATGAAGATAGACGCCTGGTCAACATTGACACCAAGGCTAGGTCTCTCATCGCCATGTCACTCCCTGACGATGTATTCCACTCTGTATGTCACCTTCGCTCTGCTAAGGAGATATGGGACACTCTCTGTGTTCAATATGAAGGTACTGCCGTACTCATGGAATCAAGAAAGGTTTTCTTGGTTCGTCAGTACGAAAGCTTTATTCATCAGAAGGATGAAACTCTCTCCCAGCTACATCAGAGATTCAACTGTCTTCTGATTGATCTGAAGACCATCGGTACTACCTACTCTAACTCTGAGGTGGTTACCAAGTTCATGGAAGCTCTTCCTGAACATTGGGAAATTTACACCTCCTGCTTAACTATGTCAAAGGACATAAAGACACTCACACTAAGTGAGTTGTACGGTATTCTTCTGAACCGTGAACAACAGAAGAAACTGAAAAAGAATCTCATAAGAGATTCTAAGGAATCCAAAAGCACATCTGTTGCATTGGTTTCTGATTCAGTTCCTCCTGTTGCTGCCACTTCTTCTTCAGTAACTATTACTGAATTAGAATCTTCTGACTCTGACATGTCAGAAGATCCTGAATTCAATGAATCTCTTGCTCTTTTAACCAGATCTTTCAAAAAGTTTGCCAAAAAGGGAAACTTCCATAAAAAGAAACATCTTTCTATTACTGACAAGCCTAAGTCAGATCCTGTTGACAAGGCTACTGCTATCTGCTACAACTGTCAGGGCAAAGGACACTTTGCTAATGATTGCAGGTACAGAAAAAGTCAGTTTGCTCCCTCCTCTGCTAAATCTTCTTCCAAGAACCCCAAATACCAGCGCCTGAAAGAAAAGTACAAGAAGATGAAAACTCAGCGTAAAGGCAAAGGTTTAATCGCAGAAGACTGCGACTGGGATGATGTCTCCTCTGATGACTCGTCTGATGAGGAAGATACTCAAGTGGCACTGATGGCCATTATTGAGGAACCTACCTTAGCTCTCATGGCTAAGATAGAAGAGGTTCCTGAAGAGATTCCTCCTCAGGATCCTGAAGCTTCTTCTTCCACAACTCCTGAAGCTTCCACCTCTGCGACTGATTCTTCCAGTCAGGTACCTATTCCTCTCATCCCTCTTGAAAGCTTAACTCAGTTAGATCTGGTCACTCTCGACCTTTACAAAGCCCTTAATGGTAAAACATCTGCTGAAAAAATGAATATTGATCTTAGAGGACAACTCAAAGAATGTCAAGAAAAATTAAAACAGCTTACCATTTTGGAAGAAAATTATAAGGACCAGGTCACTGTAAACAAAACTCTTTGTATTGAAAGAGAATTGGCTCTTGCTGCCAAAGAGAAGGCCCTTGCTCAATTAAATGCTGAAAAAGTCACCATCAAAGGATGGAGTGACGCCTCTGAAAAAGTTGATGAAATATTAGCTTCAGGGAGGTCTGACAAAAGCAAAAGAGGTCTTGGATTCTTTCGTGGATACAAGAAAGAAGAAACTAAGTCTGATAGTTCCATGCTCAAATTTGGAAAATTTGTTTCTTCTATTCCTCTTCCTAATGCCTCTGAAAACACCCCTTCTTCTTCTTCTAACACTCACCCTGAAGGTGCTCCTAAGAGCAAAAAGAATACAGTTAAGGATAAATCCAAAACTGAAACACCTTCAAAGACCAAGGGTCCTAAACCCAAGAACAAAGTTCTGGGTGGTGGTCCTTCAGTTTCTGGAACTAAGTCTCTTTCTCAGAGTCCTGCTCCCAGACTGAAGATTGACCTGAAGCAAAAGACTCAGGAGAAGAAATCAATTCCTCCAATGTCCAATGCTAAAGGCATACTTGGTGCAGGTCCTGCTCACCTAAAGTTCAAAAACTTTCTGGACCACACTAAACGCTTTCAATATCGCAAATGCTATCACTGTGGATTAAATGACCATATTGCGAGTAAGTGTCCTGATGCTACCAAAGCTGAAAAATCAGCTAAGGTAAAGAAGATTCCCAAGACTGAGAAATCAGTCAAAGGAAAGAAGGTTGTCAAGACTGTTCCTTCAGTCAAGACTCCAGCCTCCTGTACTGATACTTCAGTAAAGGCTGACACTGATTCAACCAGTCCTACTGATACTTCTGGATCCATAGTTCTATGGGTACCAAAGAAAACTTAAACTCTGTATTTTACAGGATAAGGGCATCTGGTACTTGGACAGTGGATGCTCTCGACACATGACTGGTTCTAAATCTGTCCTCACTAACTACCGTGAAGAAAGAGGTCCTGCTGTGACCTTTGGCGGAAACGGTAGAGGCCAAACCCGAGGGTATGGCACTCTGACCAACGGAGTAACTACTTTCAAAAGAGTTGCTTATGTTGAAGGCCTGATGCATAATCTTCTGAGCATCAGTCAACTGTGTGACAAGAATCACAAAGTTTCTTTCTCTAAGAAAAAGTGCAAAGTCAAGAACAGGAGAAAGGAAGTTATTCTCAATGGTGTTAGACATGCAGATATCTACATCATCAATATGAATACATCCACTGATAACTTCTGTTTCGTATCACGTGCTTCCACTGATATGAATTGGCTCTGGCACAAGCGTCTCTCTCATCTCAACTTCAAGACGCTGAATCAACTCTGCATCAACAACCTGGTTATTGGTCTTCCTGACTTTCGCTATACAAAGGAATCTCTTTGTTCAGCATGTGAGAAAGGAAAACAGACCAGGGCTAGCTTCAAGTCTAAGCAGATTTCCTCCATCAGCTCTCCTCTACAACTTCTCCACATGGATCTCTTTGGACCCGTTAATGTCCAATCCATTGGTGGAAAGAAATATACTCTGGTAATCGTAGATGAATATTCCAGATATACTTGGGTTTTCTTCTTACGTGCCAAGAGTGATGCTCCTGAAGAAATCATCCTGTTCGTCAGGAAGATGGAAAGACTCAACAACCTTACTGTTCGATCAATAAGAAGTGACCATGGGACTGAGTTCAAAAACAGTACCCTGGAATCCTTCTTTGAACAGAAAGGTATCTCTCAAAACTTCTCCTCTGTGAGAACTCCTCAGCAAAATGGTGTTGCTGAAAGACGAAACAGGACGCTGATTGAAGCTGCGAGATCTATGCTGAGTGAAGCCAACCTTGCCACTCAGTTCTGGGCTGAAGCTGTAAATACTGCTTGTTACACTCAGAACAGATCTCTGATTGTCAAGCGTTTCAGAAGAACTGCTTACGAACTCTTTCGTAACAGGAAACCATCAATCGAACATCTCCATATCTTTGGTTGTGTCTGCTACATCCTGAACAACAAAGATAATCTTGGAAAGTTTGATTCCAAATCTGATGATGGAATTTTCCTCGGATACTCATCCATTTCTAAAACTTACCGTGTGTTCAACAAACGAAGACAAACCATTGAGGAAACGATTCATGTCAAGTTTGATGAATCGGGTCCTACCTTTCCTCACCCAAATGATAATACTGAAATCAATCAGTGGGCTGACTCTTTCTTTCAAGTCCCTGAACCTCTTATTGCTGATCCATCTCCTCAAGACCTTCCTGATGGTTTTGAAGATAATCCTATACCACCCACTGATATAACCACTCCACCTCTCATAAATGCCACCCCTATCTCTCAAATCACACCACCTGAACCTGATCAACCCACTAACAGTGAAGACTTCTCTCAAACCACTGTTAGTGAACCCTCTCCTACCAATCTTCTTCCTGATCCATCATCCAATGAAGCATCTACTTCAGGACAGGTGTATCAACCACCTGCTCTCCGATGGACCAAAGATCATCCCATTGATCAAGTTCTTGGAAACCCTTCTTCTGGTGTGAAAACCAGACGTCAGGCTGGTAACGTCTGTCTTTATGTAAATTTTATCTCTGAAAATGAACCTAAAGAAATAGATGATGCTTTGCGTGATCCTGCCTGGGTCTCAGCCATGCAGGAAGAGCTAGCAGAGTTCATCAGAAACAATGTCTGGCTTCTCGTCCCTAGGCCTCGAAAACGTACAATCATTGGTTCCAAGTGGATTTTTCGAAATAAACTTGATGAGATTGGTACAATCATTCGAAACAAGGCTCGCCTTGTGGCTCAGGGATACAGGCAGGAAGAGGGCATTGATTACGATGAAACTTTTGCTCCTGTTGCTAGGCTCGAAGCAATTCGACTCTTCCTAGCTTTTGCAGCACATATGAACTTCAAAGTTTATCAGATGGACATTAAAAATGCCTTTCTGAATGGAAAACTTAATGAAGAGGTCTATGTGGCTCAGCCTCCTGGCTTTGTAGATCCTAAGTTCCCTGATCACGTCTACAAGTTAAACAAGGCTCTCTATGGGTTAAAACAGGCTCCTCGTGCCTGGTATGATACCCTCTCAACCTTTCTTCTCTCTAAAGGTTTTGTTCGTGGAAAGATTGATAGCACTTTATTTCTGAAGAAATATCCTAAGCATATCCTTCTTGTCCAGATATATGTTGATGACATTATCTTTGGATCCACAAATCCCAAACTCTGCGAAAAGTTTGAGTTGCTCATGAAATCTGAATATAAAATGTCTATGATGGGCGAACTAACATTCTTTTTAGGACTTCAGATCAAGCAATCTGAAAAGGGAATTTTCATCAATCAAGGTAAATATGTACATGAGATGCTGAAGAAATTTGATCTCACATCCTGTACACCGATGAAGACTCCAATGGCTCCTCCTCTGTCTCTTGACAAGGATTCCAAAGGGAAACCTGTTGATGTGACTCTCTATAGAGGAATGATTGGCTCACTGCTGTATCTTACAGCGAGTCGTCCTGATATCATGTATTCTACATGTCTCTGTGCTCGTTATCAGGCTGAACCCAAAGAATCCCATCTGACCGCTGTAAAGCGGATCTTCAGATACCTGAAGGGAACTCCTAACATGGGTCTTTGGTACTCCAAGGACTCAGGGTTCGATCTAACAGCTTATTCCGATAGTGACTTTGCAGGTTGTAAGATCGACAGGAAAAGCACTACTGGTGGCTGTCACCTATTAGGTGGCAAGTTGGTGAGTTGGACTAGCAAGAAGCAGAACTCTGTGTCCACATCAACTGCTGAAGCTGAATATGTTGCAGCAGGAATATGTTGTGCTCAGGTCCTGTGGCTGAGAAATCAACTTCAGGACTATGACATACAACTCTCCAAAATTCCTATCTACTGTGACAACACTTCAGCAATAGCCATTGCTAACAATCCTGTCTTACACTCTAAGACAAAGCACATTGAAGTGAGATATCACTTCATCAGGGATCATGTGATGAATGGTGATATTGAACTCCATTTTGTCCCTACTGAATATCAGCTTGCTGACCTCTTTACCAAACCACTGGATGTGACGCGTTTTAATATGCTCCTCAGTGAACTTGGGATGTTAAATCCTGAAGAATAGAAGTTCTCAGGACAAACAGTTGTTAAAGTCCTTTTGAAAATATTCCCTCAGGACCTCTTTTATTAACAACTCCTGAATAACTCTTCTTCAGAAGATAACTCTATTCAGTACTTACAAAATCTTTGTTCAATATCCGAATACTGATGATTCTCAGGTAAGTATTTCTTCCCTCTGCTACTGAAACCTTATCGCATTAAATGTGATAAGAGGATTTTCCCAAAACAGTACTTATCTGATAAGTACTCTGATTCCAATAAATCATATCTTTCACCAAAATGGAATCATCCCCTGAAAAGGTGGTTTTTAGTTTTTCAAATAAAACAAACCTTTCATCTGCACTGACACGTAATGGGACGTTTCCTGTTCCCCACTACGTGTGTCAGGCGCGTGAACGCGCGTAGAACTCCCATTTTCATCATTACGTTTGAATTTAGCCGCTCTTTTCTCTCTCATCCATTTTCTCTCTCCTACCACGAGGTATAAAAACCTCATTCGTAATCCTTTTCACTCTTTACGCTCACATAATACTCTCTAAGCATTCAAGCAAGAAAAAGCAAGAATCTGCATTCTCAAGAACACCAAGAACACACACTTACCACTTCTTTAACAAGATCAACGTAAGTTTCCTTATGTTCTTTGTTCTTTCCACAATCTAAGTTGGTATTCTTCTCTAAAACAACTTATTTTGATAAACGTTTTTCCAAAAACCCTAAGATCACTTCGTTTGATCTTAGTTTTCCCAAAATCTTCTAAGATTTTTTGTTAAAACTGTTTAGAATGATTTTTCTTATTTCTTTTAAGAACAGTCATAAACTCCTATTTTGATATCTATTCATCAAAATAGAAGTTCCTTTTAATACCAAAACACATTCCTTTTGTGTATTTTGGTATCTAATCTATTCTATGTATAAAGGATTTCACCATTTTTATGAACATATTTTGTGTTCATTGAAAAATGAAGAAAAATGCATATTTTGGACTCTTAATCATCCATATATGTTATTTTTATGTTTTTGACAGGATGGCTGCTACTACATCTACTTCTCTGGACGCCCAGCTCTCCTCTGAGGCCACTCCTCTGCAAGCTACTGAGAGCTTGCCAATCGTCATTCCACAACATGACGTCCAATTCAAACAGAACAACGTTGTTGGTCTGTTTGATATCCCTGAAGGCAAGGAATATCTGATTCCTGCAAAAGACTTCCTCCTACGCAGCCCGCTGAAGACGGCTTTTACTCTGGACCCAAAGCCAAACAAGCCCATGCTGCAACAACTGTGGTCCACTGCCACTGTTGCCAAGGAGAAGAACACAAAAGGTGTCCTGCGAGAGGTCATCAAGTTCCAAATCAAGGAAAACATCATTTCCTTTGGTTTCGGAACCCTCAGGAATGTGCTCAACTTCCCCAAGAAGAAGCGCTTCCCTCCTGTCCCCACCGCTGACGAGATCATCGAGTTCCTGGACGCCATAGGCTACAGATGGCCTGTCAACAAGGAAGGCGTCCTGCTACCGAAGACAGGCGCACTGTCCATAAGTCAGGACTAAACGCTACGTTCTATTATATATGGAACACGTTTGGCCTGTGCTTATCGGGCAAAACGGGGAGCACGGAGCAGTTCCCTACGGTCATTCAGCAGATGGTCTTCTCTGCGATCAAGAATCGCGAGTTCGACTATGCTCGCTCCATCTGGGACGACATGGTGAAGAAGGTCCGAAGCAAGAACCGGGTCGCCAACGTTGCCTTCACCAGGTTTTTCTCAGCCGTCCTGGAGCTCCATATGGGGGAAAACTACCCCAAGGTCGGGAACTCCAACTACGCCCTCGGGCCTAGGTTCCTGGACCAGGTTGCTTATCATCCTGATGACGTCCCCCTCTCCGACGTCCTGGTCGTTCCTGAACCTGCTCAGGATCAGGATCAGGAGGATGCTGAACCATTCACCTCTCCCACTGCAGGTACGTTTTCTATCATCTCCTCCAAACCACATTCTTCTACTTCTATGCATGCTATGTCAGTAGCTAACCCAATACTGACTTCCCCAGCTGCAACCACAACTTCTGCGCTCCAGAAGCGCCCCCAACCATCCTCTGCTACTCCTCCACCTCCTCCAAAACGCGCCAAAGCTAGGGCGCAAAAGAAAAAGACACAGGCGGCTGGTAAGAAATATTACATTACCCTGCCCCAGTTCTTTAATAAGCCATCTCCTTTGTCTAAACATTCTTCCACTGCAGATACTTCTACATCTGCCCCTGTTACACAAGAACCTGAGGTGGTTCAACTCGAACCCTCAGAGAATCTGGTGGGTAATCATTCTGATACCCTCCAAGCCTCAGGTAATATTTCTAAGCAATATATTACTGTTACTTCTTCTATGAAAGCTAATGAGTCTTCTAGTGCTCACTTAGCTACTCTGTCTACAGGTTCTTTAGGAGCAGGTTCTGAAGGGCATCTTCATCAGGATGACCCCTTCAACGACTTCATCCTCACGGATGCCGAGCATCAGCTGAACGCAGCTGAACTACGCAGGCAGTCCGCTGAGAGGAACCTGCATGAGGCCCGCACTGCCCTCCAGCAGAAGGAGGAAGAGCATTCAGCACGGCTCCAGTCTTTACAACAGGAGCTTGTTGCTGCCAAAGCTGCTGCAGCCGCTGCTGAAGCCGCCGCCGCCAGTGCCACTGCCGCCGCCGTCGCCGCGACTCCGCCGCCCACGGCCGTCACCCTCTCCATCCCTTGTCTGGATACTATCCATGACAAGGTGTCTCAAGTTGCCTCCTCCTCCACCAACCTTCAGGCATCCATTGATGACCTGAAGGCCACGGCTCTCCCTGCGCTCTCCACAGAGATCATCAACAGCACCAACTCTCTCACCACCTTCCAATCAACGGTGTTGCAGTCCCTGATCTCATCATCATTCATCCAGCGCAAAGTCCTCAGTGACATGGCCTCTCTCCTCCAAAGGAGTGTGTCAACAGCTGCCTTGGTACAGGCACCTGCTGAGGGGGAGAGACAGCCCCGAGACCATTCAGCCTATTCCCCCTCCACAAACTGGAGAACCACTGAAGACGGGGGAATAATGAAGACGACGATGATGATGATGATGAAGATGATGATGATGATATAGACGACGACATCTTCGTCGAGAAGGTCCCTGCTGCCTCTGCGCCCATTCCAGGGCTCGCACAACCTCAGGGGGAGAACCCTGATGCCTCTGGTATGTCTCCACTACCATCCTCTCCCTCTTCCTCTGATAACCAACCTATTTATACTCTTCTTAAATCTAAACCTACCCCTGAAACCATCACCCTAGATTCCTCACCTGAAGACTCCCCTCCTAATAACCTTCAAATGGTTATCTACCAACCTCCTAAACTACCTTCTCCTGAACCAACTCCTGAACTCACCTCTCACCCTGAACCTGAACCCTTTAACCAAGCCGATCCTGAAACTCAAGATGTCAACTTTGGCTCTGTCACTGGTGACATTATTCGCCTAATGGAGAATAGTCCCAATGAACAGACCAGAGCTGAATTAGCTAAAATGACCTTCAGGATCACACCCCTCAACCAAGAAACCATTTCTACCCGTCCTACAACCCGTTTCAACCAAGAAGCCTCTTAATCCAGAACCCCTGAAATCCGAGCCACCCTTGAAACCATATGCCTTTCATCAGATGATGAATTCATCTCTGATGACTTCTCTACCCCTGCCTCTTCACCCAGATCACCTCCCTCAAACTCTCCTAGATCTGAAGGTGAAAATTACCCTGACACTTCCTTTGCCATTGACAGGGATGGGCGCTTAGACGCCGTGATAGAGCGACTCGAGAGTACAAGAGTAAAAATCCCTCTTCGTACCTCTTGTGACTCCGAGTTCGCCTATCTCTCGCAGGAGGAGTACAACGAGGCTGTACAGGCTCAACTAGAGCACAATAAAAAGCAGAAGGAAGCTTTCCTCTCTGCTCAAGCCGCTCAAAGGCTTGCATCGGATTTTGTAGATGAAGATGCTGAAATAAGTGCAGATCCTATCCTTGCACAGAAGGCTGTTCTGAAGGTCTTCAACAACAATGCTGAAATACAGACTGGAGAAGTGAATGCTGAGCTTGACTGGTGCAGAGATCGGTTACACCTCCGAAAGCATGGTGCTGCCATCTCAGGTATCCATCTTCGCCGATCTAGAGGCAAGAAAGGTAATCCTGGTAAAACCTGGATCACAGTCAAACGCTCTGGAGTAAAGGACGTAGAGCACACTCTGGACAAGTTAGATCGCTACAACTTGTCAGAGTGGAACGAAATCAGATCCCTACTTCCCAAAGCCAACAAGAACTATCGGGCTGAAGTAGAAGAAGTCATTGAAGGACTTATTGCTCGCATCAGAAGGACAACTGAAATACCTGATGACCTGCTCCATCACTCTCCACTCCTATCTCAGCAGCCTGTTCGAAGATCTGCAGGCACCTCTACAAGAAGACCAACTCCCTGTCTTCCCAGAATGGTTGTTAAACCTCTGGACCTCTCGATGCTTGATCTTTCATTCCCTCCTGGAATCTCTCTATCTGAAGGACAAGTAATCAGAGAACCTGTTCATGGCATTTGTGTTAGCAATAACTCAATCCTACGCTTTCAGCGCTTCAGTGAGCTACACATAGCGCCCTATGAACATCTTTTGACAGTTCTCTTCACTGCACAACAAGATAAGAAAAATCCAGACAACAAAGAGATAATTCGCACTGTCAGAGCTATACTTGATCACAGACTTGCCTTCAGCGACACTCCTGTTCCTGTTTGCGTCAAGACTGAATATATTAGCGAAGAATCTGACAGTTAGATATTTTGTAATTTTTTCTTTCAGTACTCCTATCATGTACTTTTGTATTTTCCTTACTCTTGTAATATTTTAATGAGATTAATGAGAATGCAATTCAGTGCATTGTACTTCATTCCATCATAGTACTGAAAAAGATCCCTCAAAACAGTAAATGGGACATGTACCTTTATGAGTTCTATTTCCTACTGTTTAGTTCTAGACTTAGAATTATTTCTAACCTTTCTAGATTAAGACAATTACTCTATTGTCTTATCATTATCATTTAGGGGGAGATTGTTGATCCAGCTCTCCTAAGACCTGATGAAATGATAATGATCCTGAATCTTTACTTAGTGAATAGGTTTTTACTTCTGTTATAGCTTGAGGAATTATCACTGAGTCTGTTCAGTGTTATTCCATGTTACTTATGCTGTAACTTAACTTTATAGATCAGGATCAGGATCAGGAGACTAACGAGCCTGTTCTGCAGTCTACTGATCCTGTCCACTGAAGTGAAGACCTCCTCCTGAAGACATTAAGATCATACAAAAAGAACCATCAGCGACGTCGAAGAAATAGCTGATGACAGGAACAGCATGCTCGTGATCTGAAGACGGAACTCAGTGATAGCAGTCTGTTCACTATCGTATGACATCCTGAAGATTCATCAGGATACACGTGACCCTGAACTTCCCTAGTTTCAGGACTCTAGTCACTGATCAGTATCCTGATCCTGAAGGATTAGAACAATGTCTTAGTCTAATGCACAAAAGGATAATCCGCCTTTTCTGACACAATAGTACATAAGGGCAGTTACTTTACTGTTCCCTCCGTACTTATCAGACCATAAGGCAACTGTTTACAAACATCCTCTTTTGCACACCATGCAAAGAGTATTTGTTTATAGTAAATAGTACAACAGACCACTCACATTGTGACACGTCACAATAGTAGGTCTGCATGCATTTAATGCATGGAGTATAAATAGGACGTGAAGAGATGTTCTCCATACTTCTTCTTCATCCTAAAATACTCAAGTCCTTTCTCTCTTATTCCCTCTATCTTCTTTCTTTATTCTCTTCTCACTTAGTGCATAGTGAAAGAACTTAGATTGTTTAGTTTAGACTAATTGTCTTTTCTATTTCCGCAACAATCTGTAAATTCATATTGTTTATAAAACAAGAATTTAAAAGTGAGAAAATTGTGTGATTATATTCAACCCCCCCTTCTATAATCCCAAACACTATCCTTACTTGAAGGTCACTTACTTGGGACCAACAATATGACACCGGGGTTGTTTGTAACTAAATAACATGGACGAACCAACGCAGTATTTCCTCACCGAACAGTCTTGGGAGGTTCTGAAATAGGAATGCCCCTATGTCGCCGGCCCTCGGGTTGCTCCTTGGTGCGCGGGCCTCTGATGGTGTCATGATAGATATGGCATCGAGGTGTTCGGAAGTAACGAATGATGGCGTACTGGTTGGGGGAAATGGGTCGCTCCCATTGTTTCCGAAGATAAAAGATAAACCGGTTTAATGTGATGTAATTGTTGTTAATACACTTTTGTACGTCTTACGTGTCTTAACATACTTTTATATGTATGATGTTCGTTGCCATTTGATACAACTCACTAGGCTCCTTTAGCCTAACACTTGTTTTGTGTCGATGTGTCTCTCAGGTGCTAGGGACGCCGTTCCCAAGTAGGCCTCGGGCGTAGAGTGAGCATTGGGGAATGTGGAGAACCGGTCCTTTAGGCCGTAGGATTCATTGGCGATCGATAACCCTTTTGTAGGTCTTCCTCCTAGACGGAGTTAGACTAGTTGGTTATTGTAATTCTTTACTTGATTACAAATGTTGTAATTATTACATACTTATACCCCATTTTGGGAAGAGCTCACGCCATGGCGTTATATTTGTATACCACCTTTCGCTTAAATGAAAGTTTTTGTTCACTCTGATTTTTAGGGTGTTACACAATATCCACCAGATGCGACTTTCGCGGCGCGAGAAGGTTCCTGATGTGACCTTCGCGGCGCGAGCCGTACACACAGTTCGCGGCGCGAACATCGCCTTTGCAACGCGAATATTGCTACCGGTCCATCTAGGGTTTTTCGTTCGGGCCAAGTTTTGTTATCAGACCCAAAGCCCAGTATTTTGGACCAAGTTATGGCCCAAAAGGGTTCATTTGGTTTTAAGTTTTTATTATCCAAATTAATTTTATGCAATTCTATTTTTATCTCATAAAATTATTAAGGGATTTTGATCCCTTGTATAATTATGTCTTACCAGTAATTTGATCCCGTTGGTCAAATAGGCCTGGTGTCGTGATTTGACCAGCTGGTCAAACCACAACACAGTTTATGGGTCAGTGTTTTAACATTTAAACCAGTTGGTTTAGAATGTCCGGTTTGATAAGTATTTTATAAAATTGTTTCTTGTTTTATAAAATAAATTTATCGTTTATAAATCTTATTTTATAAAATATTTCTGGGTTTATAAAACAGCTAGTTTTATAAATTAAAACCGGGTTTTACGAAAAATGAGATAAGATAATTTTAAACGGATCTAAGTTTGTTTTACGCTTTATTATATATTGCTTAATTATATGCCTTATATAAATGCGGGGTTGTTAAATATACCTGTCTGAGTATATATGTTATAGTATTTGCCAACTTAGACCCTTGACTTGTTTTCGGGGAGGCCTGCATGCCGTTTAACAACCCCTTTTTGTAATAATGACCTTAGGATAGTTATTTATTCGGGATTTCCATCAAAGGTGCCGAGGCCAGTGGGAGCACGCGAAAAAGATGGAGTATTTATTTCGGAGTTTCATCGGAGATGCCAAAGCCAGTGGGAGGTTCGCGAAGAAATAGAAGTACTATAGTAATAGGTCATTAATGGTCTTAGGAATACAGTTGGCAAAACTATAATCCGTTTTTTTCTGCGTGGTTGTTGCTTTACTAAACTGCCTGGTTGTGATATTAATATGCGTGTTGTTTTAAAGAGAGCTTTTAAAACTGAATAATATCACAAGAAAAAAAATAGGTTTTTAATTTTAAAATTGCCAATTTTTCCCAACCCTTTTTAAAACGGTAGATTTTATTTAAAAACCTTATATGAATGATTGTTTTTCTTAAGTTGACAAAACAGTTAGTTTTAATCAACTAGTGTGCTATCAAAACAGTTAGTTTTGAATTAGCAAGTGGCCTTAAAACAGTTAGTTTTAGAAGGCGTGTGTGTTTGAAACAGTTAGTTTAAAAACACAAGTAACCCTTCAAACAATCAGTTTTTCAAAATTATAAGTCTTTCAAAACTCTGGATATTAAAAGGTTTTTCAAAATTAAATCAAAACCCCGAAAAATCATAGATCAGTAGTGCAACCCACTTTGGGCACCTCCGGCGTAATGTACACGGGCGTTGGAAGTGAGTAGACCTTGAACGTCCGCGTTCAAACTGAAGCTGGGAGGGGATTACATGACTCTGCGCATTATTTCCGGGTGGTACCGGCCAGAGTAAAGTGTCCAAGTCCCAAAATGGCGAGATCTATTTTGGTTCTGATAAGTTTACCGGGTGGTACCGGGCCAAAATGCACTTAGAGGGACTGAAACATGTACAAATAGTTATCGTTGTCCCGAAAAGATCTAGGAGTCATGTTAGTTAGATATGATTGGTAAAAGTCCTTACCTACCGAAATAATACGTGGGCCTGGTGGAGCAAGAACATTACGCACATCAGGGCGTATGAAATAAGGATCCTAGTCCAATAAATTGATCATTTAAGGGTTTATTGATATTTATTGGAATTAGTCTATTTACAGTTGTTAAAACCAATTTTTTAAATGTGTAGATGGCAAACACAATAACCAACACAAACAATCTTTCTCTCCGCTCCATCCTCGAGAAAGATAAGCTCACTGGTCCCAATTTCCTTGATTGGGAGCGCAATTTGATGATTGTGCTCAGACATGAAAGGAAATGGTACGTCTTGGAACAGCCTCTTGGAGAGGCCCCTCCAGCAAATGCATCGGCTGCTGTCAGGAACGCTCATAAGAAGCATTCCGATGATTTGCTGGATGTTGGTTGTCTTATGCTTGCAACTATGAGCCCAGATCTACAAACGGGGCTCATAAATACGAATGCCTATGACATGATCCGCCAGCTGAGGGACATGTTCCAAACGCAAGCACGCACAGAACGTTATGATGCCACTAATGCGTTCAACGAGTGCAAGATGATCAAGGGGACCTCAGTAAGTGACCACGTCATGAAAATGAAATGGCACATGGATCACCTGGAAAGGCTCGGTCACCCAGTTCCGTTGCAGTTAGCAACGGATACGATTCTCAACTCACTGTTAGAAGATTACAAGCCTTTTGTAATCAACTATAATACGAATAACATGGAGAAGACAATAGCTGAATTGCACTCCATGCTAAAGACTGCTGAGTTGAATATGGAGACCAAGAACAAAACCAAGGACGTGCTGATGGTGAGAGATGGAGGGGTGAAAAGAAGCATGGGCATGGAAGCACCAGCAAAGGGAAGGGTCCAGTTCAGGCCGTCCAGAGTGCACCCAAGGTTCGTGAGAATGGCAAAGGCAAGGGCAAGGGCAAGAAAGTTAAGCCTAACAAAGCTAGGACCGAGAATCGCTGCTTCAATGAAGTCGGTCACTGGAGGCAGAACTACCCAAAGCGTCATGAAGCAGGTATATAAACCTCAGATATTTATGACTGCTTTAAAATCTGTCACTTTTACTTGTTGACTCACAAGTATACTGATACCTAGAGCAAATGACTATTGCAGGTGGTCAGAAGTGAAGAGCCCAGGAGTTGCTAAGGATCTTAAATAACAGTTCATTTCAATTCTTGTCAAGACATTTTTTATTTTAGACTTATGTTTTAAAACAGTTATTTTTGGATGGTAGTAATTTTAAATTTACATTCTATGATTTTAAATTTAAAAGTTATTGTCTTGACATTGAAATATCTGTTGTGCGTAGTATTTTAAAATCCGATTGATTTAATAAAAGATCCTAGATATTGCCTATTACACTGAGAAAGTTACTTTAATAGTCTTAAAATTGAAGTAATTTATATGAAAACTGTCAAAGACACACGAAGTACTATCTTATAGGAATGTGTTTTTGAAATAAAACATTAGTGAGTAAAAGATTATGAAAGCATTTCATGATCAAAATAATTACTCAAAAGTTTTAAAGAGAATTTAGGATATTAATATCAGTATTTATAAAACTAAGAAAAATTCCAAGTTTTGGAGTCGGGGTTTTTTAAAATCCAGTTAAAGGTTTTATAACTGATAAAATACTCAAACATGTTACTTAAAATAGAATTGATTAATCAAAGTTCTTGACTAAATCAATAGTTAAAGTTTGAATAACAGTTGGTTTTCATATAAGTCAGTGGTAGCCCAGTTAATTCTCTATCTAGTCCAAGATAAAGAATAGACCATATAATTATTGATTGAGTACATCTAGGGATTCATAATCCAGGAAGGAAGTGAATTTATAAGATGTACAAAAGGTTTCAAAGTCTTTGAAACAAATTAAGAGTCATAAATGACTTGAAGAAAAATCAATAATTAAGTTATGTTGGAATATTTAAAGATAGGATAAAACCAGTGAAACTTGCCAGCTTGGTAAAATGAATATCTTATCAGATTTCAGGAAGAAATCACTTATCTACACAGCAACTAAGGAAAGTTGCAGTTTAGCCTTACATGTTCAGGGTAACTAGGAGTTTTTCCAGGTCTCCAAGTTCAGGGAATATGATAAGTGAAGAAGTCTAATCTTGTTTAAAGTGTTTGCAAAACAAGGATTAACACAATCAAGTAGATTGTATCAAAAGATACAAACTTGAATTGTTTTTGGTTGTTACTTTGATTAATTTGGTAAACATTAATCAAAGAGTCTAAACAGAAGAAAAGTGATACTTCATTTTAGACCAGTATTTAACAAATGCTAAATAGACACCATAAAAGTAATTAAGAAATATTAACTTTGTTATTATTACAGAGTGTAATATGGACTATGCAAAATTAGTTTCTTTATCGCTTTTATATTTTGCATGTTTTATAATCCAGGAATGAAACTAGTTTTCAGTTTTTCATTCAAAATTTGTCCGTGACAACTTATCATTGTGGGAACTTGATAGGGTGTTAAAGTCATTGTGAACTTTTGGGTAGTTATGAACAGTCGTTGAATAACAGCTACAAGCGTTGTAGACCAAAAGTTGCACAGATATTCGATAGAGTAGCGAATATTGGAAGTGATCCGCGGTTGAAATTACTTCTTGGATTTTGTCATAAGTAAAATCTCACAGTGGTTGTCCCTATCACCTGAGGTATCTGGTTTGATATCATGAGGACTGTTGGATACTTAGTGCGTTCAACCGCTACACCGTAACAGGGTGGCTATAAAGGACGTGACTAGATTCAGCGGAAGCCGTGGTGTTAAATGCAGATATGCAAGATGGGATTTGCACTTCTTCTCAGAAGAGAGATATTTCTGGGCCCCTTGACTAACTGAATATACTGATGAAGTGCATGGCCATGCCCAAACGAACTGATTAGTTCTTTGTCGTTTACCTATCAGTAGAGGTCAGATAGTCAAGAAACATAATCTTGAGTATTTAGAGTTGACTGATTCCAAGCTCATACTCAAAGATGAAATGTCGTGATGCAAAGGGAAAAGCCAAGATATACCCGCTTTATGAACAGCAGTTTCATAAAAGTTACTTCCTTATTGGAAATGTATTATCACCTATCTGGGTATAAGAGTTCTTGTAACCTGGTTAGCCTAAGTACCTGTCTAGGGGCCTCCTTAGGTCCGTGTGATCAAGACGGTATTGCCAACTTGCACAAGTGGGAGTCTGTTAGTAATTATGTGCAGAAGTTGACAAACCAGTGATCTCACATCCAATGTTATAAGACACTTGAGGGTCACACCTGTGAGGACCTGTAAATCAAATAAGTAAAATAATCCCAGTTTGGAGAGATTTGATTTGTAATAGTTAATTATAAATCAGTTGGTCAATTTCAATCAGAAATCCCAAAGTTAAAGGGTTATTAATTAATTATGTGAATTATATATTTATTAGGTAAATAAATATATAATAAGTTAACTAATTAATTAAGTTAATTATCCAGTTAAAATGGAATAAGGAAATATTCTTTTCTTTGGAGAAAGAAAAGAATAATTCCATTTGGATGATTACCAAGTAAATAAGGAAACCTTATTATATAGAAACTCTTCCATATAAATAAAGGCTAGGCCTTATTGAGAAAATTCATTCAATTAATTAGCTCCCAGAAAAACCCTTTCTCTCTCCTCTCTTCTCTTTTGGCGCCGGCTTCATCAACCCACAAAACCAGTTCGGTTTTTTCCGGCTGTCTCGGGATTAATTCCAGCTAGAAGGAAATTTGTCTGGTCAATCACCGGTGGATCAACTTAAGCAATCCAGGTAAATTAACCTAAACCTGTTATTAGGATTAAACAAACAAAACGATTAAGATCAATGAATTTTGGGTTTTAGTTCTTAAGCTTCCGCGATAATCAAACCAGTTAGGTTTGTTAAAGTTTAAATCTTTTTGATCAGTTTGATCATTAGGTTTAACTGTGTATCTCTTCCAGTTAGGATTGAGATCAATTGTGATCCTCGTGTCAGATCGATATGAGGGATCCTCAAAAACCCAACAGACCATACCCCACCAGATATGGCCTTTAGGCAGAGCATCCTGTCGTAGCACTTGATGCAAGGAGTTGGGATCGAACCCGGGTCATGGATCATTAAACCCTACTTGATCAAGTCAACCACGCGTTTACGAATGGGTGGTGGCCAACTGAGCTAGCCTAGTTAGTTGGCAAATTTGAGAATATGTTTGATATTTTTATTGAGGGTAAATGTTAAAACAAAGTTTTTATATTTTAAAAATGACTAACTAAGTATTTAAATGTGAATACTTTTAAAACATACATGAATTCGCTAAAATCATTTTTCTAGAACATGTATAAATTTATTAAAACAAACTTTAAAAACATGTTAAATTTTATGATAATATAATTTAAAAAATTAAAACATCCTTATCTCAAATCATCATTTTCTATGATTAAACTGTAACAACTAACAATGACCATTTCAAAAATTGTTTAATTTAAGGCGCAAACTACCATATATTTTAATTCAAAATATATTATCTCAAGATCTACTACTATTATTATAGTGAAAGCTAAAATACATATCTCGTCAAATCTAGTCTATGGCATATACACCATGCATCAACAACATGCATGCTTAAATTAAAGGGTTTATGACTTATTTAGGTAACTAATTATTCGATTTGTACTAATTTTATCATCAAACTATTTTTTGTACTCAATATTTGAACTCTTTTTTTTTTACTCATAATACCATTATGACCGGTAATAGCCCATTTTTTTTTACGTGGCAATTAAAATTATTAAAAAATGCTTACGTGGATCTTACATGTGCTCCACGTGGATCTGACGTGTAGTTTTGACCTTTTGTACTCATAATACCATTGAACTCTTTTGTACTCATAATACCATTGAACTCTTTTGTTCTTCTACAAGCCACCACCACCACTACATCCACTACCACCACCACTACAGCCACCACCACCACCAACCACCTCCACCACAACCACCACCACCACCAACCATCGCCACCACAACCACCACCACCACCGCCACCACCACCAAAACACCACCACTACAACCCTCCAGCGAGCTTCGAATCAGGGTTTTCTTTGCCCAAAAACGCAGCCGCCACCACCACCTGCCAGAACGTTGACCAGATCCGTAGAGGGAGGTTTCAGGCATCGTAACCGTAGAGGGATAAAACACGGGTCGACGTCGGCTGTAGTGGTGGTGTTTGGTGGTGGTGGTGGTGGTGGCGGTGGTTGGCGGTGGTGGTGGGTGTAGTGGTGGTCATTGCTGGTGGTGGTGGTAGGTGTAGTGGTACTGGTGGTGTTTTGGTGGCGGTGGTGGTGGTGGTGGTTGTGGTGGCGTTGGTATTTCGGTGGTGGTGGTGGTAGTGGTTGTGGTGCCGATGGTTGGTGGTGGTGGTGGTGGTTGTGGTGGTGTTGGTGTTTTGGTGACGGTGGTGGTGGTGGTTGTGGTGACGATGGTTGGTGGTGGTGGTCAGGGGCGGAGGCACTGCTTGAGGTATGGGGTCCTTGGACCCCAGTCAACATAGAAGAAGAGCTATACTTTATTATAAATTTTGTTACCATAAATTCTTTTTTACCTCAATTAAAAGATTAGTGACCCCATTAAAAATGTGTCAGACCTCACCACTTACCTTCTCATTTTTCTTTTTGAAATCCATTCCTCCCCAAAGCAAGTAGAGCTCTTTTCATGCTTTGTTTATTAGAAAAATTGGAATTGTTAGATACTAATAGTTGATATTAGGATTATATATATTTATTAAGTATTTGTGTTAATATTCAACTATATCTTTATTTTATTAAGTATTTGTATTAATGTTATTTATATCTTAACAAAGGATTGTGTGAAAAGTTGGTTTAATTAACATGAGAAGCTTAAGAAGTGGATATGAACTCTTGATCACTTTGAATCTTAAGCCCAACCATGAAACCCCCTTGATACGGGACTGATCTAGTTTATGCATCTAACGGTCGATAACTTCTCACGCTAACTCAACTTCTCATCGGAACACAACTTTTATAAAAACCGCGTATTAAATCATGGAGTGCCATGAGCTTAATTAATGTGGCGTTCAAGACGAGCGTTGCAACAAGGTATGCCATGATGGCTGGTAGCTGTCAGCAAGGCAGCCTTTTAGAATGATGTATTTTATATGATTAAATTTGGACCCAGTCACCAAAATTTATGGATCCACCACTGGTGGTGGCGGTGGTTGTGGTGGCGGTGGTTGGTGGTGGTGGTGGCGGTGGTGGTTGTGGTGGTGGTGGTGGTGGCTTGAAGAAGAACAAAAGAGTTCGATGGTATTATGAGTACAAAAGAGTTCAATGGTATTATGAGTACAAAAAGTCAAAACTACACGTCAGATCCACGTGGAGCACACGTCAGATCCACGTAAGCATTTTTTAATAATTTTAATTGTCACGTAAGAAAAAAATGGGCTATTACCGGTCATAATGGTATTATGAGTACAAAAAAAACGTTCAATGGTATATTGAGTACAAAAAATAGTTTGACGGTAAAATTAGTACAAATCGAATAGTTAGTTACTCAAATAAATAATAAACCCTAAATTAAAATCAAGTCTTCAAGTGTATCTTTGATTAGTCTGCCCACCTCGTGAGTAAAAATCGTCTGTCCCATAATTCACTGTCTCAAACCTGTACCACCAATAAAAGCTTGCCCACTCAGCAAATCATTTTACATTTCAATTAAAAGGCTTACGGAGGTTGCCTCCGTCAAAGTTGACTCTTTCTTTCTTCACTATACTCTTACCTTTTTTCTTTTAAAATCTCTTTGTGTATTAAATAAAGAGTAAAGTTCAATTTTTGTCCCTGAACTATGTGGGTTTTAACATTTTTCGTCCCTGAACTAAGGAAAGGCGCATATCGTTCTTATACTATGCTCTTTCGTTTTGATTTTGGTCCCTCTCACTAACACCATTTGATTTTAACCGTTAAATCCAATTAAATGAGGGGAATATCGTCATTTTACCACTTTTCTTTATTTTATTGTTTCTATAAAAGTTATCAAACTACAGGGACCTGTTTTGTAAATATTATCATATATATACATATATATATATATATAATACACACACCCACCGTAACACACACTCTCACACACAGACCCAACCCCCTCCCCTTCCCTGTGCCTTTTCCGATCACTCAATCCAGTCCCCTACCCTTTTTTCCCGACGAATTACCCACCCCATCTGCAACAAGCTCAGGCCACCCATCATCTCCAACACTGCTCACTTTCATCGGTCGGAAGGGAAATTGGATCGGTAGGAAGGGAAATTAGCAGTCGTCGGCGTCGTCGGAAGCGAAGTTGCAGTCGCCGGTGTCGTCGGAAGCGAAGTTGCAGTTGCCGGCGTGGAAATTGGCACTCATCGGCGTCGTTCGGCCGTCGCCGACATCGTCCGGCAAGCAATCGCCGCATCTTATCTATATCACAATTTCTCTCTCTCTCTCTCTCTATATATATATATATATATATATATCCCGCAAGTGGAAATGAAGGATTTGTTCACCGGATTAGTGGCCGAGAAGAATGGTGTTTGTGGGTTGCGGAACAACGGCCAGAAAAAATGGTGGTTGTCATGGTGGTTCAGTGGGGGTGGCGATGATAGTGGTTACGGTGGTTCAATGGGGGTGGCGGTGACGGAAAAATGGCAAGGGGAGATGAGATGGAGGTGGCCGGCGGGTTCACCGACAGTGGGCTGAGGTTTCCGGAAATGGGGTGAATAGATGTGAGTTCGCCGGAAAGAGCGTACGTGTGTCGTGTGTTCTGTTGTTTGTGTCTAATATATATATATATATATATATATATATATTAGTATACAGGATACATAGATATGTGTGTTATGTATATTTACAAAATGGATCCCTGCAGTTTGATGTATTTGTAGAAATAAGAAAATAAAGAAAAGTGTTAAAATGACCATTTTACCCCTCATTTAATTGGGTTTAACGGAAAAACTTAACGGTGTTAGTGAGAGGGACCAAAATCAAAACGAAAATGCATACTTCAAGGACGATATGCGCCTTTCCTTAATTCAGGGACGAAAAATGTTAGAATTCACATAGTTCAGGGAGGAAAAATGTTAGAATTCACATAGTTCAGGGACGAAAAATGTTAGAATTCACATAGTTCAGGGACGAAAATTGAACTTTACTCTTAAATAAAAGATGTTCTTCTCTCTCCTTCTTTTAATTATTATATACAAACAAATTTCCTATTTTATTTTATATAGTTAAGTTTATTTTTTATATTTATAATTATCTTTTTTACAAGTTGTTTTTTCTTTTAACTTTTAACTTTTATTTTTTACATTTATCATATATAAATTAATTTATATTTTAATTTAGGATTAACTTTTTAAATGATTTTCTTTCTTGTGTCATTTTTATAGCATTTTATATATTTTTAATGATATCATTTATTGAGTAATTATGTGCAATCAAATTTTAATAACAATTAATTTTTATGTTTTATTTATATTTATATTTAACCAAATCCTTCTAAATTTAATGTCTAAAGAATTATTAGAGGTTCTTTATGAGGTTCTTATTGGGGGTTTTACAAGAACCTCCACTGTGGGACATGAGTTTTTGTCCAGTCACAGGTTCTTATTGGAACCCGGGTGTCTGAACAAGAACCCAGGTTCTTGTAGTACCTTCCTTTTAGTTATATAATAATTTACATAAATAAAATTTATGTTATAAATAAGAAAAAGGAGGTGAGGTTTTTGTAAGAATCTTCATTGTAGAGTTTTAAGGAGGTTCCTCGTTTGTTGAGATGACAATGATGTGACATGAAAAAATATGAAAAGTGAGGTTATTTTAGATTCCACCACTGTGGATGCTCTTAGTCAGCTTATTTAATACTATTCTGAAACACATAAAAATTGTACATATATTTTATAACAATTAATTAATTGAGTTTTTTTTTTTTAGAAGGTTCACCTGGACTTTGGCCAGACTACATCCTTGGCAATTTTTATCGAGAGCTAAAGCATGCTCCCCTGGGATTAATACTCAGTGGCCCCTGGTTGCTCACCCCCGGATTCGAACAATTAATTAATTGAGTTGTAAACCAATTGTCAGGAATTTAGAACTATAGCTATAACCAAGATCCGGCTTAATTTGAAACGTGTCAACTAATTTAGCATAACATATGTAATTAGTATCTTGACATAATTATCAGATTCCAACATGATAACCCATTTTATTCTTGATAAATATCTAACTTCACTAAGGTAATTTTTTAGAAATCGTTAGATAGACCAGCAAAGAGAAAAATATAAGAAGTAAGGTAGAGAAGATATAAACCAACTGAAAGATAATTATGAATAATTAAAAAGATTATTAGTCATATATTAAATATTAACAATTTGACACCAAAATTAAGATTAATATAAAAATTAATAATCTTTTTAATTAATATAAAAATATACGTATTTTTATATCCTAATTTTACCCATTTTTTATATTTATTGTACACAAATTAATTAACGTCAAAGAGGTTTTAAAAATAAACTAATTTGTATATAAATAAAACTTAAATTTGGTTTGTTTAAAAATAAAATATAAACGAATATGTATATGATAAATGTGAAAATAAAATTAAAAGATTAAACGAAAAAGCAACTCTCATGAAAAGATAATCATAAATATAAAAAGTAAAATTAACTGTATAAAAGTGAATATGAAATTATTTAATACACAGTAAAATATGAGAGAGAAAAACATTTTTTTATTTAATATACAAAGAGTTTTAAAAGGAAAAAAGGTATTTGAATATATTGAAGAAAGAAATAGTGAACTTTGACGGAGCTAACCTCCTATTACTTTTAATTGAAATTTAAAATGGTTTGGTGAGGTGGCAAGCTTTTATTGATGGTACAGGCTTGAGAGTTGAGACAATAAACTATGGGACAGAGGATTTTTTTTCCACCTAATAACCTCCAATATGAACGTAATAGTTCTTTAAAGAATTTCATTTGGACATAAATATTTAAAAAGTTAACAGTTTTTCATGCTATATTGACATGAGTAGTTTTTAAACAATAATAAAAGGTCTCGTATATACTACAATATTTTTTTCACAAAGAGCTTCCATATTGCATAAACCACATTTATATAATTATGTAAATTATACACAAATTAAATACACAATGATGATGATATACCCCGCAAAGCTAGTGACTTATTTGCTTAATTTCTCCTTTTTAGTTCCATAAATCCAAACAACCAACTTGCCTGCTCTTATTGTCACTATCCAGTAGATTCAATTGTCTGTTCTTAAACCATGGAACGACTGTAGTCTCATCACTTATGACACCCCACTCCTAGTCTATATGAGTTGGTGCAACATCAAATAATGTCAGGATTTCACATTAATGCAAGCATAACATATGTTTTCTATCTTAGTGTATCTTTGGGTCCATAACAAGGGGTCCTTTCGTAGATGGTTGAATTGGATAGATTGATGTTGTAATCCTATTCCGTTGTAGTTGTTCAGTTTGCGGGTTTCTAACGCCTTGCTAGACCTAGCATTTGAGGCGGTGGCAAGGATTAGGGCTTCACTTTATTCCATTGGTTAATTGTAATATAATTTTAATTTTATTTTATAAATAATGTATCTGAACATTTATAAATTATTAAAGTATTATATTTTAATAAAAAAAATTCTTTTGAGAAGCTTTTGTATCCTTCCCTGTACCCCTACTCTGATTTTTTGAGAGGCTTTTGGTTAAATGCGTTTCTAAAACTTTTAGAGACATTTTTCATTCAGTATAATTTTCCTATAAATCCTTCTCTAAAAGTCACCCTATCTTTACTCACCTTTGTTATTTTTGTCAATTACTTCCTTCTCTAAAACATACCTTTAGATACACTACCAAAACCTTCTCTAAAGGTTCCTTCTCTAAAGGCTCCTTCTCTAAAGACAGAGGTATGTTATTTATCAACTTTATAGTTATTTGACATGCATAAGCAAACACCCCCTTTAAAACAGCTATCAGCTTATTACTTTTTTGTACAGTCAACCTAATCCAAACAAAAAGAACATAAGTTGTTTTAAATTAGCAATCCCTAACACCCCCTAAAATCTGTGATTTTTTGTAATGTGTCAGGTTGTAATGTGGCATCGTCCAATCAGCTAATAACTGATTCGAAGTTTTTTACGTCAATTATGGAAATGAAGAAGTCGTTAGCCATTCCCAATTATGTCCTCTCGATCCATTGGTATCATCTGCACCAGGGATTGCTTAACTTTGCAGCCTCGCATTCGGGCGGATTCTTCCCCCAACTAACGAAGAAAATCTTGGCGGAATTGCCACATATGAAGGATAAGGATTACGGCCATGCTTCTAAGCGACACCATTCTCAATAGTCCGAAGGAATTCAAGGCCGTGATCGAGAAGGATACGTCCATAGGAAAAGTCAAAGGCTAAGGAACCGGGAACGTTCTCGAGATCGTTGAACAATCATTATGATTTTGGATGTTTTTCTAATAAATCTGGATGGATTCCTGAATTGTTTGACAAATCTATAAAAATTTATCGATTTTTGAGATTTGTTTTATAGTAATTTGTTATTATTTATTTACTTGTTTTATTAGTATATATAATTATATATGAATATGCAACTGAAATAAGAATTCAAATAAATAATAAGAATTCACGCGTGAACTTGATCAATTTTATTTTTATTTTTATTATGTGTAATATTATTATAAATCATAAGTTAATGTAAGATTTTTTCTAAAATTTGTTTTAACAAATTCTAAATTTATAGTGTTTGTATTTATATAATAATAATAATAATCAATTCTATATTATTTCAATACATTATATTATTTAATATTTTTATTGTTTGTATTATTTAACATATAATATTATTAAAATTTTATTTAATTATATTATTAGACAATTTATTTTAATTATATTATAAAATATTTATATTTGATTATTTATGCTAGCTTACTAACTGGTTGTATGATTGTATCCTATTTTACAATTTAACGTTTATTGTGATTCAAAATACTTGAATAAAAACAAAACATGAATGTATGAAGATAATGTTTCAAAACGTCACGTATAAAATATTATTTTTACAAAAGTTTCTTTTATACAGCAAATTTGAGAATATGTTTGATATTATTGAGGCAAAATGTAAAACAAAGGTTTTTTATATATACTTAAAAATGACTAATTTTACGACATCAAATCAAGTATCTAAATGTGAATGTTTTTAAAACATATATATGAATTCACTAAGAGCAACTTTCTAGAATTTATAATAACCTATGAAAACAAAATTAAAACAAGTTTAGGTTTATGATAACATTATTAAAAAACGAAAACATTTATCTTAAACCATCATTTTTTACAATTAGTTTTTAACGATGACTGTTAAAACTGTTTAAAATATTTGTTCCGGATAACTTATCTTAACAATTCACAGACGGAGCCTCATGGGGCCTGAGGACATAATCCAAAAACTTTTGTCTATATACACTTTTGTTTCTTGCAAAAGTCAATTTGCATACAACTTTTAGAGGACTTTTATCATTTAGTTTCGTTCTTGTTTTAAAGATGGTTAATCATAAATCTTTCCATTGTCGTATATTATTAGTTAATGCAATTGATAAAGTTAAAAATTGGTTCACCAAACAATGTACCATATCTTATTTTATCACGTTAAAATAATGCATACATTAATATCATTTTATTTTATAATTAATTTATTAATTAGTAGAGTAAATTACAAATTTGGCATGTTTAAAAAAATGGATTTGGTCCCTCAACTTTATTTATTGCATGATAACCTTTCAAGATGCAATATGTTATGAATTTGGTCCCTGAGACAAACGATCGTCTATTTTTCACGTTAAATGCGAGAGTAGATTTGTCATTTTACACTTTACTTAATCAATTTTGTATTTTATTTCTTTTTTATTTTTTTGGGAGGGGGGGGGGGGGCTCGTCTTCCCCAACTATGCTTCATAACCTTGAATTTGCTACAAGAAATACATTCAGCGGAAACATAAATCAAATCTAGACCAAAACTAAAATCCAGACCAAAAAGCTTAAGTTATGCTTAAACCGAAGGTGAATAACATAAATCAAACTCAAAAATTATGGAAAAGATAGGGGAGGGGAGGGAAGAAAAAGAAAAGGGGGGAAAAAGGAATTATCCGTCCAAATACTTCCTCTCATTCCTATTAAAAAACTCGAGAACACGCTTTCTTAAGTTTCTTTCGAAATCTTTTTCTTTCCTTTCTTTAAAAAAACTCGAGAACAAAACTTTAAAACTAACTTGGTAACACCGATTTTGGATTGACGTTAGAGAATGAAGCCATTTCGTTAGAATTGCATTCTTATGTGTGGGGTTGGGGTTCCGGTAAGAGTTGAGGTTAACATGAGAAGCATGAAATGGTTCATCATCTGCGAATGATTTCGGAACAACAAAGGTAGTGGAAAAAACAATAAGTGAAGATAATGAGAAAGAACAATGTATACGAAAGTTGATTTGAATTCACTACATGTGGATCCTG
Organism: Centaurea solstitialis; assembly: GCA_030169165.1. Lineage (NCBI taxonomy): Eukaryota > Viridiplantae > Streptophyta > Magnoliopsida > Asterales > Asteraceae > Centaurea > Centaurea solstitialis. The sequence continues at coordinate 89,254,887 of CM058040.1, read as the reverse complement.
CATAACGATCAAGTATTGATTTTTATCATGTTAATCAACGAGATGAAATTAGAAAAATATATTTGCAAAAATGGCATTGTCAACTTCAAAACCATAGTTTTCCACAACGTGACAAAAATATAGTTGACACTTTCATTTTTTCCGACTAAATTTATAGATAATTTTTTGTGTTTTCTATTGTTGATCTATTAATGGCATCTCACACATGTAAAGGGCACGTCACCTTATAGACTTATAGTTGATTATATGGCAAAAAAAAACTCCATATAAAACTCTACACGTATCTTTGTTTGTTGGTGTGTATTTTAAACTTTATAAATAATACTAGTAAATAATTTAACATAATATCTTGAAAACATCATGATCCTTCTTGAAATTGCAAATTTTACATTTATTGAATATTCAATATAGTACAAAACAATCTTGATAAAGATATCAAACACCCCTACCATCCAACAAAGGAACTATTGGTGATAGATAGCCTCACAAAAATTGCAGCAAACACACTCCATAATTCTACCTCTGATCGAGGTTTTATTTGATTATTCGGAATGTAAAATGACAGTTTCCATGAATGTTGTTTTTATCATCCTCCCATGCCGCCAAATGTTTGAATCAACCCCTTAATTAGGAAGTGGCTTTCGTGAGGGACGTAATCGTAACCGTGGCCCCCAACTCCGAGTCAACCGAATCCGCCGTAAAAGTATCGTATCGTCGGAAAAACTCGATCACGAATAGCCTCGTGATCAACACGACAAAGTCCTTTCCGGCACATGTCTTATTGTCCACGGACGTAGCTTCGGTCTCTGGTCCATTAGACCACGCCACGTACTTCAACAGATTTGCTCCATCACCCACGAATCGATCCGGGACGAATTCTTCGGGTCGATCGAATATTTTCGGGTCTTTGGTTGCAAATGGTTGGTACCCGAATATCATCTCCCCTTTCTTGACGTTAAACTGGGCGTCGTGTGACTCGATGGTAAGATCTACCTTGGCTTTCCCAAATTGCAGCGGCACGGGTGGATCGATCCGAAGGACCTCATACACGACCGATTTCATCAACGGCATCAGCTCAATCGCTGCCGTTGTGACGCTACCAAAGCCGATGGTTTTAATAATAGTTCTGATCTCTTTCGCCAATTTGACGTGTAAATCGCTTCCCGCACGGGCGAGCCATTTGAGAGTATTGGGGAATTGGATCTTGATCCCACCAAAAGTATTGAAACAAACAGCGTATAAGATATTGTGTACGGCTTCGTCTGCTGGGATTCCTAATGTGGCTGCATACAGCAAGTATGGAGCAGAAACGGGTAAGAAGTAATCGTATAGCTTTTGGTAACTGCTTTTTATCAGGATCGGGGGCAACTGGAAGAAGTGAATGATCGGATCCTCCAAGAACCACGGAAGCCCGAGGCTTATCTGCGGGGAAAGACTGAATAAAACCCACGCCGTGATCAGCGTCGGAGCACTTTTCCCGAGCTTCGTGGTTTCCGGGTTTACTTGAAAGTAAGCCCGGCCAAGGAACCGGAATGCGGCTTGTTCACCAACGTCGTTGAACTTGACTTTACCGTTTGTTTTTAAATCGGCTTCGAGACTAGTGAAGAGTTCGGTGTATGTCTCTTGGAATTTGGGAATGACTCTGGAGGAAGATGATTTGAGCAGGTAGAAGAGTAGGTTTTTAAGCTGAGCATGTCTTGGCTCGGACGGGTCGAGGTAGGCGAGTACACGGTAGCCACCTGTGAGTTGGGTAGACGGCACGTAAGTCCCGGTGAACACATTTTTCTTTTCGACTTTGGAGACGTCAAAGAGTATGGGAAAGCTCTTGGCGTCGAGGACAATGATGCATTTTGGGTCGCTGGCAACGAACGGGCCGGGTGGCATGTTGGCTCGGAACACCGTGGACTGGTACTTTTCGACACGGGACTTGAAGTACTGGTCTCGGCCTCCGTCGGCATAGAAATACTCGAGCCGATTTGCGATTGGCGTGAAAAAGGGAATGCCATAGGAACCAGGGATTTCACGAACTGGAAGATCGCTGGAAGACATTTTTGGAGTGTGAAGAAAATGGTGTTACAAAGTGACCTATATATACACAAGGGGATGACCTTGGTTTTCTTGTTCTTTCTTTTTTTTTTTGTGTTTATTATTATAATGTTTTGGATCATATCATGATTAAAATGCATTTTATGGAAAGATCCTCTTTGAGTCATATCGTTGTATATTACTCATTATTGCAATTTTGATTAAACTAAATAATTGGTTCACCAAATACTACTATATATATCTGATTTCACCACGTTAAAATAATGCATGCACTAATATTATTTTACAACTTGTACAGTGACTAAAAATACTTGAATAAAAACAAAACATGAATGTGTGAAGATAATGTTTTCAAAAGCTCCGAAATTATTATTTGCAAAAGTTATCTTTTTACAGCTAATTTGAGAATCTGTTTGATATTATTGATGGTAAATGTTAAAACCAAGTTTTTTTTTATATTTTAAAAAATGACCAGTTTTACCTTTTACGACATCAAATCCAAGTAATTAAATGTGAATGTTTTAAAACATGTTTGAATTCACTACAAGCAATTTTCTAGAGTATATATATAAGTTTATGAAAACAAAATTTTAAAATTTTGTTATAACATTATAAAAATAAAAAACTTTGCCTTTGTTTATAATATGTGACTCTTGCTAGCTTCTTGCTAGTCGTCTTTTAATTTTAGTCTACCGTTTTAAAAAAAATCATTTTTTTATTGGTTTTTAATGATGACTTTTTGAAAATTTGTTTAAAATACTTGTTTCGGATAACTTGTCTTAACATGAAATAAGTAAACTTCTATTTATTTCAAATTCAAATTATATTATCTCAGGATCAACTACTATTATTACTATAGGAGAAACTAAAATACAAAATTCGTGAAATCTAGTCTTAAGCTTCTACTTCCAGTACTATGAAAGTGGCATGCATAACGTAGCTCTTTACTTCTTTAAAGAGTTCCATTTTTTTAAAAGAGTTTTATTTAAACATAAATACCAATAACTAAACGGTTTTTTCATACAACTAAGGTCGGTTATCTTTGTTATGCAATGACGATAAAAAAAATTTACAAAATATTAGACTATCACTTTGTCAACTTAATTTTTTTTTAACGGTAAAGAAAAGCAATATTATAACAATTGAATGAAGGAAAGAGCTAACGAAGTTCAAAATACAACTCAAAAGGTGCGAGAAATTGTTATTATTTTCAAATACAAAATTTGTTAGTTTAAAATACTTACCACTACTTTTTAATCTTTCATCCCTCCTTTTACATCCACACCATTAGAAAAACCAGGTAGAAAAACCAATCCCAATATTATAAAGTTAAGACTTTTTGGAGTACAATTACCGTATCACCTCATCTGCTTGATTTTTCATTAGTAAAAAATTATATTCGATAACTTGGATTCTGAATACTCATTCGGTAAATGGTTATCCGTAAGAATTAACACGCTTGTTTCCCATATTGTGTATAATTCTAAATAATTCATGATTTAGATTCAACAAAACAAAAACTAAAATATGGTACAACACAATCTTTCAAATCCAATAAATAAAGCAAACAGTTCAATTTAAAGAACCATATATGCTTCGATCTTGGTTACAATTTAAAGAAATTAGAGTTAATTACATATTTGGTCCCTGTGGTTTGGATGAAATTACGATGAAAGTCCCTGAACCCTAATTTTCATGCCTACGGTCCCTGTGGTTTGTATTTCGTTACCATGGTGGTCCCTTACCCTAACGTCCGTTAAAATTACTCCGTTAAACCCTCCACGTGCCCATCACGTGAGGGGCATTTTTGTCATTTTCATTCTTAACTTAATTACATTTTAATTGCACAAGTTTTATTAGTGATTGTACAAGTCCTTTATGCATTTAGGGAAAATATCTAAAAGAAAACCCACCACCCATCTGTCCCTTCTATTTTTTTCCGGTTGTCTTCTCCACCCTCTTCTCTTCTCCGTCAATGGTCCATCTCCGGCCACCACACATACCCCAACACCCACCACCCCCACCAACACCACCACCCACCACCACCCACCACCACCACCCACAACCACCAACTCTGGCCACTTCAACCTACCTCCACCGTCTCCCACCTCCATCACCAGCCACTTTCAGATCCGACCACCACCGCCGTCGACCTTCACCGCCACTTTCAACCTTCATATGTGACCACCAGCACTTCGACCTTCAAATCCGACGACCACCACTGCCGACCTTCAAATTCAACCACCGCCACGGCCGACCTTCAAATCCGACCACCGCCACGGCTGACCTCATCCGACCACCGCCACAGCCGACCTTCAAATCCGACCACCGCCACTGCCGACCTTCAGATTTAAGTGTTAGAGACGGTGGTTTTTCATGGACCTGGTGGTGACTGTGTGGGGATCTGAAACCGAATGGACGGGGAGGCCGAAAAGAGATCGCCGAATCTTTAGGTGGGCGGTGGTGGAGAAGGGTTTTCGGTGGTGGTGGTGGAGAAGGCTTTTCGGTGGCCGGATCTGTGAGGGGTCGATCTCAGAACAGGAATGCGCCGGGAGAATGTCGAGGCCGGATCTGCAGAAGGGAAAGGTGGATGGTGATGGAGATGGGAAGTAGGTGGATGGTGATGGAGGTGGGAGGCGACGGTGGAAGTGGAATGGAGAAGGGAAATGTTGTGGTGGTTATGGGTGTTGGTGGTATGAAGAAGGTGGATGTTGGTGGTGGTGGTGGTGGTTGTGTATGTTGGTGGTGGTGGTATTAAATGGTGTCAGGTTGAAGAAAGGAAAAGGCAAAAGGAAGAAGACAAGGAAGGGATAGGTTGCAGGTGTACTTTTTAATATTTCTTGAGTAATTTCAATTTTGGTCCTTGTGGTTTGATTTAAATTTTAAATTAAATGGAAATTTATAAATTGACGAAAATACCCTTGTCCTAACGGAGCTTTTTAACGGACGTTAGGGCAAGGGACCACCATCGTAACGAAATACAAACCACAGGGACCGTAGGCATGAAAATTAGGGTTCAGGGACCTTCATCGTAATTTCACCCAAACCACAGGGACCAAATATGTAATTAAATTAAAAAGAAATTCAGTTAATAAGCATGCAACGCAATATATTGAAACCTTTGTATATAAATATGCACATCAAAAAAATAGATTGGATGCTCAATTAAAAAGCAAAGACTTAAAAGTTTTATTTTTATTAGAGTAAATTACGGATTTGGTCCTTAAGGTTTGACGAAAATTACGGATTTGGTCCTTTAACTTCAAAAATTACATCGATGGTCCTTAACGTATGCATTTTATTAGGCTACACGCACCGCCACCTTGGGTTCGCAGCGGGCTTACCCGCCCTACCCGCCGGGTACATGCGGCTTGGGTGCGTGAAGGGTTCGAACCGGCGGCTTGAAGCATTAACGGGTTGGGAGAGCCGTTGTCAAACGGCTCTCCAACAGTCCAAAATTCAATTTTTTTTTACTTTTTTTTCAATTTTTACTCCTATAAATACTCATTTAACCCAACTTTATTTTTCACACAAACAACCTTCAATTCTTCAACTCTTTTTTCACACAAACAACCTCCAATTCTTCAAACCTCCCACTCTTCAAACAATGAATCCAAACGATCGAAACCTCGCATCACGGCGCGCGAAATGTAAACGTCGGGCGGAACCCGAGACCCCTTCGAAGCCCTCTTTCAAAGTCGACGTTACGCATACCGGGTTCCCTCCAGAATATCCACCCGATTACAATGTCGACATTTCGCCGAAAGTTTTTTCTATCACAATTACTCATCCTCAAGTTCCTCAACCCGGAGCTCTTCACAACCCAGTCAACCCGGGAGCTCTTCACAAGCTCCTCAACTGTGTCCTTATCAATCGTTTCCTTATCAACCGTTTCCTAATCCACAATTTCTCCCAATCGATTTTGGTTCTCCTTATCAACCACAATTTATACCCGGTTACCAACCCAATTACCAACCCGTACAAGAAGAAGACACTTCCGATGAGGGAGAACTTTCACCAACGACCCAACAAGAGGAAGACATTAAGTTTTACACCACCCCGCACTACTATCTCCGGGTAAAAGCTCAAGGATACTATGAAACGAAAAGAGGAGATCAAAGCCAAATATGGCTTGTAATTTTTAGTTTATTTAATGTTTTAATTTATTTTATTTAATTATGTAATGTTTAATTTTAATTTTTAGTTAATTAATTATGTAATTTTAATTTTAGTTAATTAATTATTAATCTTATTATTAATTAATTAATTACATGTTTTATTTAATTATATTATTTAATAAAATAAAATAAATAAAATAAATTGAAAAGTGAGAGGGTTGGGTGTGTGTTGTAGAGGGTTATGGGAGGGTAAAGAGAGGGTTAAGTACAAGGGTAAATTAGTCTTTTTAGTAAATTAATTTATTTTGTTATTTTCCTTAAAACACAAGGACTAAAATTGAAATTTTTTAATAGCATATGATTGAAACCAAACCCAGAAAACCAAAACTGAAACCTCAGCCACCACCACCGTCTCCGACACCCGCCCCCATCGTCCTCTCCGGCACAGCGCCGCCGCCACCATCGTCCTCTCCGGCACAGCGCCGCCGCCACCATCGTCCTCTCCGGCACCAGCGCCGCCGCCACCATCGTCCTCTCCGGCACAGCGCCGCCGCCACCATCGTCCTCTCCGGCACAGCGCCGCCGCCACCATCGTCCTCTCCGGCACAGCGCCGCCGCCACCATCGTCCTCTCCGGCACAGCGCCGCCGCCACCATCGTCTCCGGCACAGCGCCGCCACCACCTCCACGAAAACCACCATCATCTAATTTCAAAGTCTCTTCTTCGTAAACCACCATCATCAATTCTTCTTCCTTTCGATCTTCTCACAAATTCCGTCAAATTCACCAATCGGAATATGTCGTCATCATCTCGCCCCTCTGCCTTCGATGCACTCATGTCCAACGCCCGCGCCGCCGCCGGAAAGAAAAAGCCCCAACCGTCCCCCAAAAAGCGAAAAACCCTAGATTCATCAAAACCCCAAATTAATTCGACAATTAGCGATGCTAAACCCACTGAAATCTCACCAAAAGTCAAAGAAACGTCGGATGTTAAACCAATTAAGGAAGAAACCAATGTGTTAAACGGGATTCAGCAAAACGAGCCAAACCCTAATTTTGAAAATGAAGAAAAGGAATTCAAAATGGATTTGGATTTGGGATTGGTTTGGAATTTTTTTAATTGTTCTTGGTGTTTTTGGAATAGATTTAAAATCTGATGAAGATTTGATTTCAATTGAAGACTATCATTGATTTGATTTGGTTTTGGATTTTGGAAATGTTGTTTATGATTGATTTTGGTTTGGTTTTGAATTTTGGAAATGTTGTTTATGATTAATTTTGGTTTGCTTTTGAATTTTGGAAATGTTGTTCATTGTTCTTGATCTTCAAAGAAAGAAGATGAAGATTTAAAGAAAGGAGATGAATATTCATTGAAAGAAAAGAAAAAAATCATTTAAAAATTATTAAAATGGTAAAAAGGAGAAAAAGACCATAATACCCTTGACCCTAACGGAGAATTAAACGGATGTTAGTCTCAAGGACCAAATCCATAACGATATACATACCATAGGGACCATCCGCGTAATAAATGAATTTTAAGGACCAAATCCGTAATTTTCGTCAAACCTTAAGGACCAAATCCGTAATTTACTCATTTTATTATATATAAAAGAGTGAATTGATTTTGGTCCCTGTGGTTTCACGACACCAGCACTTATGGTCCCTATAAAATTTTTATTGCAAGAAAACCACTGTGGTATGTCTTTTGGGGTGATTTTGGTCCCTCGACACTAACACCGTTAGGTGTGTCTGTTAAGTCCCCCCCATGTACCTTGCACATGAGAGCAAATTGGTCTTTTTAATGAAAAAGCAATTACAAGGACTAAGATTGCAATTCACTCTTTTTTAAAACAAGGAACAAAAGTGTAAATTGAAACTCATGTGTTTAAAGATTGAAACACCACATCTCTGCCATCTCCCCTTCCAGCGAAACACCACCGCCTCCGGCGATACCGTCATCTTCGGCGACGCATGCAACACCTCCATCTTCATTCTCCTCCTCACTCTATCTGCCTCTCATCGCCCTCCCCCTCAGTCCATAACCATAAACAGAGGCGGTTTCCAGATCTGGGTTTCGTCTGTGGCGGCGGTGGTGGTTCCCTTTTCCCTTCCCGGCGACTCTTTATGCCTCTCCCCCTCACTCTCTCTTTGCAGATCTGATGGTGATGGTTGCAGGGCCGGTCATTGGGTTTTAGATGCCCGGGGCGAAGATCAAAAAATATGCCCCTAAGGCTATCAGTACCCCAACCCTCCCAACCTAGCTGACACATCAGCTTTTTTTCAACCATCTATTAACCCTCTGCAACCCTCTACAACACGTACCCCAACCCTCTCATATAAAACACACACTACACACACACGAGACACACACAAGAGCAGCGGGTTGGCCAACCCACCCACCACCTAGCCCGCCGGCATCAGCGGTCGCGTACCACAGCCCGCTCAACCTGGCCAGCCCGGCGAGCTCGAGCCCGCTGATCCCCGGCTCGCGGTACGCATAGCCTAACCCAACGTAAAAACACATTATTTAAAAGGCTTAGAACCTAGTCAAGCTAGGAGGCTCGTTCTCATGCCGATTATAACAACAAAAGTTACAACAGGGGGACATAAACCGCAACCCCGAACAGCAAAACATCAATTTCACCTAAAACATTGCCTTTTGTGAAGCAAAATCATCAATTAGCCTACCATAGTCAATATTTGCTAAAAACATACTTTCGATGCTCAAAATTGCTACAAAAAATTTCAACATTATCATAAGAACTAGGATTTTCAGTGGGTTTTTTCTTGCCTAACAAAAAATTTATTTAATGATCCAAGTAAAGATTGTACAATCCCTTGTTTTTTTCTTTCTTTTTTCTATTTTGAGCACCTCATGGTTGTGATCTAAGAAACATATTTAACCAAATTACCATATTCATCAAACTATCACACAATCAAAATTCAAGACCTCAAGCAGATAGCATATGCAAATAAGCAAATTGGCACCAATAATATGCAAATACCCAAACTTCAAGATTGTATATAGCCAATTAGATAAGTAAATAACTGATTAAGACTCACACCAATTATATGCAAACAGCAAATACCCAAAATTCAAGATTATATATTGTCAATAAGATAAGTAAATAACATATTACAGAGATTAGATAAGCAACTAAGATTTAAGAAACTAGAAGAAAAACACCTGGATAGCAAAATCAGAATGGCAAATGGAAATCAAATCAGTCGGTAGGCCATTCAAAAAAATGCAGGAGAGATAAAAAAGGTGCACGGACCTCCCCAGAAGGTAATTTTAATGTGGCCGATTTCCAAGGGTTTGGCCCACTTTTTTACAGGTCAGTGGAATGTTTATGCTCAAAATCCGGAATGAATATGATCTCCACCGGACATACGTATTATCTTACTATATTTATATATTCTTAAATACTCTAATAGACTCTAATTAATAGACTTGAAACCAACGTCCGACGATTGTGAGTTCGAGAGGCAGTGGATAGGGAATCATCGTTCTAGAGGCGTTGACAATCAACCGTGAGTTTGATAGTCTGATAGAGAATCGTCGTTTGAGAGTAATTTGAGGGTGTGAAGGTGTGATAGGAATCAACCGAAACATCGTCTTATGCCATGAATCATGAATGCCATCATTGGAAACTGTTGAGACCGGTGAGTAATCGAGGCGTCACTCGTCAGGCGTATGTGTGTGTGAGTCGGTCAACAGAGAGAGCAAAGAGTGTCGTCCCTTAATTTTTCTTAGACATGGATAAGGTTGAAGCTACTAAAGGCTAAGAGTGGTTTGGGCTATGATGCCCTGGTGGGCTGTGATGCCCTGGGCTTTTGCCCATGTAGCCCAACATATGGGCCGCCCCCTGGATGGTTGTCACTATGGCGGCGCAGACTGATGATGGTGATAACAACAGTCGATCAACCAAGAGAAACAGAGGCCGTTTTGTACCGGCGTTGAACAAAGGAGAAACGGGGTGTTGGTGTCATGGCGGTCGCCGACTGGAGATGACGACGGTGGTCGGCGTTTGGACGGCCACGACTAGGGCGGTGTCTTCGCCACATCCATCGTCGCATGCGGAGGCGGGAGACGATGGTAGTTTTCAATTCGTTGGTGGTTGACGTTAGTGTCAATGAATCTAGATTTGATGGCCAAAGGATCTCGATTTCGCGACAGATCTGGCAGGTAAACGTGGTTGTCGTAGATGACTTTGAGTGCAAAGAAACAGCCGGTGGGATGGTGGAGGACTTCAAATCTGCTGATGCCGGAGGACGGTGGGAGTGGGAGGGGAAGGGAGAGAGCAATTCGGGTGGAGCGATGAGAAAGACACCGGAGAAAGACACCGTAAATGGTGGTGTTGCAGGGTCGCCATAGATGATGTCCTAGCCGGAGAAGACGGCCGAGATGGGTTACTGGGGAACATTCTCACACACACATATACATACATTAATTAGTAAATTAAAGTTTTATTAGTGTATTTACACTTTTGGTCCTTGTTTAAAAAAATTAGTAAATTAAAGTTTTGGTCTTTGAAGTTAATTTTTTGGTAAAAAGACCAAAATGCCCTCATGTGCAAGGCACATGGGAGGCACTTAACAGACACATCTAACGGTGTTAGTGTCGAGGGACCAAAATCACCCCAAAAAACATACCACGGTGGTTTTCTTGCAATAAAAATTTTATAGGGACCATAAGTGCTGGTATCGTGAAACCACAGGGACCAAAATTGCAATTCACTCTATATAAAATATACAAAAATAATTAAAAGACAAACGTGTTGTTGTGGGTTGATCCACAAACCCAAACACGACCAGCGAAATAAACGGATTAACGGGTCGGGGGTCATAAATCTCAACCGAAAACCGTTTTATCTTTGTGTGGTGTTTGTGTCGTGTCGTGGATCGTCCCGGTCCGATTTGGTTGAATATATTTGGTTGAATATATTTGGTTGAATCAAGATTACGAGTGATCTATATAACTATAAAATATTTGCTCATATTTTTCTTAAAAATTAACATTATTGGAACGTTATGCTTTATTTAATTGTGGTATAAAGTTATATTTATGTTTTAATTGTTTTTCAAATATGTTAATAAAATATATAAGTTTTAAATTTTAAATATAAAAGTAAAAATTAATAAATTATATTTGAATTTTTTACTATATATATTGTGTGTGTTTATGTATATATTAAATTTATAAATAAATACAATATTATAAAAAAAGGAAATAGAGGTTTTGTAACAAGACAAGTTTTAAGAAAGTTCTTAGTTTTTGAGATATCAAATAAAATTTTAAAAGTTTCCACCGTTGTTGTAAGAACTTATCTTATATGGGTAGAAATAGAATACAGGATTTGGAGTTCCTTATAAGTCTTAAGCCATAAATTACCTATAATTTCTGCCATATTTTAAGTTGGACTTAATATTATTTAGCTTCTTTCTAAATTTTAGTCACTCTTAATGATTACAAATAAGCTTTTTTAATTATTTTAATGAAATTTAGAAAGAAAAAAAAAACTGTCATTTTCTGGTTACTATGTTTTATGTTATTTGGAGCTTGTAAATCTTAAATCTTTTGATCTTAATGGTTTTTAGTGATCATAGACTTACGAAATGTTTTGTTTGATTATATGTTTTTTAGATTATCGGTGATGATTGATTCTATATTAACATGATGTCTTTAAAACCAGAAAAATAAATTAGAATAAATTTACATTTATGCATAAAAAAAAGATTAACAATTTGTTTAATGTCAACTAGAAACTATCAATTAATTTATAATTAAAAAAAGCATAATATAATGAATAGTAAAATGGATCTATCTCTACCTAATATGGAAACATAGAAATGCCCTGATATTCTCGGAAGCAAAAAGTAATTTGATCGATAATTTCGTTAAAATGCAAAGAATTGCTTTCGAATGGATGTCAAGAAGGTCAAAAAACTGGGCAAAAGGTTGGGAAGAATGGCTCGGTGAACCAATTTCGGGTGGGTGGCGATTCTGATAAGGCGATCTTGCTCGTGGCTGTTGCTGGGTTCCGACAGCAGTTAACTCGTTGGTTTAAGCCGGGCAGCGGCGTGGTCTGTTCGGGACTGGGGTGTTGGCTTGCTTAGGCCTCATAATCTCGACGGTGCTCCTTTTCTTAGTTCGGACCCGCTTGATTCGCTCTTGTTTTTCTTTCTGTTTCTGTTTTCTGTTTTCTGGTTTGGGTTCTGGGTTTTATTTTTTTGGTTTGGTCTGTGTGTTGGTGTGCTTTGTTTGGTCTCCTGCTCTTGGTTTCTTGGGTGTATTAGGCTTTGGCCTTTGTTTTTAATATAATTGCCTTTCAAAAAGAATGAATAGTATGCTAAGACATTATGTTTCTCCCATAGGGCCGGCCTATATCTTATTTTATCAAGTTAAAATAATGCACCAAAATTATATTACCTCAATGATTAGAAATTTTAAATTAATTCATTAGTATTATATTGTATTCTATTTTCCCAACGTTTATTTTGATTAAAAGTACTTGAATAAAAACAAAACATGAATGCATGAGGATAAGGTTTTAAAACATCTTAGTTAAATAAAAGAAATTTCTTACAAGCAAATCTGAAAATCTGTTTAATATTAGGCCATCCTTAACCTACCCCTCATACCTCTCATTTCTGCTGCCACCTCAGCGCCACATCAGCTTTACCAACACCTTACCAACACCATACCAATCAATCCTTAACCATACCAATACCATACCCCTCTAATTAATTCAAAAATAAAAAATAAAAAAAGAAGAAATAGAGAGAGATGGGGCTCAACACCGATCGGCACCCCAGCACCGATTGCCAACACTGCCGGCCATCCACCGACCAACCACGACGGTGTTACCGTCGGCAACGGGCCGGTACCGGCCTCCTACCGGCCCCGTTGCGGATGGCCTTATTACATATAGGTATTTATATCGTCCTTTTTAAGAAATTTCTTACCACTAGTCCACCACCATGACCTCCCCCGCTTGAGACCTACCACCATCGTGACCCTCCAGTTGAAAGCCACCACCGCCGGACCTCCTCCGCCTGAAACCGACCACCACCGGCTTGACCTCCCTGTCTGAAACCTCCCCACCAGAAAGAAATAAAAAGTTTGCTTTTGTTTTTTTTAATCTAATAACACGTGGCATTATTCATTGGTTTGGCTAAAAGACAGAAATAAAGGGACTTTAATCTTAAAATAAAAAAAATATAGTAAAATGACCTTTTAATTTTACCCTTAATGTTAATAGAGAGGATAGACGAACGTCGGACCGAAGGACCAGATCCAATAGAAAATGCATACCACTACAACCAAATTCGTAAATAGTGAAGTTTAGGGATGAATTCCATAAAAACCATCAAACCACAGACACCAATTCCTCTTTATATTTTTTTAAATGGTTTTTCAATCTCCAATAAAAGCATCTTCCAAGGATATTCATTTCCGACCAAATCTTCATCTCCATATGACCATATCAGTACATAGAATAAATAAGTGAAAATTGCATGAAAATAAAAAAATCCAAATTCATCTCAAAAGCTTGATCAAAAATAAAAATTCATCTCAAAATCTTGATAAAAACTCAAATTCATCTTAAAACTTTGTTTTTTTATAGGCACAAATGGAACATTGAAAAAAGAAACCAAATTCATCTCAAAGCCTTGATAAAAAAAAAACCCCTAGTTTAAATCAATAGAACAACCAAATCCTGATGATATACGAACACCAATCCATGGAAAATCCATGTACTAAAAAAAGAACATTGAATACAAATCGTAATTTGTATACTTCTGAAACCTCAACAAAAGGTAGAAAACCAAATCCCTACTTTGAAACCCATATCTCGATCTATATATTATGCTATTCGAAATCCACATCTCAATTACACACATGTGCAAGAGGACAAAGTTGGAGATAAGATGTGTGTGGACTGAAATATCTAGCCATGTTATTCAAAATCCATGTCTAAGTGTTAATAGAGATGACGACGGGTGGGAACGAAGATGGGGGAGGGTTTACCATGATGATGGGGGTGGTTATCACAAAGGAGCAATGTTGAAGAAGTTCTAAACACTTAGGCTATGTTTGGCAAGCGTAGCTTATAAGCTAGCTGGTAGCTTATAAGCTAGCTGGTAGCTGATAAGCTAGCTGTTGATTGATAAGCTTGCTAGTATCTGATAAGCTAGCGTATGAACAAATTATGTTTGGCAAAAACTAGCTTATGAGTATGTAAATTGACCAAAAAGGGTATATTTGAATTTAATAATTAATATTAATAAGAGTATAATTGGAAAAAGCTACAATAAGCTCCTCATAAGCTACTCAAAGTAGCGTTTCAAAAAGTTAGCTTATAAGCTAGCTTCCTGGTACATGTTTGGATGGACTAACTTATAAGCTAGCTTATGTTTGCCAAACACAGCCTTAGGAAAGGAGTATGTGGCGGGGATGTCTTAGGACCATGGATCTAGATATGAGATGGAGATCATGGAGGAGGGATGTGGAATTTTTAGATCATGGGGCTAGAATTGGGGACGACAATGTGAAGGAGTGGTTATTGTGGGTGAAACTTGAAGGGACCAAGATTTATTTGTTGAATTGGAACTTGAAAGGGGCGATAATTTTTTTATGTATGTGTATATTATAAGAGTTCCAGTTATTTGTTAACCTATGCAATTTTTGTTATTAATGTTAACCAACAACCACCGTTGATTATTTTTATCAATGGCTAAGATTAACTTCGTAATTTAAAAGAATTTTAATTAATTCTTAAAATATGCACGATGGTCCACATAGGCCAAAAAAATAAGAAAAAATCCTAGTTGTTCCTTTTTTTTGTTAACATGGTTAACACAAAACACATGTTTAACAAATGAATGAGCATTTTAGAGAATCTTCAATAACTTATTTAAAACAGAGAAAATATGGTTTTTGTTCTCTAAATTGCTCCAACAGATTTTCTAAAATGTTCTCTAAAATAGAGAAACCTTAAAAAAAGAACCAGAGTTTAAAGAATTTTCTAAAATTCAATGTATGAAAATAGAAATTATTTTTTTTATTCATTTCCACCAATAAGTTTGCATCTTGATTATTCTATATAAATTATTTTTGAAATGTGTATTGGGATGATAAATTTATAGAATATTTAAATAATATAATAGATGTAAAAATTTGTAAAATAAAGAATTTGTTGGAGCTAAATCTAAATATTTTTAAAGATTTTGACATTTGAATCCCTATATTAGAAAAATTATAGAAAAGTTGTTAGAGATGCTCTTATAGGTTAGAGTTTTACATCAAAAAATAAGTTTTATAGTACTTAAAAAGTAATAAAAAGACAAAAATACCCTTTCCTCTACACCGTGAAAAAAAATTTCAAAGAAACTTTTAACATTGTTAGAACAAATAAGAAAAAAACACCATTAAGTAAACCAAAAGGATGTTTTCAATGATTATTTCGATTTACAAAGCACAATATGATTTTGATGTAAAATACAAGAACATAGATTGTGTTTTAAACTAAATAAACTTTTTCGTAAGTGCTATATTTATATTATACAATGGAGTACCTGTACGTTACTATATATTTTGGTCTTGAGTTATGTCACTTTTACAAAAATTGTCATTAATCTTCGATTATCAAAACACAAAAGATTCCAACGTATGCAAATTTGACCTGTTTTTACCTTACGTTGATGCCCGTTAAGTTCTTCAGTTAGAACATCTCCAACAGCCTTTTCAAAATGGAGAAAAATAAAGAAAATGAGGATTTTACACTACAATGATGCTCCAACAGCTACCCCAAATCTATTTCCAAAATGAAGAAAGTAGGAGAGAGAAATGATTTTTCCCTAAATATGAAGATAACCCCAAAAATCGATTACCTAATGTAATAGCCAATAGAATGCTTTGAAAATAAATTTTAGAAAGAAATAATTTTTTAATACATTGGTGAAATATTTTAATATTATAATTAATGATGAAGCTCTAAAATAAGGAATGTGTAAAAGATGGTTGTAATCTTTTTTGGGTATATTTATATTTTAATTCTCCAGTATAAAAAAATTAAGAAGAAGCTATTGAAGATGTTAACTTCAATCAAATGACCGACAATATGGTAATTTTCTAATTAAATATTATTTTAATTCAAGACAATATGAAAAATGAAAAACAAAAAAGTTAAACCGGTCATTCAAAGTGCTTAATCATCCATTTTGGCATTTTGCTAACAGTATCTCAATGTGAGAAAGAACAATTCACTCAAACAAATTACATTACATGGTTAAAAAAAGTAATACAATGGTATACAAATTAACTTATTTCCTTGATTAGATTTTGATGGATCTTTGTCTTTAATAACATATATATGCAATATCATACACTAATGAAACCTCTTTAACCCTTATAACAACATCACAACTTACCACCTCAAGAAGCTTAATATCACATCAAAACTTTCAAATATCAAAATTCAAGAAAAAAAAAAGCTTCGAATTCCATAAGACCCATTTCCCCAACTATAAATATCCACAAAACCCATTTCACTTTTGAGGCAAATATCCATGGATCCAGAAAAAAGAACAAACCTCAAACAAAGAAAACCCAGACGAAGTTGTTTTATCGTTTGGCTTATTGAAAGGATAACAATAAAGTCAATTTCTTTTATGAAAAACGTGTCATTTGTTTAAATAAACTTAACAAAAAAAACTAAATGTTTATTTACGGAGAGAAGAAATCCGTCCATTTTAATATATCGGGGTATAATTGTAATAACAAAACTTGGGACCAGTCTCATTAAAATACCATTTCACTATACACAAATATAATAAAACCACATGTCGTTTTCATGGGTATTGGGTGGTATCATTGTTGTTACTTGTTAAACGTGATACTCGTGCAAAAACATCTCAATTATCCATATATCTATTAATCTATATATATATATATATAGAGCTTAGTTGTGTATACATATAGAAATTGTTCAAATGAGAAACATATCAATTTAAGAGAACATGAGAAGCAATTTCAGCTACTCATATCAATAAAGGCGGCTTTGACACCCCCCCCCCCCTCCCCTAATAATCTCTACCCTCCCATGAATCGCGTCAATCCTCCGTGATCACCTCCACCGTAAATCGAAGATGAGTGACTGAGATTGCTACTCACATTCTCTTAAATTGATATGCTTCTCATATGAACCTTCCTTCCTCTCTCTCTATATGTATATATATATGGATTTATACAGAACACTAACTATTTAAAAAAATAAGAAAAACTTCATTGATGTATAAAATTATAGATGGTTCACGAGACTATAAGTTGCGTGACAAGTTATAAGCATCCAACTTTTTTCCGTTAGAATATATAAGATCACGTGTGATTTTATACGTGAGCGAAGTTTTTCTTGTTTTCTTAGATAGTTAGCATTCTCATTTGAAATTTTTTCTCTCTCTCAATCTCTCACTTTATATATATATATATATATATATATAGAGAGAGAGAGAGAGAGAGAGGCAATCAAACCAGAATAATAAGTACTTAAAAAACACGTGAACCAAGAAAATCATATATGATTCAAACAACTTTGCTTGCGTCTTAAGTCGCTACTAAAGTTGCCCACTCATTTTTTTTACAAAGTCATATATGATTTTGTTGGTTATCGTATTCTTTTAAATATATATGGTTCTCGTTTAAACTCCAATTTATATATAAAGGTGTAAGTGTAATTAGGTATTTATACATAGGGGTAGGCATAGGTTATATATATTAGGTATTTCAAGTATCCTAATGCATAATTTATCCAACAACTTATTATATTTTCTACGTGAGTTTTTCACTGACTTTTTTGACCATAAATCTATCCTTAAAAAATTTCTTTAATACAAAAATCTTTTTCATCAATTAGATTATAATCTATCCCCATCTTTAAAAATGTTTTATAAAGCCCCTCATATTATTTTTGTTTTAATGTCCCAAAAATTACTCAACATTAAAAAAAAACAATTTTTAATATAAAAAAAGGTGATTAATATATTATATGAATTTTTTTATCCAATGTTGATATCATTTTGATCATCTTGACAAAAGCATTTTAAGTAATGTATTTTGTTATAAAATAAATTTGTCTTATTATAAATATTTACTAAATTAGACTAGTTATTCAAAATGTAATAAAGCATAATATGAATATATGATGAGGAAAAGCCGAAAAGGGGTACAAAATGAAATTTTAGATGGAATAAACTTTATCTCAATGTTTAAAGACTTTTTGTAATACAAAAAACATATTAAAAGGGGATGTTGCTATCCCTACCTCCTATAATCATAATCACAGTGAGATTATAGTGAGATTATGGAACCCTTATATTGCTTTGAGCGTGTTAATCCTAGAGTAATAGTTCTTGGCTCTGATATCATGTGAGAATATGTGGAACCCTCCTCGTATGTAATCTCCCAAAGATCCCTTAAGGAAAGAAGGAAGGTTCCAACATATATAGTGAAGAATTGATTATCCACTAACAATCACAAACTTATACCCCTTCTACAAAGGTTATGCATTGAAGATGCTCTTTTATAGTTTGGCTAATCGAGAGGATGACAATAAAGTCAATTTCGTTTATGAAAAACTTGTCGTTTATTTAATTGAACTTAACAAAAGATGAAACTCGGAGTATATTTGTAATAGATAAAATTTGGGACGGTCTCATAATAAATACCATAATTTAGAAACCAAAACAAAATATCACTCTAACACAAATATAATAAAACCACAGGTCGTCTTCATGACATGGGTGGGTATCATTATAGAAATATACAGGATCTATATGGATTTTTGCTGAACGTGACACTCATGCAAAAACATCTCAATTATCCATATATCATAGGGTAGAGGGGGGTGTAGTGATCCTTACCCATCTATTAATATAGAGATTAGGTAATTATATATAGGGCAGGCATTGGTTATATTTACATATATATATAGAGAGAGAGAGAGAGGTGGGTTCAAATGTGAACCACTTTTTGGTTGTGAACGTGAGGACAGCCGGGAGCGCGACATGTGGCGGATGACTAGGCGCCACGTCAGGTCCACAGCTGGTGACTAGGCGCGATTCATGGGAGGGCATTGAATTAAAGGGGGGACCACACTCAAAGCCGCCACGAGCTCTCGGCTGTCCTCACGTTCACAACCAAAAAGTTGTTCACATTTGAACTTTTCTCTTTCTTTCTCTCTCTCTCTCTCTCTCTATATATATATATATATATATATATATATATATTAGGTATTTTATACATGGGTGTAGGCATAGGATATATATATATATAGTATTTATATAGGTATAGGGATATGTTATATAAAGCTATCAGTACCCCAACCCTCTCAACCATCTCAACCCTCCCAACCTAACATATCACATCAGCTGAGACATTAGCTTTTCTCCAACCCTCTCTTAACCCTCTACAAGACGTACCTCAACCCTCCCAACCCTCTCATATAAAACACACACTACACACACAACAGCAGTGGTGTGATGCTGCTGTTGTGATGAAGCTGCTGCATCATGTAGCTCGCCAACCCGCTCACGATGTATTCCTTCTTCTGTGCCCATCGGGTTGGGGAAGGATGCCCGCCGGCTTCATTCCCCAAGCCCCGCCACTACGCTACTCTTAGCCTAAGGATGGGTTAATACGACAACGCTAATTAAGTATTTAAGAAAATGATTCTTAATGTACAAAATATAATTCATGAGACTTGCACTACGACTTAAGGCAATAGTCACTCGCATCCATTTTTTGCCGTTAATGAAAAATCAAATGTGATTTGCACATAATTTGTTGTTTTCTTAAATAATTAGCATTCTTGTTTAAAAATCTCACCCTCTCTCTCTCTCTCTCTCTCTCTATATATATATATATATATATATGTATGTATGTGTGTGTGTGTGTGTGCGCGTGCGTGTAAAGATAGGTTTTTTAGGGTGTTGCTATCCCTACCCCCTTCTATCACTTTCTCACTCGCATTATTTTATACACCCTCTATATTGAACTCCAGATGCTCACTTAGATGCACCTATTTTTTTTAACCCAATACAATAATGCATGGTGTGTTAACTTTGTGAACCAATCATAGCCATTCAATTTGAAAATCGATGAATTATATTTATCATGGCATTTATGTCATAGCTAAGAGAGTATGATGCATTAAATTGGTAGATGAACATATACGAAACAAGGATATTATTAGAAACTATTCGTAAAAAAAATCTCCTCATTAATAGCGTCTGGTAATTACTCTAACGGATATAGAGTAATCGAGTTCATCAATGATTTAATGTCAAAAGTCCGTAATCCCTTAAAAATCAAGAGTATTGCACTTGTTGTGAACAAAAAAGGATGATTGACATTGTAAGTATTTAGTGTTGATAAAATATTCACATTATCCATACATGAACAGATGTGAACATGACGTTCACACAATATCAGTATTCACATTGGTAAGAATGTTTACCTTGTTTATATATGAACAAGTGCAAAATAATCATACACAAGAAGGAAAAAATAATATGTACTTTGTTTAGCTTGATTAACCATTTACCAAATAGAATTCGATTTAGCGAAAATTGTCCCAACTAGTCATTACGGATTTCAATATTATTCTTCTAGTTGCTTCTTTCCCATTTTTACACAAATATCAATACATCCGCAAATTTTAGATCCTTTTTTTGGCGAGGCTAGCTAAAAATCATTAAAAATTAATCTGGTCGATTTTCTTTTGAAAAAGGGGGATTTTTTAAGGACTTAGGTGCATAAAAAAGGATCCAAGTCCGTAATTTGTAGATCCGGATATTAAAAAAAAAAATAAGACATCGTTTTTTGTGGCTTTTTTAGTTCCACAAAATACCTAAAATTTACGAATATAATAACATTAAAACTTATTAAAACTAAAAGAGAATTTGCTAGAAAAATAATATTATAAATTTATAATGGCTAGTTGAAACAATTTCCCTTTGATTTAGTCATTATACATGTGAAAATATTATGACTTGATCCCTAAAGTCAAGCAAATAATAATTTACATTATCTTATCAAACGCCAAAAATTTAACTTACATCCTTAGGCTACGTGTACTTGAATCCTTTCACCTCATTGTCACATCAGCTTTACCCCAACCCCATAAGAAGCCTTCTGAAACCCTTTCCGGTTAGTACTCGAACCCTCCGAATCCTCCCACTTTTTATTTATAAAACACATCCCACCCACCCCCCCCCCCCCCACACACACACACAACAAACACAACACACCCAACACACACACACATAGAAGTAGCGGTTTAGAGCGGTGTGGCCACGCCGCTCCAACCCCAACCCGATGAACCCGCCACCGGCGTACCGGAGGCCGTCCAAGCCGCTCAAACCGACGCCTTTGAAACCGCCCAACTTATCCCCCCGTACGCAAGGCCTTGTGCAAATACCTTCTGTCCCCTCCCTTAATATCTTAACTTGAAAAAAAGGTTAATTTCATAGAATAGTAACCAAGTTTTAAAAGTGTCCCACCTAGGTCACTCATACTTTGTTTTCATTCAATAATAGTAACTAAGTTTAAAAAGTGTCTCATTCATGTGAAACTTACCTTTTATTATAGGTTACCAGGTCATCTATTTAAATTATTTATAAAAAACAATTAATAATCTAAAAAAAGATAATATATATATATATATTTAATTGGTGAATAAATTGATTTATCTTCCTAAAAAAAGACAATATATATGATAATTTTGTACATCACATATACTTTATATATTAATAGTGTATTATAACTATTTAAAATCAATATATATATATATATATATATATATTACGTCAAAAAAATTTATCAATCACCTTTAAATAATTTATTTATCTTTAGTACCAAAGTATAATTAAGAATATAAACAAAAAGGAGAATAATTTGTTATAATATTGATTAATAAAAATGTGAATGATTTTAGTATAATATTAATTAATTGATTAATTTTGTTATAATATTTTATTAAATTATTGTATATATTAGGAGGATAAAATCAATTAACCCATCAATTAAATGTGTATATATATTTTTTAGATTATTAATTGTTTTTTTATAAATAATTTAAATATGGTGACTTGGTAACCTATAATAAAAGGTAAATTTCACATAAATGGAACACTTTTCAAACTTATTATTGAATGAAAAAAAAAGTATGAATGACTTAGATGAGACATTTTTAAAACTTGATTACTATTCTATGAAATAAACCCAAAAAAGAAACACGAAAAATAGGTAAAAGAAAATATCAATATCCATATCGAATTAAAGAAAACGCAATCATTGTTTTTGTAGCGTAACTTATTTTGCTCTAATTTTGACTATATTTATCCCATTCTCGATTAAGGAAATAAGGGTATCTTTTTTAAAGGTTGTAATAATAACTTTTTAATCATATTTTTTATATTATCTCAATCCTATAGTTTGGATAAATTTTTCGGTTCTTTATTTGTGTGGATTCTTCGTATCTATGCTCTATGTAGGGGTGAGATTTGGAGCAACAAAAGAAACCAAGAAAGTATGTAAAACAGGTGAAATAATATATTAGAAAACGTCAAATTAACTAACGAAAACAAAATAATTATTTTTATTTGTGGATTTATTTCAATCCCATTTTAATTATATCTTTATTGACTTTTAATTGATAATCGACAATGTTTTTTATTTAAATATATGGTTATAACCATCTTTTTCCATCATATCATTATATAATTTCAATCTAACGATTTGATCAAGTTTTTCAATTCTCTGTTTAGACGTCCATCCTCGATCTTCTCTCTCATCAATTAGTTGAGATTTCTCAATAGTCAAGATATTAAGGTGTTGTTTGTTTTTTAAGAGGTCTGAAATCTGAAGTCTGATTTCATGTCTGAAAAATTAAAGATGGTGCTGAAATCTGAAATCTGAACCTATTAGACTGTTTGTTTTTAACGTCTGAAGTCTAAAATCTGAATCTGAATGAATAATATTGTTTGTTTTTTATAAATTGACAAGAAATGAAGGCTAAAATCTGACAAACATTTTAATTATTTATTTTATCCCAAAAATTGTTATACCATTGAAATTACATAACAACTTCTCCCTCCACCTAAACCAAAATTTTAAATTTTCTCTCTTTTATAAATAATTTTAATATGTAAATGGTATGCTAATAAGTACATTTTACAAGGGTAATTTGGTAACTTTGATGAAGTATTGGTACCCTAATATTTTTATATAAAATAAAATAGTAGCTGAGAGTTTGAAAGCACATCTTGACTTTTGCAGTAGGCAACAAATTCCAACACTCCACCCCTTCAAACTCCCACCGCCACCTAACGCCACCCATCACCACCATCTTTCTTTCTTCTAGTTTTCTTGAACGGGTCTTTCTTTTATGTATATATTTCAGATTAAAATGTACCTACTACAGCAGAAAGTAAACCCAAAACAGGTGGAGAAGGTGACGGTGTTGCAGCGGCGGTGGCGACGGTGTGGCAGCGGCGGTGGGTGGTGGCGAAGGCTACGGTGGGAGGAGCGTCGGCCGAGGGTGGCTGACTGCTATCACGACGGTGTCAGCCGCCGACGGTTTTCAAATGAACTTGAGAAGTGCTATCAAGAAGACGACAGGCCATGGTTTTCAGAGGGAAAGCTACCACTTTTTGTTTCAGATGGTTTTTCAGATTTCACGGGTATGAACACTTAAAAACAACAAACTGTAACGCCCCAAAACCCAGGCAATAAAACAAAACATAACAACAATAATTCCTAGTGATCTAATCCGCAATTAACATAAAATCTTAATCTCAAAGTAACGGTTTAAGAGTGCATGCAGAACAACCCTCCACAGCTGAGATTTCTATAAGGACAAAAACAATACTTCTGACTGAACACGCTACTCTAAGCGCTCAACTTCTCTTTGCCTCTAGCAACTCGATCTTTCCCTAAAAAGATTTTAAGTATTGAAAATGAGGGTTAGACCGAAACGTCTAGTGAATTCCCTCACAAACAGTTTAAACAACAGTTCCGGCCTGCTGGCCAAATCACAACAATTTATCACAAAAGCACATGGGAAAGCATCATGAGTAATAAAGTCACATCACAACAACCAGATGGTCGGATCCCTCGGATACTCAATTAAGGAGTGACGAACATAGTTCGTGCCTCACACCATCCCACAACAACCTCCCGTGGCCGGATCCCCCGGATACTCAATTAAGGAGTGACAAACATAGTTCGTGCCTCACGCCACTATACTTCCCATTACTCACGATGCAATTCCCACATTAACAAAATAGCATGCATACGATGATCATCAATATAGCATTCACATCCATTTATAAATTCCACAATAGACATATGCAAAGCATTTTTTTCTAGTTAAGTTCACATAATCAGGATATCAAATCATTTCACAAACCGAATGGATTTACTTTGAAAAGCAGTAAAAACTATCCATTCATTCCAGTTAAGGGAACTCACCTGATCCTGCCTCAGCTGAGCTACGCTCTGTCTTATCCGCACCTACAAATATCAAACCCTGATCAGATCACACTAACTCACTAGGAAGACTCTTTCCTAGTTACCAGAATCTAGCTCTCATCATCATCCGATCCGAATCAACACGAAATGACAACACTAGGGTTTCTCGGGTAACCAACTAGAGTTTTCAAGAGATGAATACGATTAGGCTTTCCCATGAAATGATATCACATGAAATAACAACAAGGTACCACGGTCTCAAGAGACGATACACGGCATGATAGATCAACATCACACAGGATGATACCCAAACTCACTCGCAAGGAGGACCAGATTCTCATGAAATGGCAGCATGAAACGATAACCAAGCCTACTCAAGATGATAGCCGACCTCACATGAAATGTTAAGGTTAGGGTTACATAAAATGATACCCGAAATGCCAATTGCTCCCACATGAAATGATAAGTAGATGATAGGTTCAACTCACTTGAGATTCACCTGAAATAACGATTATACCCACATGAAATGATGGATTGTGGTTACATAAAATGTTATTAGGTTAAAACCGCATGAAATGATATCTTTTCCCCCACACGAAATGATAGACAAGTCCACATGAAATGGTAGATCTTCCTCACATGAAATCATGGATAACTTCACATAGAATGACGATTAAAGTTCACATGAAATGATAGATTCATTTCACATAAAATGATGAGTAATTCCACATGAAATGATAAACAAGGTAACAAGAGTTACATGAAATGATAAGGTACCCTCATGAAATGATATTAGGGTTCACATGAAATGATCACACCCAAAGTTTACATGAAATGACAACAATCAAGGTTCACATGAAATGATGAGATACTCACATGAAATGACACTAGGGTTTCCTCCCTTAACAAAAGCCGATATGGTGAACTACACAAGGCCAAAAGCCAATTCTAGATGAACTTACAAAGGCCGAATTGTGCTTTGTTTGTTCCAAAAGCCGATTCCAAGAACAAAAGCCGAATCTATGGTTCACATGATGTAAAAGCCGAACTAATGCTAGCTAAGTTGTCAAAAGCCGAATTCAAGTTTGATCAAAGGCCGATTCCAAGCTACAACTAAAAGCCGAGTTGAATGTTTCATTACATAAAGCCGATTCCAACAAGTTCCCTAGCAAAATCCGAATTCATGGGAAGCTTTCAAAGCCAGATCGGCTTATTAGAAATGGGCAAAACCCGAATTGAATGGTGAAGTGCAAAAGCCGAATCTTAACAAGCATCAAAAGCCGAAATGTAGCTATCCAGGACCAAAAGCCGATACCAAGTTAGAGACAAAGCCGAATTGGATAAGTTGAGAGGCTTAAAGCCGAATTGAAGTACAATAAGCCGATTTCCTCACACTCTAAGTACAAAAGCCGATTCCCTCAATGTTCAAGGGCCAAAGGCCGAATTGATGTTCACCATGACAAAGCCGAATCGGCTTTGTACAAGGAATGAAAAGCCGAATCCATTTCTAGAGGGTGAAAGCCGAATCCAAGGTTACAAAAGCCGTATTCAACAAAACCAAGGCCAAAGGCCAATTCTATAAGGGAGGGGGAGGATAAGCCGAATCCAAGGAGATTGGATACGGGAAAACTCATTCATCTAGGTCTGAACCAAGGAGATTGGTTGCAGAACCCCAAAACACCATACAATATGCATAGCCAATATATCTACACTTAATTCATTCCAAATCAAACTTAAACCAAGCATTAATCATAACAAGGTAGGTTTAGTGTTTACCTTGATGTCGGAAATGATCGGATGATGAGAGAAATTAATGAAGATGAAGAGGGTAGCTTCTGTAACACCTCAAAAATTGGAGTAAACAAAAACCTTCCTTTACGAAAGGTGTTAGTACAAATATACGCCAAAGCGTGAGTTCTTCCCAAAAATGGGGTATGAAGTAGTGTATAATTACAATGTTCGTAATTTGAATAAAGAATACGACAACCACCTAGTCTAAATCCTATCGAGGAAAAGACTACAAAAGGGTTGTCAAAACGGTCAACGCCTGCGCGGTCTAAAGGACCGGTCTCCTCACACATCTCCCAAAGCTCACTCTTATCCCGGCGCCTACTTGGGATCAACGTCCCTAGTACCTGAGAGACACATCGACACCAAGCAAGTGTTAGGCTAAAGGAGCCTAGTGAGTTGTAACAACATAGTATCATACATATAAAAGCATGTTAAGACATGTGAGATATATAAGAGTGTATTAACAACAAAACGAAGCATGTTAAACCGGCTTATCTTTTATCTTTGAAAACCGTGGGAGCGACCCACTTTCACCAAGCAAGTTACACCTCAGAGTCGAGACACCCCGTTGTCGTCCTCCTACGAAGACTTCCATTGACAACCCCAGAGGCCAGGCACATTCGCGGCCACATGAATGGCGAGGGACATAGGTGCACACCTTTTGACTAGTGTCACCCAAGACTGAGTCGAACTCGTGTAAACTTGAAAGTGCACACCTTTTGACTAGTGCCACTTTAAATCAATCTCATTTCAAAAACGACATAATGTACACCTTTTGACTAGTGTCACATTGTCCAATTTACGTTTGTGTAAAAACATGGGTACTCACCTTTTGACTAGTGACATCCCGGTCCACTTTTGACTAGTGACCAATAGCATCACACCTTTTGACTGGCGGCGCTTTAGAACATTTGAGCATAGTTGCAAATCTCAATACTTTCATTTACTTCATACAAGCCAACATGCTCGGGATTCAATCCCCTCGCATCATTCAGTGGCATATATAATGACACGTATTTTTCATGCATACATTGATCATATAATCTTATTAATATGGTTCATCCAAGGTAGCATACGATTGATCATTCCATGTATACAATTCCCAAGCAAGATACATATATATATATCAATCAAGATGATGCGCTCTCAGTTTTAACAAAATAGTTTTAGCAACTCACCTTTATATTCTTCACAACAAACCCGGGTTAATGGTTAAACACGTCACAAGATAGTACCTATACAATCATATTATGGTATACATCAATAAACCACCAAAATGACACTTAGGTTTCACAACCGAAACACTAGTCTAGAGCTAGGCTAGACTATCTCAATTTCCCCCAAAATCTCCCAAACATCATCTAATATAACCCTTAAGGAAAGCCCAAAGCCAAAACTCGAAAAGGAACGAAAACGAAAAACTTCAAAATTCGGGCAGGGAGTTGCGCGCCTTGCCCCGCGACCTCAGGTCGCGGGCTTAGGTCGCGGGGTTCCTCTGGACCTGCACATCCCGCGATCAGCTCCAAAAATGCATAACCCAACTCACCCAAAACTCGATATTGACTCCCAAAACACCCTTTGAATGTTTATATACGATCCTATGACAATATAACATGATAAACTAACAACCAAACTCGAAAAACACCGATAATCATCAAGATCCATGGTTTTTCCCCAATTGTAAACCCTAGCTTTCAAAGCTCTAGATCTAGACTAAACCATGAAATTAACACGAAATAAACCGTACCTTTCTTTAGGAACTTGATTCTAACAACACTTCACGGATCGATTTCACCTCCTACGCTCGATTCTTCCTCCGGATCTCGAATTCTCTTCCAAGCCCTCTTTCTCCCTTTTCTCTCTTTTCTCTCTTTTCCTCTTCAAGTACACAAACACACAAACAAATGAAGGGATGAGGGGTTTTGTAACTAGTTAGTGAGCTAGTTACACTTCACCCCCTTCCTTATCTCGGGTATTTACATTCTCATCCCGAAACTGTTAAATTGGACACTCGACTCGACCTATAACTTAAAATACGAGTTAATAATTTACTTTGGGAAATGAACGTTATATTTAACCAAATTTCCATTATTCACTTATATTTAGACAACAAACAGAGTAATGCCAAAAATTAGCCAACAAAACAGGAAAGCGGGCTCCAAGCGAGATGAACAGAAACTGAGGCGACTGAACAAGAAACCCAACAAGACGGCCTAAACAAAAGACAATTTACAAGGTGTAAACTAGCGAAATATGGTGCATTCTGCTGAAGTAAGTCTATGTGATTCCAGAACAAGTGGGATAACAATGATAATCAAACACGCAACGAATGTGAGTTGAAAGTATGTCGGTCGATTGAAGAACAAAGAGAGAGTTTACACGTGATAGACTCAAAACACAATTAGGCTAGCAAACTCTCTAAGTTAACCCCAGAAACACAAGCTAACTATAATACCAAGACGGTAATTACACTTTGAACACATACTTCAATACAGTTACAATTTAGCCCTAACAATATCCCCCACTGTATTCGATCTTGTGACCTTTAGCTCTAACAATCTTCCCCTTTCTAGAGAGTTATTAGCCTAAAAAAATCTTCACACTTAATACTTTAAAGATCTCTTAGGGGCTGTTTACCAAATCTTGTCTGTCTGTCTGTATGGATAAATTTGTCTGTCTGGATAAATTCGTCTGTCTGTATAAATTGATTCTATTGTTTACCTTTTTATCTGAATCAACAGTCTGAATGTCATAAATGACCAATTTACCCCTGATTAAAAAAATGTATATAACTAAATACAAATCTATATATACACATTCCATATAAATAATATCATATATACAGAATATATAATACACAATATATATAATAATAAATCACATAACATTTTAAAATATATGGTGGTGAAAAAATCATAGAATAAAAATAAGATATCACAAAACATTAAAAAATAATAAAACATGTGGATGGGAAATGAAATAGTACAAATCACAACAGAAGGTAATTATGATGGGCTTGGTCAAATTGAATAAGAGAAGTCACATCTAACAACAACTCTCAACTTTTGAGTTTGTAAAAAGAAAACATAACAACAGAAAAAAATTGAAGAAGAAATCAGAAGAGAGGTAGCAGAAGAAGAAATGGAGGTACTTGACTGAAAAGTTAGCAACAGCGTCGGTGAGAGCTGACAGCGACGGGAGTGGCCGACGACCAGAGTGGCCGGTGAGAGCTGACTATGGCGGGAGTGGCCGGCGACCAGAGTGGCCGACGACAAGAGAGTCCGGCAGCTTCCAAGAGCCTGGAGTGGAGGTGGAGGCTCGTATGGCGTGAAAGAAAAGAAAGATGGCAGCAGTGAATAACTTGAAATAGTAGAGAAATTTTTTACAAAACCCTTGTCAAAAACAAGAAGGGCATGTTGGTCAAGTTGGTGTCTTAATGGGGACAACAGCCCTCCCCTGGCTGTGCGAATCAGCTACTTTCTGAGTGAATAAGCCTTTAGTAAACAGAGCTGATGTCTGAGCGAAAAAGCCAAAAACACCCATTAAGTCCATTAAGCTGTTAGTAAACAGCCCCTCATTCTTTTATGTTGTATCTCCCCCTTTTTTAATGATCATGAGCATCTTGAACATCAAAACTTGAGAAAACTTCTTGAAAATATCTCAAACATTTTGTGTACGAAAACCAACATTCTAGCGAACTATGTGATCCATCAATTCATAAAATGTTTCCTAATTATTTCAAATTTAGAATAAAACTGTAACCATGTATCAACAAATGATTCAGTTAAGAATGCATATAAGTAGTACGAAACTAAAGGAGTTTTAGTGAAGTTCACTTCCCAAGGTTTTTATACAGTCATCCAGAAATCACAAGAAATCTCAATAGATGTTATGACAAGAAAACACATTCCCTGTATGTTTGGGTAGGAAGAATTATAGCAAAAATATGTAATTTTAGGCTCACAATGTGAAAATATATTCCACAAACTCAATGTACATGATTAAATGTGAAGGTGGGGTAGAGTTTCTTCTTTTTCAATATTCAAGTCTTCAAGTGAAAACCTGATGGATCATATGTTGCATCTCTGTGAAAAGATGAAACATCTCTTTGTTGAGAAAGAGACGAGTAGTTGGCGGGGTTAAATCAAGGGTGGACATGGCCACTGTCTGTTTCAATGATGGTCACCAACTACAGTAAGTGTGGTTGCCTAGTTTAAAAGTGGTTGGTGCAGATTTATGTTTTTCTTTTAACCCTCATCCCTCACCCTCTGTATGTTTATAGAAACCCTTACTTTTGACGAAACTCACATTTCCGTTTTACCTTTTAGTACAACGAGTTTACTCAAACGTATGTACCCACCTCTCTCTCTCTCTATATATATATATAGAGAGAGAGAGAGGGAGAGAGAGAAAGAGAGAGGAAAGTTTAAATGAAAACTCATTTTTCATTGTGAATGTGAGAGACCACTAGAATCGCACCACGTGACAATCTGAATTGGCGTCTAAGCTTTATTCAGACTGAATAAAGCTTTATTCTTCAGTCTGAATATTGTCACGTCCCGTGATACTAGTGGTTCTCACGTTCACAATGAAAGATGGGTTCACATTTGAACCTGACCCTATATATATACAATTATATATTAAACTTATATCATAAGATGTCGTTGCCGTTGTAATGGATTGACGATATTATATAAAAATAATATGGTAAACAATTATCAACAGATTTTGGATTTAGGAATATTAGCAAGAACGGTTTTATCAAATTGTTAGTAATTATTGAATTCGGTGTTATTTATTATAATAAAAATAATATATTGAAAAAAATAGTGATTTTAGCGATTCATGTTTTGCATCTCATCAAGGACCTATAAAATATTAGGTAAGGACTTGTCAAAATCACTCATGAGAGATATGCATACAATCTATACTGTCTATTAAAAAAAGGTTTTCGCTGACATCATCAATACTTAAATTGAGTCATTTCATTTCAATAAAAAAAAAATACATAAACTGATGATGCATATTGAATTTTTTTCTTCTTAATACCGTATTAATATCTTATAAATATCATATTTGGAACTAACAAATATGGAAAAAGTATCTTCCAAAATTTACCTACTTCAGTTTCCCATTAACTTAATAATTTCATTTTTATAATTTACATTTTGTATCCTTAGAATTACTTGATTAAATTAATTTTTATCACTTAGTTTTCATTTTTCACTTTACATCATTATCATATGAACATAAATGATATATATGAACTAAAATGTATTAAAATTTTTGTTTCTCTTTCAATGAATTACACCATCATAATCGAGAATCGTCTCGACAATACTTTCAAAATGAGTATAATATTGAATATTTTTTTAATTTAAAAATTCAGAATACATACAAATTAATTTATTTTACATTTTTACATTCTCATTTTTTTACACTCTTATCTATAATTTATATCTATAACTATATTATCTTATAAAAAAGTTATTCGGTTATTCTTTATGTTACTATGTATATTATTATATTATAGTATTATATAAAGAGACTATTATATTAATTTCAAAAATTCTTGAAATTTAAAGGTTTCATCTTTTTAATTATCAAATAATTTTAGCAAATACTTCAAAAATTCTTGAAATTTTTTAAAACAAGTTATACCATTATAATCATTAAATCAAACCATTCAAAATGAGTTTAAATATTATAAGTTTGAAGAGCCATTATCGGCCGAATCTTTTTCAGTTTTTATAGTCAGTTGACCTTAAATAATTGATATATAGTTTGTGTTGTAACGTATGTGAATACATATCTAATATTATAAGTATATCTATTATATCCATACCAAGATGAAAAGGTTTTTTGTATAAGGGACCAAAATTATTGCATGTGCTCGTGAATTATTTGTATTCAAAATCAACATCACACAATCCTAAACCAATTATTGTAGATCTCAATCATTCATCTTATTCAATAAAATTAAAAAATAAATAAAAATCGTCCATTTTTAAGAAAAACACATAAAATGAAACATAATTTAAAGGGTAAAAGTTATTTTTGGTCCTTAATATTTATCATTTTTAAAGGTTTTCGTTTCTTATTTTTGTTTTAATAGATTTATCCTTTACGTTAGTCAATTCCCAACAGTCTTGGTCCCTTATCTTAATGGTTATTAATTTTTCCATTAAATTCCATTTAATAAAGGGTACTTTAATCGTTTTACTTGTTTTTTATATTTATTTGTTTTTACAAAAAACTATCAGATTTTAGGAACCTATTATGTAATTATCTCTAACACACAAACAAACACAGACACATATGTGTGCATATACGTAGACGTATATGTATACATACTTACAATATACATACATATATATATATATATATAGAGAGAGGGAAGTTAATTTGCAAACCATAAAAAACGTGCAAACCGTACAAACTCATGGTTGCATAGATTAAATCAGTGAAATTGATTCATGGAGTTGTTTAATATAATGAAAATGTTTCATAAATATCAAATTTTGATGAAATTGTTTCATATGTTGTTGTTTTTTATTGGGACAATTACAAAAAAGTGTATCCAACTTGGCACGAAAAGCTATTGTATGTATTGTACTTTGATTTTTACCTTTTGACGTATCAAACTTTTAAAAACAATCTATTGTGTGTATCCAACCTGTTATAGCAGGTTAGATGATGACATGGCACCGGTGACCCTTTTCCGGCGCCTCCCATCCTTCCGGCGATCCTTTTCCGACGCCTCCCGTACTCCGACGACCATTTTCAGACGTATCTCTCTCTACACCCTCTCCTCTCGATATGGAAGTGGGTCTTGGTGAAAATGGTGGTGTGGCCGGAGATGGTTGTGGTGCAGGTGTGGCTGGAGATGGTGGTGATGGAGGCTGGGTGGTGTGGTGAAGATGGTGGTGGTGGCCGAAGATGGTGGAGATGGTGGTGTGGCCGGAGATGGTTGTGGTGCAGGTGTAGCTGGAGATGGTGGTGATGGAGGCTGGGTGGTGTGGCGAAGATGGTGGTGGTGGCCGAAGATAGTGGAGATGGTGGTGTGGCCGGAGATGGTGGATTTGCAGGTTTGGCCGGAGATGGTGGTGTTGCCGGAGATGGTGGTGGTGGCCGAAGATGATGGAGATGGTGGTCTGGCCGGAGAAGATGGTGTGGCCGGAGATGGTGGTGTGGCCGGAGATGGTGGTGGTGGCCGAAGATTGTGGCCGGAGATTGTGGCCGGAGATTGTGGCCGGAGATTGTGGCCGGAGATGGTCGCCGGAGTTTCTTACCGGGCAGGTAACCGGATACATACGATAGAGTTTTTTTACAAGTTTGATACGTCAAAAGGTAAAAATCGAAGTACAATACATACAATAGCTTTTCGTGCCAAGTTGGATACACTTTTTTGTAATTGTCCCTTTTTTATTCATATGAAACTTTTTTTCTCGTTTCTGTGAAACTTTTTCATTTCTACGTAAATAAACACCTTCATATGAAACAATTTCATCAAAAAATTTAGTATATGAAACATCTTCATCATATTAAACAACTCTACAAAAGATTTTTCATTGATTTATGTGTACAACCATGAGTTTGCACGGTTTGCACGTTTTTTATGGTTTGCAAATGAACTTTCCTGTACAGATAGATTATATCCATGCATGCCTATATGAAAAAGAAAATATATTGATATTTGGTATTATTATTATTATTATTCCATGTGCACCTGACTTATTTTGCATTCAAAATAATATCACACAGTTCTAACCAATAATTGTGGATCTCAATCATTCATCCTATTCGATGTAAAATTTTGCGTTTTAAGTGTTTTATACATGAAATGCTATTTATATATTATGAATATTTATGTAGTAATTGGTTTGTAGATTTTAAAGAAATCTGATGGAATTGAAATGTTGATTTTCATTTAGAGCATCTTCAATGGGTAACACTATTTTTTACACCAAATGTCAGAAATAGTGTAAAAAAATAGTGTAAGATTTAGTGTTATTACTAAATCTTTTCCAATGGCTAACACTTTTTTTTACACCAAATGCTTTTTACATTAAAAAGTTGTGTTAAAACTTAAAAGTAGTGTAAAAAAATAGTGTTACACCAAATATAGTGTGATACTATTCATCACACTAAATTTAGTGTGAAGAATAGTGACCCCATTGGAGATGTAAATAGTAACATTTACACCAAATTTAGTGTTTAGTGTAAGATTTGGTGACCCCATTGGAGATGGTCTTAGTTCATCATTATTTAATTAATTATTTTATTATATGTTACTTAAAATAATTATTTTCTTAATTTATTAAATAGTTATTTTGTTATATTACATTAAAGTATTTAAAAATTTTATTAAATTATTTAGTATTTTGTTTTATTAAATTATTTAACAATTATTTTATGATAATTTATTTTATGATAATTTATTTTATTAATTTATTAAATAATTATTTTATTATGTTATATTAAAGTATTTAATAATTATTTTACTAAATTATTTAATACTTTTTATTAAATTATTCAATACTTATTTTATACATCATTTAATAATTATTTCATTGAAGTATATTAAAGTATCTAATAATTATTTTATTTTTGTTAACAAAATAAAATACTTAATAACTATTTTATTAAAATATTTTATGTTTAGAAAAAATAAATTATCAAAATTGGTATTTTGGTTATTTACTCTATTTTATAATGAGTGGTTGATTTTTGTTATTATTCTTATGGTTGATTCTGTCCATAATCTAAATATAAAAAAAATCCAAAGTTAAAAAAAGTAAGGCTATATTTGAAAAAGTAGCTGATAAATTAGTTTGGTAGTTGATAAGTTAACTAATAGCTAATAAACTAGTCTATGAACAAATTATGTTTGACAAAAGCTAGCTTATATTATAGGTATGTAAAATTACCAAAAAAGACATATATTAAGATATAATAATTAATATTAACAGGGGTATATCAAATGATGTTAGCTTAGTTGGATAGGTAACATCCTTGGGGGCGTGGGTGAAAGCCACACTACCAGGGTTCGAATCCCCGGTTAACATTTATAAGATATCCAGACTTTGGATTCCGTTCTTTGGGCCAGGTTCGGAGCCGGTATGGGAGGATACAGTCTATGGGATCCACTTCCTTGCCAGTCGGGTTCAGCCATAGGTTGGGCCGGGTCGCAGCAGATTAGTGAGATTCCCCAATTGGAGACCCGATATCGCTAGAGTGTGTGTGTTAACTTGTCGTTAAAAAAATATTAATAGGGATATAATTGAAAAAAATTACAAAAGTTACCTCCAAGTAGCTTATCAAAATGCTATCCAAACATGCACACAAAAAATAAGCTAGCCTATAAGGTAGTTTGTGTTTACCAAACGATGCCTAAGCTAGCTTATAAGCTAGTTCATCCAAACATGTACCATAAACTAGTTTTTTGAAACGCTAGTTTGTAGCATTTGTTCAATTATACCCTTATTAATATTAATTATTAAATTCAAAGATACCTTTTTTAGTCATTTTACATACTCATAAGCTAGTTTTTGCCAAAAATAATTTATATATAAGCTAGCTTATCAGCTACTAGTTAGCTTGTCGGCTACCAGCTAGCCTAAAGATTAAACTTTTTTCACTGTAGGTCCATCTGATCCTAAAGATTAAAATGGGCCATGATGGCCCATATAAAAAACTAGTTGGGTTTATGTTTATCTGGTTACAGAGCCCAGCCCAATATCCAAAAACGTACGCCGAACGAAAACAAGCAACTTTGAAGTGCCAAAAATCTCGACAGCTGTTTGGTTTCTTCAACCAAATCGAACAAAGAGGGTTTTAGGGCTTTTCAAAAACCCTCCACATACATCAACAATGGCGGCCCTTACTACTCTTCACAACCTTCCTTCCACTACTCCAAAGCGAAGCCTTTTCTCCATTCAATCTGTAACTTTTTCACTTTTTTTCAATTTTTCTTCTTCAAAGTTTTGAATTTTACTTCTTCAATTTGACCTTTTTATATGTAGATTTCTTCTTCATCTGGAGTATGGAACAAATCTTCCTTGCGGTTTCGGAGAGCTTCAAATGGTACCGATTCTTCATTCCACCAATTTAGGCTGTGTTTGGCAAAAATAAGCTATGTTTGGATGGACCATAAGCTAGCTTATTGAAACGCTAGTTTGAGTAGCCTTTCAGGAGCCTTTTGTAGCCTTTTCCAGTTATACATACCCTTATTAATTATCATATCACAAGATACCTTTTTTTGGTTATTTTGCGTATAGTTTTTGTCAAACATAATTTATTCATAAGCTATATTATCAGCTACTAGCTAGCTTATTAATCATCAACTAGCTTATTGGCTAGTTTGCCAAACACAGCGTTACTGGTATTATTGCTTTTAGAAAGCAATATCTACTTCGCTTTTGGTATCGAAATGAAAACAACTGAATCACAATTTCCACCATTTTCTCCGTGGAACAACTAATTTGATTTTGAAAAAAGTTAAAAGTTTGCCGTTAAGAAGGCACAAATAGGAACTAAAACGAACATAGTTGCATTTTTGATTCATTTTGGCAGTGTGAAATACATTTAAAAGAAATGTAATTTGAAAATTGAATTGGAGTTTAATAGTTTATGCACAATTATGTATAAAATGCTGTCTGCTGGTAGTGTTTCTAACTTCAATTTTATTTAGTCTTTTCTTTGGCTGGTTTGAAGAGGACGAAGACCCACGAGCCTTTGTTTTCGAACTCACGCAGAGGGTTTCTCACGTGTGCGATAAATGATACCAAATCTGATGCAAACCCTAAGGCCACGGATCAGAAAGTTAGCGTTAGCGATGTGGTAGAACCATTTGGAGGTAAATCGGGATCCGTTTCGTTTATTGGATTGACTCACCAATTGGTTGAAGAAGGGAAATTGGTGTCAACTCCCTTCAAAGAAAGTCGGTCTTTGCTGTGGATTGTTGCTCCTATCGCAATAATCTCGTCAATTTTGATCCCACAGTTTTTCGGCATTATAAGTGATGAGCTCCTCAAGGATGTGGTTTTGACAGGTATTATCTCACAGAGCATCTTTTTCTAGCTTAGTGATTGCGTACAATAAGCGAGTGATTAGGAGTTTTTTAAACCATTGCATGTTAAAAGAACAACGTTTGGTTTGTAAATATGATCGTTGTCGGACAAATCATGTAATTTAAAATGGAAAAAAGAAACATAGACCATTTACTCGTCGTGCTTGGTTCAAAATTGGTCATCCTTGCAAACTACATTTCTTTTTTTTTTTTTTTGGATTTTTGCAAGAACATGGTTTGTTTGCTACGGAAAACCTAGTACTATGGTCTACGCTGTAAGCAAAATAGCGGTAGTAAAATAGTGTTGGAAATTGCAGTTTTGATAATGGCAGCGCAGTTTAGTGGTATTTCACCGACATTTGGGTAAAACAGCGGTCCGGAATACTGATATTAAGTTATATATGCATACATATATATTATACAAGTATAAATAATTTTAGGAAATATTATATTAACCGCTATTTTTGGACCGCTATAGCACTGCTATACCACCACGATAACTAGTATTTCAAATCTCTGTCCGGATTACTATTTCGAATTCTCGACATAGACTGCCAAACTTGTATCTACGTAGTAATTTGACATCTTTCTGTTATGCCTCTTTTAGAGAGAAATTTCCACATATCCCAATAGAATTTAACATTTTTTGTGCTACACTGATTTCCATGCTATTGTTTTCGCGCAGAGATTGTGTATACTGCTACTTCTGAAGTCATGTTCTACATAGGCCTAGCCACATTTCTTTTAGTAACAGACAAGGTGCAAAGACCCTATTTGCAATATAGCACCAAAAGATGGAGCCTTATAACGGGCCTTCGAGGATACCTAACCTCTGCCTTCTTCGTGATGGGGTTTAAAGTTTTAGCACCTCTTTTTGGTGCATTTGTGACTTGGCCGTTGATCGGTTTGGCGGGCGTGGTTTCTGTTGGTCCATACTTAATGGGCTGTTTGGTTCAGTTCATATACGAAAAGATATGTGAAAAAAATCACTCATCTTGTTGGCCTCTTGTCCCCATTATTTTCGAGGTTTGTTTTCTTTTATGTTCCGCAGTTTATGAAATTTGGTTGACCTCATGATGGTGGATTTGGCTAATGTTGGATGATTTTGGGCAGGTTTATAGGCTGTATCAGTTGAGTAAAGCTATGCATTTCATGGAGAAGTTGATGTTTCAAATGAGGGGTTTGCCAAAGTCGCCGGAGTTGATGGAGAAGGGTGGTGCACTGGCGGCAATGATCGTGATGTTTGAAGTTCTGGCGGTGGTCTGCATCTGGTCGTTTTTGACATTTTTACAAAGGCTTTTTCCATCTAGACCTGTTGCTGAGAATTATTGAGAGCTGATTTTTGTGTAGGATGTTGTAAAGTTGATATATTTCTACGAGTTTTTTTTGTTGGCTTTAATGGTATGAGCTCATTCAGATGAGGATTCTTTCTTAAGGGTATATTGATATGCTAACTTTGCTATATTATACCACATTTTAAATCTTATTATTACGTACTTGTAAAATCTGTAATTAATTAATTTTTTTGAACAACAGTTGGTGCACCATCCCGGCGCCAAGTATCTCAACCCGAGTTCGAATCTTCCCACGAAGAGAAGTGACCACCTCCAGCCTAGCCATCCAGTTTCCCATATTGGGGCTTCAAGGCATCGTACTGGGATTTGAACATGGCTGCTACTCAGGGAAAATCCCCCACATGGAGGCCGCCTGGAGTTGAACTCCTGACCTTCCCATATAGGTCCTATAACCCACCCATCAAGCCAACTGAGCTGGCTATGGTTGAACCAAGTTCTTTTTACTAATAATAAGTACCTAACAAACATGTTTAAATATATAATAAGTGTTTTGTTCTATTAATACAACAAAATAATTTCTGAAATTAACAACCAATAGAAGTTCTCGCTCTTTTAAAACGATACAAGTTATAAAATATTTTTAAGGGACAACAGAAACATGTAGCGAGTTGTTATACAAGTACATTTCTAGTATCAATATTGTAAACGGTTATCGTTAGCCCTGAGAGTAGAAATGACAAAAAGAAAGTATTGTAGAAGGGGAGTAGAATGCAACACACCAAAAATTTCACTTAAATTTTCTTATTGATTTTTAAATCAAGAATTGCATTTAGAAAACAAGCTTGTTGTGGAAACCAAAGATCAAAATCTATTCCAACAATCTTTCATAAAGTATATAAAAAACACAACTTGAAACACCAAGAAAAGTTATACTTGTTGAGAGAGCTACCAATTCTTTTGTTCATGTAGACTTCATCTTATAAGTGTAACCTTGCATAAGATGAGTGATATGCCTTAAATACTGTCATGTGCATTGAATGCATGAGGATACTTGTCACTTAGGGATAAGATGCTTATAGTTGACTTTGGTAAGTATAGGGGGTCATTTTTATAGTACAAAAGAAAAGGCTTGTCTCTAGAACAGATATCCAACATCTTGAGGTCACATCAACACCTAAGACAAACATGTTGCTTAGGTTTTGCAGAGAATGTCTTTTTCAAGTACAAGGTTGGTGAAACTCCCACATGTGCAGGGGCGGAGGCAATGTTGGCCTTGGGTGATCCCAAGATCACCCTCATCCTTTAAAAACAATTTTTATATATATAGTTAAAAAGACCATTAGTTTATTATTGTTCTTTAAGGATGGTGTGAGTCATGGTAAGTTCAACCCACTTTTATTCTTCTTTCTATCTATGATTAATATATAAGTTTATTATTTTAGTTTATAAAAATCACAGTATACATAAATCTATGTCTAAAGAAATTAAAGAAATTATTTTACTAAGATGAGGTTGCTTATTTTGATTTATACTTGGATGTCTTAAAAACTCTTTCATTTTCATCGATCACACACACACACACACACACACACACACACACACATATAGAGGAAAGTTCAAATATGAGCTCATTTTTTGTTGTAAACGTGAAGACGAATCTCAGCTACTCAACAAAGGCGGCTTTGACCGGGTCCCCTCCATTAATAATCTCCACCTTTCCATGAATCGCGTCAATCCCCGTGATCGCGTCCACCGTAATCGAAGATGTGTGGTTGAGATTCGTCCTCACGTTCATAACCAAAATTGAGTTCACATTTAAACTTGACCCTATATATATATATTATATATAACATGTGATTTTAGAGGAAAATCATATGTGATACATAAACGTTGAGTTGAGGGGCCTTTGCACGTGCAATTTTTGCAGGACCTTGGTTGCGTTGACTAGCCGTTCTTTCTGAACATGTATCACATGTGATTTTGCTCTATCATAAGCAATTATCACATTTCTCGTCTGTTGACCGACTCCTCGAATTTGATCCTCCCTCTCTCTCTCTCTCTCTCTCTCTCATTATATCAAAATCACGATCACCATACTAAGACACTCGACACGATCAAAAAATGATTGACAATCTTGCAAAAAATATAGTTGAAACAAAGGATCACCCTCGTTAAAAGTTCTGGCTCCGCCCCTGCACATGTGAATCAGACAGTTCTACCGATAAATTATCGTTTGGTTACTTACTGATCTGCAACACAAGGAGAAGCTTGGTGTGAGTTCGGAAAGTATTGGTAGGTGCATTTCCTCTAGAGATCGGTTAGTTTCGATTTACCTAACAATTTAAGTATAAACCAAGCTACACTTTTAGAACCTTTACAACTTTAACAAATTAGATGTAAAAGTAAAGAGTGGAAAGCAGATCAAGAGGTCATCTACCAAATTATAAATGACCCAACAGTTATATATGTTAAATTATTTTTTATTTTGATTAGTTTTATCAAATATATACACTCATGCTCTCCAAAGACTTAACAAGAAGGAAAATAAGTAAATATGGCTTTTTAAATTTAATTGGGCTTTCTATGTGGGATATGTTTTTATACAAAATTCTCAGATAAACCATAACTCCTAATACATTGATGAGTTATACTTATTAACCAAATCTAGGAGGAAAAAGTTCAATGTTTTCTGTCTGAAAACCTAAGCATTGATAGAGGCTGATGGCACAATTCAACTTGAAAAACTTCACAGAACTCCTTCACTAATGAATCATAGGCAATATCCATGAGTTTATCATCATCATCATAAACAGATGCTGAAGGTGATCCATTAAGCAGTTCCTTGATGCTTCCAACTCCGCGGTCTCGTATTCCACAAGGAATGATTCTGTTGAAGGGTGAAAGATCAGTGGAGACATTCAACGCCAGCCCGTGATATGTCAACCACCGTGAAACTCGTATTCCAATTGCCGCTAGTTTTTTGTCCCCTGCACAAATTAAACAAAATAAGTAGTAGACACCAAGACATCTCCTGTTTACTGATTTAAATAAGTATGGAACTTACCAACCCAAACTCCGGTTAGACCATCGACCCGAGAAGCCGTTAGACCAAAGGTCGAGGAAAGAACGCGAATAACGACCTCCTCCAACGACCTAAGGTACCAATGAAGATCCATCTTCTGGTAGCGAAGATTCATGATTGGGTACATCACCAGCTACACCTTACAGCGATTTTTTAAACACAACAGTTAGAACCCGAATGCAGTTGATAACAAAATATCAGTTGCAAAATCAAAATAATAAGGAAAGTTCAAAAATAATCAAATTAGAATATAGATTTCAGAACTGTCTATGTTGCCAAATCAATGAGTTCTTGAAGCTTAACCCCACTGAGAAACAAGGGGCCATTCACCAAATGCTTATACTGACTGGGCCACTTCCTTTAACAGGTGAGCATAGTACGGATTGAGAATCTTACCTAAGTTGGAGATTCTTACCTGGCTAGATCTTACACAGTAACAGGTCGATATATATAAGATGACAAAATGATCTTGACTTATTCTCAATCGTGACACCTCTAAATTGTCCTAACGGTAAGAAAGTGGGAATCCATAAGTGAGGCCTCGGGTTTGAATCCAGCACCGTCCACCTGTCTGTCTCTAGGTGATGGCCATAACACATTGGGCTCCGAATATACCCTTTGTCCTCAATCGCTGCCATCCCAAGGCTATAGCCCTACCTAGGGATAGAAACAAGTTGAGCTTTTAACAAGCTACTCAAGCTCAACTGCTCGAGCTCGAGTCGATCTCAAACACCAAATACAACTCATTAATCAAGCTCGTCCCTAGCATTAATTTTTTGATCCCGGCTCTATTAATCTACCACTAGACTTGACTCAACTCATTTTACACCCCTAGTAGTATGCGGCCACACATCCACCTCATCACATATTTCTTCTACACCAATATTGTTACAGGATTGGGTTCCGCCGAGAAGCGTGTTCTAAAGCACAACAATTCATGGGAGGACATGAGATTAAAACCGGTTGATAAACACTTCTCTGAGATTTGAAATGAAATCGGATAATGACTAACAAATGTAGTTAGAGAAAATGTACCTGTCCTGGGCCATGATAAGTAACTTCACCACCACGTTCCGTTTGGTACAACGGCAAAGGAGGATCTTTGATGTCAAAATTTAAGTTGTTT
Source organism: Centaurea solstitialis (assembly GCA_030169165.1). Taxonomy (NCBI): domain Eukaryota; kingdom Viridiplantae; phylum Streptophyta; class Magnoliopsida; order Asterales; family Asteraceae; genus Centaurea; species Centaurea solstitialis. The sequence goes on along the minus strand of CM058040.1, from coordinate 89,211,824 downwards.
TCGGAACTAGCAGTACCCAATGTATAAACAGGCTGATGCTGGAGCACAATCAGAGCATCTGAACCATCTTCATCGCTATCGATCCATGTCTTTCGCTCTTCAAGGATCGATTTTTGCCATGACCATGCCTCAGAAAACGGAATCACCTCTTTATGCATATCATAACATACGCACCTGTATGTATATATATATATATATATATATTTAACAATATCCAAATTGAACAAGACGAAAGAAAAAACTTTGAAGGCAAGGTGTTTGATAAAATGTCTAAAAGAGCAGAATTGTACCTTCTTCTGCTGCTCTGTTGGAATAACGAATTGGATTCGGTGCCGATGATCTGTGAAACTGCGGGTATTCGTGATGTGTTTCTTGGGTCTGAATGAGAGAGGATCGTCCATGATGATGGAATCGAGGAGCTCATACAGAAATTCATTGAATTAATACAACTAGAATACCGTTGGATTCAATAACCCACCCAATTGGGAAGAAGTAGAATGGCGGAGCTACCAAGAAAATGTGGAAATCGGTGGCAATTTGGAGTTAGGGTTTTCGGCTTTGACCTAAGAACTTCGCCGGAGTAACACCCAACAGCGGAGGCGACTGGTGATCGCCGATCAACAAATCAAGGATTAGTTTTTATTCACTTGCATAATGAATGAACCAAGATAAGGGGAAAATTGGGTGTTAATGGGTAAAAGCATCATCACTTGGCTTATTAAATTAAGCTATGAGTGAGCTTAGCATTAAGCTGTAATCAAATAAAGAGTTGTTTGGTTGGGTTTTTCATTAATGACTATATAGGTAAAGGTTACGGTGTGGATTAGTTTATCTTTATAGATTGGGGATGTTTTTGTTTTGTGTTTTCATAAATAAAATGAGCATCTTTTTAATTAAGAGAAAAAGAATTTTGACTTTTTATGTAAAGTTCCCCTATAAGCTTACTGAATAAGTCATTTTCTATATTATTAAGCGACTAAGAAACAATCAACTATAACTTAATGAATAAGTTGAGGCAAAATCAAACACACCCTAATTGGTGACAGTTTTTGCCTTCAATCCAACCATGTAATTTGACAGTGTGAGTTAAAACAAAAAATTGGTAAATACTCAATGTCATATAACAGAACAATTTTAGAGTTTTTTTCAGAATTAATGTGGTTTTCAAAATAATTAGCAAAACTAGAGTTGTTTATTTTTTGTTTTCAAAACTAAAGTGATTGGACTTCCAAAGTCCGAACACTTTCTTACACATGCCACCTGTCATTCCCCAATAAAGAACCCAAAAGAGTTCAGACTTTGGAAGTCTGAACACTTTTTTCTTCTTTTTCCTTTTATGAGACGTAAGTCCTAACCAATAGTTGTTGTACATAATACATGAAATCAAAAGTGTTCGGACTTCCAAAGTCCGAACTCTTTTGGGTTTTTTATTGTTGTTAGAGGGGAATGACAGGTGGCATGTGTAGGAAAGTGTTCGGACTTTGGAAGTCCGATCACTCTAGTTTTGAAAACAAAAATAAAACAACCCTAGTTTTGCTAATTTATTTGGTTTTCACTACATTTGTGAAAAAAACTCACAATTTTACTAAATGTTATTGAAATCTTATTTGACTAATCTTAACTTCATTTATAAATTGTGTCTTATATTTTGACCAAAATCTCATTTAAAATAACATCTAATATTGTAAGAATAAAGATAGTTATTTATTTATTAATCTCAATTGGATCCAACCCTTTAAATAAAGTTTCATCAGTTGAAACATACCCTTCAAATTCCAAACCTTATTAAGAGAAAACCAAGAAAACATACCCTTCAAATTCCAAACCTTATTAAGAGAAAACCAAGGGGAACCAAATCTCCAAATACAAAGCCCATGGCAAGAAAAAAAATCTTGTACATACATAAAAATGACATTTGTTAATACAACACCATCAAATTCAAACTTGACACTTGAGACTTTAAATAGCTTGTCAAACCATGACGATAAATGAGCCCAAGAGAGACATTTCAATGAATTCTCCCCCCTCCCCAATCATGATCTCTTTATATAAAGTTTCATCTAATCATAACTTTAGCAGTTTGTTAGTGCTGTGGCGGACTGGTTATCGCTTGGGGGTTCATAGCGCCCTAACTGAGTTCGAACATTCCCGTGCGCTTGCTTGAGGACATTTAAGTGAGGCCATGTTTAGCCCCCAAAATTATTGGGGATTAGTCGAGCTTTGGCCCGAACTTTTTCGATTGATACTGGTATGTACCAAGTTTTTTACTAAACCAGGGGATCAAAGTTGGAGCTTACTCATAAAAAAAAGTGTGAATGGATTTCATATCTTTATGTAATTAATGAATGGCAGTGATATTAGGACTTGATAAGGATGAGAAGAAAATCACTGATAAAAATGCATTTAACAATGTATAAGAGTATCATTAGCTAGTAGCTACTAATTCTTGTAATGCTATTGACATCCCTATTAATGTTAAAATAAAAACGAATTTATGCATTAAAATATAAGAAACAAATTTAAATGTTCATTTATATGAAAGGAAAATCACTTAATAATAATACATTTACCAATTTTTTAAATAAATATTTCTTGTTAATTTTGTGAACCTTCAAATGAAAAGTAGTACGTAATTGTTGTTGGAAGAAATAGCAGGAAACTACCGTGGCATTCGAGTTTCCGTTGAAATTCGTCACGTGTTTTTAACGACTTCCAATAAACACCTCCACAGCTCATGATTGCTGACCAATATAATATTATTTTCCCACTTTGCCACGTGTACCGCTCTTATTTACCCGTGTTGTCCACGCGCTTGACCAACCCCCCATTTTGACTCTTCAACATCCTTGTTCCCAAAGCTACCCTCCCCCACTCTCACCCAAAAAACAAAAATGGTAGGTGAAATGTCTAAAATGACCCAGCCAGGCAGCCACCACCATGCAACATATTCGGGTCTAATATGCTTCTATACCTTTGAGTTTTCCTCTTATATAAATAAACCTCCAAATGTGTTGATTCTTGTACAACTAAATCACACAAGCTAGACCAATGGCAGCCGTTAGATTAGCGGGCATGCCGATCCCACCATTGGCTCTGGGTGCACCTGCGACGATGAACAAGATGAGGGTGATCAGGTTTACATGCACGGCGACTGGTTTTGGTTTAGAAAAAGGTCAATTGGTTGGTGATGTAGAGAGGAAACCGGTGGTTGTAACTAAAGCAGCTGCCACCATTTCGGTGGCAACCTTAATGGGTGGTGCGGTAGTTACTGCACCACCACATACAAGAGAAAAGGTAGACTTGGCTACCCTCATGGTGTTGGTAAGAAGGGCAATTGTACGTAAGTTAAAGGTGGTTAAAAGGCGTAGGCCGTGGAGTTTAATCATCCAATCGCTAGTTGAAAAGTCTATAGTGGATTCTCGGTTTTTTGCGATGATTGGTGTGGCAGGAACCTTGCTTGGCTCAATATTATGCTTCCTTGAGGTATGATCATTTGTGTTCAATGAACATGATTAGTTTATCAGTTAAAAACAATTATATCATTGAACAACTACCTTTGCATCTCAGATTTAGTTACAACTAGCTTATCAGCTGATTTGTATTATGTAGTTTTTTTTTCTCACCAAATTACTAAATTCTAATGTTTATTATTTGAATCATTTGTAGGGCGTTTTTCTGGTTTTGGAATCATACCTTCAGTATTTTCATGCCCTTTCTAACCATTCGGATCACAGTCATATCATGCACCTACTTATCGAAGCCTTAGGTACGTCTCTCTAATCCGCTTGCATCATTGGCATCAAGTTTATATCGAAACTTGAAAGTTATCTGAATATGTATGTATTTTTTTGTGCATAGATATGTTCTTGGTCGGCACTGCGATGCTTACATTTGGTGTAGGATTGCATTTTATGTTTGTTGGATCACGAGCTTCAAAAGGCAACATATCACCACTTCCATCATCAAATCTTTTCGGGCTTTTCTATCTCAAGGTACATATCTTAAATTACATAACTAAATCATCAAATGGATGACCAAATCATTCATGTTCTCAGTACAACAAGTGTTCTTATAAACTGTCTTATAAAACCAAATGCTCGTATGTTCTATGTAAAATGTTTTATTAAGTTCATAAGACATTTTTGATCAGCTTAACAAGTTTTTTAAGACAAGTTTGAAATAAAACATTATACTAATTTTTTATATGACATTGTTAGAAAAAGTGTCTTATAAATGTAAGTGTTCTATAAACAAACTAATAGGACAATTATTTTCAAAAGTGTCATAAAAACTTCTTTAGACAACTATTTACCCTTATAAATTTAAGTTTTGTAAGACAGTTTATATAAACATCTAAACATTTTTGTTGTTCTATACATCCGATTCATTAGTTCTATAAATCAATAAGCTATGTCTCCTAAATTACTAATGATTTAAACAAAATGTTGACATTATAGGAGTTTCCATCATGGGCTGGAATGAAATCCATCTCCGAAGCAAAGTCAAAAATCGGGCATGCTATAATGTTGTTGCTTCAAGTCGGAATTTTGGAAAAATTCAAGAGCGTACCCTTGGTTACGGGAGTAGATCTAGCTTGTTTTGCTGCATCTGTATTTGTTTCTTCTGCTGGTTTATTCATTCTTTCAAGACTTTCTACGGGTACAAAAACCTAAATTAATTAGGTGTCCAATAATTCTTTTATTTGTTGTTGAAGAAAGTGTCGGGATATTCTTTTGTTTCTTATAGGAGTTGTCTTCTATTATTCAAGATTGTATTTTGTTGGTATTAAAATAAATAATTCTTTTATATGTAATAAGAAGGCTATATATCAAGGTAATAACAGAAAGTTAAAGAAAGATTATTGTGTCAAACTTTGAAAAAATTGAATTAAATATGTAGATGAGAACCCATATGAATAATTTGTAACATCGGTTCACATATGCATCTTCAAATAGTTTTCTTATAGATTTTTTTTTATTAATGATTCACATAAGAGTCCTTCCGTGTTTATTTTCTTACGATATTTAGCATTCCTACTTGAACCAATCCTTATACTGTTAATAAGGTTTTATTCTTAACCGTTAATACCGTAAACATGATTTTGTTCATTTGTTTAACAGCGATGAACCATTTGTTCATGGCTTTGCTACTATGATGATAGAAATAGAGTACGATGAGGAAGAATGAATGTATTACCATTTTTTATTCCTAATAGTTAACTAGCTTTTGGTTTGCAGGCTTGAAGAGATTTTAAACCTTTTACAATAATCCACTAAGATCAAACTGATAGATATCTTCATGAAACATGGTAAAACAAACTTGTCTACTTGGTAAACCAGGGATGACATCCAAAGCCTTAGAACACATTCATGGGTGGATCAAACGACCTAAAAAAGACCTATTGTTGACCCTTTAAAAAAGAAAAATGGCTAAAAGTTAAGGTAAACATATCTAATTGGAAGGAAATGTAAATAAATAATCTTATCGTTCTTGAACAAGCATAGAACCAACGTTCAGGATTTATATTTGTCTACGAGATTCACGCAATGGCTTGAACACCATAGTAACAACGCACCGTCTTTTTTCTTCAAGATATGAGAGTTTTTCAAGAAAGTGAGGAAGAAAACATAAAGACAAGCGAATGGCAGGGCTCACGCTTTAGCCCAATTGTTCCTTTCCCTATCTTGTCTTGTTAGTTCTTCGATTTACCTTCTATTTCTTGTTGTATGAACAAATATTCGTTCTTTGGGTACCCATTAATTTATTTCGGTGAACTTTTATTAAAAAAAGTGAAATAAATGATATAAAATAACTTTAGGTTTGGAATAAAATAAATTAAAATAACTGTTATGCAGATGAAGCCATTTGTGCCCAAACCAATTTGACCCCTTGAACCTGCAAAGTAAGTATAATGTTGGTATATAAACACTATATTAACATCATATGAAGACCAATGTGTTTGCCTTTTATGTATGCTTGCAATTATGAGGCATTACAGATAGCCAATGAACATACCTCAATTATTTACTTCCAAGATGGACTGACTACATGGATGCTAAAATATCTCTCATTTCTGTTACAGAGGGAATGTTTTCACTTGGGTAGACCTTGCCAGCCAGCTGAGCAAAGCTATCATACTTGTCCAAAAACTCTTTCTGTCAACCATCACATATACACATCTTTTATAATAATCACAATCTAAAAAGAATGCATTTTTATTTAAGAAAAGCCCATTTAGTTGGACCAATTCATAATTTGAATGTGATAGATACCTTGCATTTGTCCCATAGTGTAGGCATCAACTCCTCAGAGGTCATGTTCTTCACCAGTTTCTTATGCATTAAAGTGATGTGCTTATCAACCTGTACATGTATGATGATAATAATAATCTCAATATATCTCTCTCTAAGGATATATATATATATATATATATATATATATATAGAGAGAGAGAGAGAGAGAGAGGAAAGTTCAAATGTGAACTCAATTTTGGTTGTAAACATGAGGACGAATCTCAACCACTCATCCGGTCAATAAAGGCGGCTGTGACCGGGCTCCCTCCTTTAATAATCTCCACCCTCCCATGAATCGCGCCGATCCTCCGTGATCGCGTCCACCGTAACCGAAGATGTGTGGCTGAGATTTGTCCTCACGTTCATAACCAATATTGAGTTCACATTTGAACCTAATGCTATATATATATATAGTCAGGTTCAAATGTGAACTCAATTTTGGTTGTGAACGTGAGGACCATTAAATTAACGCCACGTGGGAATATTCACTCTGAATATCGTGCATTATTCGAAGTGAATAAAGGCGCCTAAGCTTTAATCACTCTGAATAATGCATGATATTCAGAGTGAATATTCCCACGTGGCACAATTATAGTGGTCCTCACGTACAATGAAAAAGGAGTTTTAATTCCTCTCTCTCTCTCTCTCTCTATATATATATATATATATAATGTGCTGGGAAAGGAGGTTGTTTTAGTACCTTTAACTTACCCCTGCTAAACTGTGTTTTATCACCTTTCTAAGATCCGTTTTTGACATTCCAACCTGGAATGGTATCTGTATACATCAAACAAACAAAATTAGTATATATCAACATCACCAAAACAAGGTGTTGTGAAAATACCGAAACCCAACTAACAAATAAGCTCACTAGTTGGACCTCACTATTACCACTAATTTCCCAAGAACAATGAACTAAGGTTCTTATACGAGATATAATCGGAAATGATCAATGAACATGAGACAACTAACCAACTAAGCATATGCAACTGTTGAGCAATGTCCCACATCGGACAAAAAGTGAACTTGTAATGTGCTTATAAGGGTCCTGGGCTACTCCACTCATAGCCAATTGGTTTTGAGTTGGAACCCCACAAACTTACATGGTATCAGAGCAAGGTTCACCCGTGGTTGGTCAAAAAGCCGCACGGACTCCACGTAACCCAAAGTATCCACGTGTTAGGCTGAAAGAACGCCACACGTGAGGGGGCGTGTTGAGCAATGTCCCACATCGGAGACAAAGTGAATTTGTAATGTGCTTATAAGGGTCCTGGGCTACTCCACTCATAGCCAATTGGTTTTGAGTTGGAACCTCACAAGCTTACATGGTATCAGAGCAAGGTTCACCCGTGGTTGGTCCAAAAGCCGCACGGACTCCACGTAACCCAAAATATCCACGTGTTAGGCTGAAAAGAACGCCACACGTGAGGGGGCGTGTTGAACAATGTCCCACATCGGACACAAAGTGAACTTGTAATGTGTTTATAAGGGTCCTGGGCTACTCCACTCATAGCCAATTGGTTTTGAGTTGGAACCCCACAAACTCACATGGTATCAGAGCCAAGGTCTACCACTCTAGGGACTGACACGTCGGCACTCTCCTAAGCCGGCACTCTCCTCGCCGCTCCGCCCTTCTCAGCCCTCCATCTAGCCTCGTTGGAGGGGGCGTGTTAGTGTCCCACATCGGCTAGACTTGGACCAAATCTTCACTATATATGTTGGAACCCCCCTTCTCTCCTCAAGGGCTCTTTTGGAGATTAATCATGGGGTTCCACATATTCTTGCTCAACAGCAACGATAATAACCATACAATGTAAGATAAAGCATAAGTAAAGAGAGACACCGAGATTTTTACGTGGAAACCCAAATCGGGAAAAACCACGGGCGGAGGACGCCGAGAACCGATCCACTATCACTTGATGTAGTTACAATGAGATGTTACAAGCTTTTACAATGGAGAAACTACTATGGCTTTCTTTGAGCTCTCAACTAGCTAAACTCTTGGAGAAGATGAATATTTTTGTGCATAATTCAAATGTGGAGTGTTTTGTGTGTGTGTATATGGATGATGGAACAAAGTACTCCCTAAAACAATAAACTAATACAAGGGATATGGCCTCCAACAATAAACAATTGTATAGAGTGTGAGAGGTGTCAAGCAAACACAAGCTGAAAACTTCATATGTCTGAAAAGGTACCCGGGCGGGTCAGCCGCGGGTAGCCCGCGGGTAAGCTGACCCGCATTTGCTCCAAAACATCACCAAAGTCAGCACAAACGGCGGGTTGGCCGGCGGCTGGTTGACCCGCGGTTGACCCGCATTTGCTGCTGATGTTCAAGAAATCTGATTTGGTTTAAGGCAAGCATTCTCACAAATCTCCACCCTTGTCTTCAACCAAAACCACACACAACGAAAATAAATCTCCACCTAATCTTCGATCCAAACGAGACTCGAAAAACAAACTCCACCGATCTTCATCTCAAAGCCAAAAACAACTACCCGAAAGCAAGTGATAACAAAGTGATCAAGTCCTCTCCATTCAAAACCAATAACCAAAGAAATGGTCCTCCGCCGGAGCGCCCCGAAGGGCATCAACCTCGTTTATCAACACCAACCAAGTCCAAACACAAGTTGAACTTGGCAACCGGAAGCGGCTTCGTTAGCATATCCGCTGCGTTGTCGTCGGTGCTTATCTTCACGACCTTAAGATCGCCTCTTGCTACTACCTCTCGGATATAATGGTGGCGAATGTCAATGTGCTTCGTCCTATCGTGAAGCACTCGATCCTTTGTCAAAAGAACTGCGCCTTGATTGTCGCAAAACACTTCTTCGACCTTCAATCGCTCACTTAGCTCACCAAGGAATCCTTTGAGCCAAACACCTTCTTTCACGGCTTCGCTAACCGCCATGTACTCCGCTTCCGTTGTGGACAAAGCGACGGTAGGTTGCAAATGTGCCCTCCAACTAATAGCACACCCATCAAGGGTGAACACGTATCTGGTGATGGATCTTCTGTTGTCAACATCCTTGCCATAATCTGAATCTGTATAGCCAAGTACCCCCGAAGAATTTCTCCCGAAATGCAAACACAAATTCGCCGTCCCCTTCAAGTAACGAAAAATCCATTGGACGGCTTTCCAATGCTCCTTTCCCGGGTTGGCCATATATCCACTAACCATAGAAACTGCATAAGCGAGATCCGGTCGGGTACAAATCATGGCATACATCAAAGATCCCACCGCACTAGAATACGGCACTCTCACCATATAGGCAACATCGGCTTGAGTCGAAGGACTTAAAGCTGATGATAGCTTGAAATGAGGCGCAAATGGAGTGTTGACAGACTTTGCTTCAGACATACCAAAGCGGCGAAGAACTTTCTGAACATAACCTTCTTGACTAAGGTACAACTTTCTCGCCTTTCTGTCACGAACAATCTCCATACCAAGCATCTTCTTTGCGGCTCCCAAATCCTTCATATCAAATTCTGAATTCAATTGATCTTTTAGTTTCTGAACTTCTCCCATATCTTTAGCTGCAATTAGCATGTCATCTACGTATAAGAGCAAGTACAAGATCGACCCATCATCACACTTCTTGAAGTAAACGCAGCTGTCGTACGACGAATTTGACAAGCCGTGTGCGGTCACAAAAGCGTCGAATCTCTTATACCATTGCCTAGGAGATTGTTTGAGGCCATAGAGAGACTTTATCAATTTGCACACGTGACCTTCTTTACCCGAAACTACAAATCCTTCCGGTTGGTGCATAAAGATCTCTTCCTCAAGTTCACCATTCAGAAACGCGGTCGTGACGTCCATTTGCTCAAGCTCCAAATCATCGGACGCGACCATCCCTAGCAATGCACGAATAGAAAAAATGTCGTTATAGTCAACGCCAGGAATTTGACTATAACCCTTCGCGACCAACCGAGCTTTGTACCTTGGCTTTTCTTCCGGAGTGGCCCCTTCCTTCAACTTAAAGACCTACTTGCTCCGAACGGCCTTCTTACCCTTGGGAATAAGATCAAGCTCCCAAGTTCCGCTCTTTAGCAAGGATTCCATCTCCGCCTTCATCGCCATCAACCATTCATCCGCATCATCGAGCTTCATAGCCTCACTATAGGAAGTAGGCTCCACCGTACCCTCCATTTCCTCCGCTACATTAAAGGCATGTGCTACTAAATCGGCTTCTTCGGTGTACCGTGCGGGATGCACGATTTCCCTTCTTCCCCTATCACGAGCAATGCACGGTTCGGGCGCTTGTGGCACGGTTTGAGATGATGAATCATCTTCCACTTGAGCACCTGTAGAGGTAGAAGAAGAAGCGGCATTTAAATCGTTAGTAGTAATGGGGCTCGATGTTTGAGCCATAGGTAGCTCCACCTCAACCGGAGGTTTCTCTTTCGGAGATTCGGAAATGGGCTCGGATGTAGGAGGCGGCGAATCACTCAACATCGAAGACTCATCAAAAGTGACGTCTCGGCTTATAAGGATCTTCTTTGTTTCCGGGCACCATAGCCTAAAGCCTTTGACTCCATCTTTGTATCCAAGGAAATTGCATTTTATAGCTCTCGGTTCTAACTTTCCGTTATCAACTCGTGCATACGCCGGGCAACCAAATATCTTCAAATCCGTGTAATCGGCCGGTGATCCGCTCCAAACTTCCATGGGAGTCTTCTTCTCGAGAGCGACCGATGGAGACCGATTAATTAAGTAACAAGCGGTAGAAGCCACTTCCGCCCAAAAAGTCTTAGGCATCTTCGACTTAGAAAGCATGCAACGAATTTTCTCGAGAATAGTGCGGTTCATCCTTTCGGCCACACCATTTTGTTGAGGAGTGTGGGCAACGGTGCGATGCCTCGTAATGCCATTCTTTCGACAATAAGCATTAAACTCCTCCGAGCAAAATTCCAAGCCATTATCCATTCGGAGGTATTTCACCTCTTTACCGGATTGCTTCTCGATCATCATCCTCCAATCTCTAAACGTTCCAAACACATCGCTCTTTCGCTTCAAGAAGAACGCCCACACACGACGTGAGAAATCGTTGATGATAGTGAGCATGTACGAAGCTCCACCATAAGAAGTAACTCGGGCCGGACCCCAAAGGTCGGAATGAATGTAGTCAAGTGGCCCTTTGGTCGTGTGGATGCCACTTGAGAACCGGACCCTCTTCGTCTTGCCGTACACACAATGCTCACAAAACTGCAAATCCGTAACCTTGTGGCCGTTCAACAATTCGCGTTGACTTAGCTCGATCATGCCTCCAAGGCTCATGCAACCGAGACGTAGATGCCACAACTTGGTTAGATCACCATCGGAGAATTTCTTTGAAGCAACCACAACGTCACCGGTAACGGTTTGACCCTGCAAAATGTAAAGGTTAGCGGTTTTTCTTAGAGCCTTCATCATAAGTAGTGCTCCTCGCTTGGCCCTTACTACTCCATTCTTGCCAATGAACTCATAGCCATTTCGATCAAGGGTACTAAGAGAGATGAGATTTCTTCGGAGTTCGGGAACATATCTCACGTCCCCAAGAGTTCAGGTGATGCCATCATGCATGCGAATTCTAATCGTGCATTTACCGATGATAGGGCAAGAGTCATTGTTCCCCATCATTACCACGCCTTAGGGAACCTTCTCATACGTGTGAAACCAACTACGGTGGGGACACATGTGGAAAGTACAACCCGAGTCTAGAATCCACTCTTCCGAGGTATTCATCATCCCCTCGGAGACCATCAAGACTTCACCATTACAATATCCGACTTCACCTTGCTCAACAACATCCGCTTCACCGGAGGTACCCGTTGTCTTGTTCTTGCTTTGTTTTTGGCTTGAAGCTTAAAACATTCATCCATGATATGACCCTTCCGTTTACAAAAGTTACAAAACTTTCTCGGTTTTCCACGAGATTTTGATCTTGATTTGCTTGACGAACTCGAGCATTTTTCAAAAGGTCTCCCTCTTGCATTTAATCCTTCGGCCCTTGGTTCATGACCGGGATTAATCTCCGTCATCTTCTCCTTCGAGCTCAAAGCGGTGTACACCTCATCAAGAGAGAGGGAATCCCGACTATAGATGATAGTATCCATGAACGTACCAAATGACGGTGGCAAAGAGCACAACAAAATCAAACCTAAATCCTCATCGTCATATTTCACCTCAAGGTTCTTCAAATCACCAACTATCTCCTTGAACTTCGATAGATGGGCTGTAATTGAACCACCTTCAGATAAACGTAAGGCATACAATTTAAGCTTCATGTGAAGCTTATTGGGTAAGCTCTTTTCCATGAACATCTTATCTAGTTTAGTCCAAATTTGGTACGACGTTTTCTCTTCCGCAACATCTTGTAAAACATCGTTTGAAAGGTGTAATCTAATCAATGATTGGGCTTTTAAATCGTTCAATTCTTTATCTTCCTCCGACCAAGCACCGGGCAAAAATGCCCGACCCAAAATGCACTTACGCAAGCTTTGTTGGATTAGGACATCTCTCATCTTTATCTTCCATAAGGGATAGCGAGTATCTCGCTCTAGTAAGGGGAGGTCAAACTTCATCGTTGACATAAATGAAATAGCCTAGCAAATCAATAATCTCACGAAACTTCTATCGATCACAAAATCTCGGTATAAATAACTTGGGCTCTGATACCAATTGTTGTGAAAATACCGAAACCCAACTAACAAATAAGCTCACTAGTTGGACCTCACTATTACCACTAATTTCCCAAGAACAATGAACTAAGGTTCTTATACGAGATATAAGCGGAAATGATCAATGAACATGAGACAACTAACCAACTAAGCATATGCAACGATAATAACCATACAATGTAAGATAAAGCATAAGTAAAGAGAGACACCGAGATTTTTACGTGGAAACCCAAATCGGGAAAAACCACGGGCGGAGGACGCCGAGAACCGATCCACTATCACTTGATGTAGTTACAATGAGATGTTACAAGCTTTTACAATGGAGAAACTACTATGGCTTTCTTTGTGCTCTCAACTAGCTAAACTCTTGGAGAAGATGAATATTTTTGTGCATAATTCAAATGTGGAGTGTGTGTGTATGTATATGGATGATGGAACAAAATACTCCCTAAAACAATAAACTAATACAAGGGATATGGCCTCCAACAATAAACAATTGTATAGAGTGTGAGAGGTGTCAAGCAAACACAAGCTGAAAACTTCATATGTCTGAAAAGGTACCCGGGCGGGTCAGCCGCAGGTAGCCCGCGGGTAAGCTGACCCGCATTTGCTCCAAAACATCACCAAAGTCAGCACAAACGGCGGGTTGGCCGGCGGCTGGTTGACCCGCGGTTGACCCGCATTTGCTGCTGATGTTCAAGAAATCTGATTTGGTTTAAGGCAAGCATTCTCACACAAGGAGTATTTAGGAAAGACATTCTTCATTATTCAAGATCATATACAGCAGGGCTGGATGGATTTTTAATCGAAGAATGCAGAGAGATTTGAGCGAAGAACGGATATATGAAAGGACTTGGCCTTTGCTACAAGTGTGTGGAAGGAAGGAATCTTTTCATGTCTCATTGGGTAATCTCAATCCAGTTCCACTTTTAGCTTGCCCGAAATAAAAAGGTTTCTTTATTTATTTATGTCCACTGTAGTTAAATTACACCAACAAGATATCGAATGATAGGAAATGCTTTATCACGGACCTCTTCTGGCGCATTAGTTGACATCAAATCCTCCATTCTTCGAGCAAACTGGAAAAGCCGCTCAAAGTGCTGCAAAGATCGAAAAACGAGAAATCATGAGCAACAGGAAAACAAAATTTTAAACAAGCTTACCAAAACCAACATTTGATATGGTGCCAAAAAAAGAGTTACTTACATAGTATATGACCATGCTGATATGACGTGCACAAGATTGTTCATAAGATTCACTTGCTTGATGATAAAATTTAGCTAAAGTTGGCACAACATTGGCCATGTCATACAGACTGCATAGAACTGCTTCTTATCAGCATCTAATGCAAACGGTTAAAAAGCTGGTACGTATATTACACTAAAGTAATCAGCCCACGAAAATTATAGTAAATGTAATCCCTCGGGATAAAGAAAGCTATCAATACCTATTCTGGAATGCAGCATAGTTCTCTAAAAGAAAAATGTCCGCGTGTTTTAGGTCAGACTGAGAAATCTTTTCCAGCGTCACAAACATTATGCCAATCTGTCAAATAACAATATTCACCATCAATGATAATAGACACACGATAGAATACAATCTAATTTGTTTGATTTTATTTTAACTATGAAATGATGTACTTGTAAATTCCATATCATCTTATCCGACAGAAGGATTGTAGAAAGATACTGACAATTTTAATATATGCCTGATCAACCAATTCCCGATACTGTCCCTGGATATACTGCTCCATGCGAGCCGCAAGCAACGCAAATCTACACAGAAGCAATACAACCCAATTGGAAAAAAGTGTACCAATATAGTGGCAACTTGGGAAGTATATTTTAAGAGAACATGAATACATTACCTGGGTACAAATGACATTACACCCGTCTGTTTAACATTTCGGTCATGCTTTTCTATCTGGTGACGGGCATCATCTATGAACTGAAATACAGGTTACAACTTGATTGATGAACATACACCACCTTCTAGATGATTTTTAATTCTACAAAGTTATGACTTACGTGGATAAATAGCGTAGTAACTCTATCTTCGAGAGCATCAAGTAAGAGGCCTACATATCCGGCTGCATCCACTTTCTGATCAGACATATGTTGCTCTGTTAAACCATACATTGAAATGCACATCAAAGGATCAATCTTGTGAGCCCAATCCACAATTGCATAGAAATCCTCCTGAAAGTCCACAGATACATAAGGAAAAGGCTAAACTTATTGAAGTATCAACCATAAATTTCTTGTAATTACTTGTATCCCATCTAGTAAATCACGAAGCGATTCATTTAATGGCCCCATTTCCAGAGTACCTACAATGATTCCAGATATAAAGCTCAAACAAATTTTATATATTACACGGGAAAAAATTAATGTAAATATATATATATATATACCCTGGTTGGCATCATTCTCGCCTAAATCATCATCACTAGCATCATCATCATCATGATTTGGTGGATCAGGAGTAGAAGCTTCAAACCGCATGAAGCGTGCCAAAAATATACTCTGCAGTTTAAGTAGTAGTTAAAGTAAAGGCTTAGAAAAAAAAAATAAAGAAATAGAACTTGGACCTTTATACAGAAACCAAAAATTATAATGAGAGTACGTGAAGAAGGTGAGAAAATAACTTTGTTCACACCTCGTCAACAAGGAGTGGGATAAATACCGCGAGCATTTTGGAATAAGCTTCGGAAACCATGGAAGTGTCTATGTTGATTATATTATTGAAGGAACCAGAAGAACCTTCAAACCATACACTTGGAACTTTTGGTGCTTTTGTACCAGCACGAAGCTCGGTAGAGAATTCACGAGCCTGAAATTATATAACAGAAACAACAGCTAATCACTTAAAAACAATTATGCATCGGCTAGATTAGAAACAATAAGCCTTTTATAACTAGTTAGTCTAAAAATACACCAGATTGTATTATAAAGCTGTGAAATCCAAAAGGTGGAAATTAATTTGGACTTTGGTTACATATGTGGCATGTGAATTAGACTTCTACTAAGAATAAACAGTATAACTAATTAATCAAAACTTTAATGCAAGTGAAATTCACAATTTTATGACCATTACCTCACGCCGTAAAAGCTGATTAATGGAGTGAGTATAAGCTTTCCTCAAAGGACTCAGGCAATTTTTGTCAAGAATCTGTGTGTAGAATGGGGGAGAATAAAAGTGTATATGTTATATTGAATTGTAAAAATAAATCAACAGGTAATTGAAGTTTATTATGTAATTTAACCTTCATATGATGCAACAGACGAGCGTAAATCTTGCATTTAGAGCGGAGATTGGCATGATCAGGCTTCTTTAGTTGCCCACGCTGCCCATTTCCAGACACCACCAGTAAAATTTCTGTTAACAATCCTAAAGTAAAATTAAAAAAAGCACCCTAAGAGACAAACCTGAGAGAAGTTGCTTTTATCACTTGTCATGGAATCCACCAAACTAACAAAATGGTCTCTCATGAACTCACAGGCTCTTCGTACAAAAGTCAATTTTATAATTTCAAGTTCCGCCCTCTTTTCCTTGACCTGTCATTTTACAAACCTTCAGCAACTAATTGATTACACTTCCATGTCGATCCAAGGTTCACAAATCATAAAATACAATATTTGGTGATACTGTAGTTTGTAAAAATTAAGAATGTTACACACTACTACATACACACTACATGGTTAAATCTTATGTAGCCTATGAATCAGGTAAGTTTTTTTTTATAATAGTTTATGATCATGTCCTAAGTTAGGAGTAACATAGTCTTCCATATTTTGTGGTGTTCTCATAGAATTAGGAAACACTTTTGTGTATATATATATAGGGTCTTAACCCTCTCTTTTGGAATAACAAAGTTGAAGTAATTCCCCCAATTCTTTCTTCACAACATAGCCAAACCATGCCATCTAATATCTATGACAAACTTCGAAATGTTACATCTAATAAAGGTAAATCAATGGATAAATAATTATCATGGCACCAGGACGAGTCATCATGGTAGTCAACGGCCAGGATGGCATGATGACACGCTGCCAATTATATCATCCCTACCTGCAAAGTCGTTATCATATGCTATCCATATGTGTAAATCTATATAATAGCATTTACGTATCAACTAGCATCAACTATATACTCCCACTAATATGGAAGTGTTAACCACACATTACCTATGGAAATTATCCCACAAGCCTATTTATGTTGTGTTGGATCTTATAAATTTATTTTTGTTATTTATACTTGATGCTGATCAGGAAGACTTATGTGAAGCTGTTACTCATCCAGACGTCACCTAGCAACTATGGCTAGTTGGTTTATGTTTGCTCCCATTGCTACCCATTTGGATGTTCTTCCTCATCTTGTACCGTCTAAAGTTACCTTAGGGTGACGTGCTGTGTTTTGATAAAGGACATCATGATAAGAGCTTTCAACTATAATGAATTTGGCAGGATGATGGTTCAAACTTTTCAGACCCTAAACATCAAAAAGCTTTCAGATTTATAATAAGCAAAATGCCAAGATGTTTAGTATTTCACATGGAAGCAATAGTCATAAACCATTTATATGCCATTCTTGGATATTCCACATCAAAAGGCACATTATAACATTAAAATGTAAGAAAACAGAAGAAAGAATAAACAGGTGAGAATTAACATACAGCTCTAATTTTTGCAAAGCTCGGATCCAAAGCAGGTGCATCAAATCCACGCAAAGCGTCTCTTAGCCGGTCACATAATCTAATATTTTCACGCATGGACCCCTCATCAAAGTTGACTGCTGTTAGACCTATAATCTGGAATGGATACAGAACGATCAAACTGATGATCAAACAAGTTAATAACAGGTGGAAATAACGTACCTCCGGAGGGATATGCAATCTATCAAGAAGTCTATCAAGTTCCACACCCAAAGCTTTATTATTTATAGACTGCCTTTCCAGCTTGTTGTTGCGTGCTTCTATCTGTGATCACAAGTTGAAATATTATAAAAGCACTACCAAAGAATAAGCACTCAATCTATGGATGCCACGTGAACTTTTAGTAAAGAATTAAAGAGGATTTGAGAGTTTCATTGATAAATTTGTTTCTACTTCCAAACTTATCTACCTCTAACACCCTGTATTTTGCTATATGTTATCTAAAGATTTAACTTTTGTTTTTTCTCATCTCTAAAGGTTTTAGTTCATATATCTAAAGTTAGAGGAAATTAGTTGTTTTATCCAATATTTCTGGTCTTAATGTTTTAACTATGGATAACATTGGAGAATTAAGTGTAAGATCGCCGATGTATAAGTCCAATAGACGAACACAAATGAATGGACTTAAACGAACATAACACATATGAACAAAAAACAACCACCATTACACATCATTCCATTCCTTAAAAATAACAACATAACAAAATGAAAAACCAAGTAAACTTAGGAGGGATAAAAAAGGAATTCTAAAAATCCAATTTAATTAATTTTTTCTGGATACCGCTTGATTTTCAAGATCATTGGTGAGTCAGCACCATGACATTCCGCAAAAATGCCAAGAACATATTTTCACTGATAGAGGATTCCTCTGTGATCTTCATCAACCTCAATGCGTAAAAAATAGTTGAGGTTTCCTAATATTTGTTCTGAAACTGGTTCTAAATAAGGACTTTCAGCTACAATTCCCTCATCATCATCACGATAAATATCATTAACATAGAGCATAGGTAAGAACCTTTGTAACATTGATGATAATAGAGTGCAAAGTAATTATAGACACTCTTAAGTCATCCTAAAAGATTCTACGGCTTGGGAGCATCAAGAACCCAGATCACTGGAGAGTTAGTTTAAGGCATAAAGAGATGGTCAAAAATAACTTTAGATGAACCCTCGTAAACCACAAAGATTAATCATAGGAGAAGGTTTTTGCCTTAACTTATCATTTAATTACTTAACTTTTTTTAAGATGTGCTTTATGTAGGTCTTGTTCATACCCAATCATCAATGGTACTACAAAAAAAGAATATAGAAGTAAAATTAAATAATGTGCATACCGCCTCAATGTCCTCCCGCATATGCCTGAGCTTCACATTAATAATCGACAGCCATTCATCCATATCGTCAACATAAGTTGCAGATGACTCGAGTCCCTTTAACACCTAAAGAACCATACAGAGAAGACATATGATGGAATTCATGTTGCAGAGAATTTATGCAGGATGTGTGACTGCCAAAGAAATGACAAAGTGATAACAAGTTCAATAGTTTTAGAATACACAAAAGGCTCATTCTTAAAAGAATAGACCAATCCGACAGGAAAAGGATAAAAGCAATTCCACCAGTAGTAAGAAGCCTAATTGTTCTTAAATGTAATGAAATATTCATATTGACGTATAATATATACACGCTTTACCTCATCTACCAAATGCTCGCTTTCCAAAATTGCATGCACATTTGCTGCTTCCAAAGCGTGAAGTTCTCGTTTCAACCTTTCAGAAAAGACTTCTGCTTCCCCAATGCCCATGACATATCTGGCACAATGTCATTACTACAATCATCAGAAAAACATGAATCCTTCCACAAACTCCTTTCATATAGAACCAATTATAAAGGCAGTTTCAAAAATATAATAACAATAAATATAATAATAGTAATCACAAACAAAAAGGAGAAACAAGAGAAAATTTTCTAATTTCCTCTCTGGAAAAGCATTTTATTTCAGGGCTACACAAACTTCTCAACATGTGAGTATTACAAGAAAGAAAGTTTTCTTCTAATGGAGCAATGTAGAATTTGCGGACACAAATAGTATGTTCTAGATAAAAAAAAAATATTAGCCATACTTAAAGGCAGAGATATGTTCTGTGACATTTATCATAGGTTGTTAGGACACGTAATTTTTTAGTATCCACAGGAAAAAAAATTATTATACATACGTGCCTAGAAGAGCTTCCATGTCCTCTTCTTCTGCTTGCGAAACAAGCTCATTTCCCATTTCAACTGCGTTGTCACCTTCTGAACCCCCATCTCCATTCTCAGTGTCATTTTGCTTAGAAACTGTCGATGTATGTTCCTATACAAGTAAAAGCACTATGTTGCAAAACAAATGTTATAAACAAGGGATACAATTAGAATAAAGTACTCAAAAGGATAACTGTTGGTGCAGACCATTAAGTCAGAGGAGAGTGAAGCTACAATGAGGCTTGTGAACTCATAAATTGCCAATTCACTTGAATTAGATCAAACTAATAGGACTAAGAAAACACATGTGTACCTTGGCCCAAAGAGCCAACTCGACAATATCAATACCCACAACGTTCGGTAGATGACCCATTGCGTCTTTGCAGATATTAAGAATACAGACCAAGAGACGATTCCTAAACATCAGAAAGTGCATGAGAATTACAGACTAACATACCTATCACATTTACCTGTGAGAAAATTTACCTGTCATCAAGATTCCGCATGGTCCACTGAATAGGTGCAACTCTCTGGTTTCTAATATTATCAAAACCCTATTGGCAGATTAGTTCAATCTCTCAAACATGAAAGAAAACTCCATTTTTTAGCTGTGATACCATGAAAGAATCCTAGAATACTTCATAGACATGGAGAACCATTACCAGCATGAATGTGCATCCACTGCGGTCACTAGTTACAACCTCCACCTTTGCAAGACTCTTCAGCTTGTATATTTTTGCAGGCTACACATGAAGGTTTTGGAGAAATAAGGATCGTGACATTTAAAAAGCAAAGAAATAAGATCTAACAGAAGTAGTAAATTCTCTATGTTAGATTTTTCCTGTAAGGCTGCTCACCATTGCTAATTCTAAAAGGTGTAAATGTGATAATCACATTTTTCATATCCAAATTGGGAATAGTTATCTGGTTTTTAGGGCTCATAAAAATGATACAAACAATAAAATGATGGCTTCAGTTTAAAACTGAACATGTCCTCTGTGTGTGCACATTATAGGTGTACAACAAAGCAAATGATAAAGAAAGAAGAAAAGGTTTTGATATATACCTCAAGCTCTCCTCCATTTGTATACTTTAAGACTCGGAGAAAAGCCTTAGTTTGAGCACCTTTATCTTTTGCTGCATAAACCACAAATAGTTAAAGACCAGATTACAAAGAACACCCACATAGTTAAGCAGCCGTATAGTTAATTTCGAACAAACAAATTCTTTAGATTGGAATTCTGGGAATTTGTTATTCATCTTCTCATCAAAGAGAAAATTCAGAAGCTACTTAAGCAAGCAACTCAATGACCCAAAGATATAGGGTTGGTATCAACAAGCAATAACAAACACTTTCTTCTATCTCAAATGTTTAAAATTAACTACATTTTCCAATTTAGTTCTAGCACTTTGAAAGAAAGGGCCATTATAGGAGCTCTATCCAACCATTTGTTCTAGTAAGAGGCACTTACCGTTGCAACAGTAGAGGAACTTCCATGTACTATATGTTTCTAATACTTTTTATGATCATCTTCTATATCATATAGATCTTGCTTAATGTTATGTGTATAGAACATTGTGGCTTCTAGCTAACGCTTCACCAAATCTTTTCACCGATGTTTCCATCATGCGTCACCTTCGCAGTAAATCGTGTGAGCCAATTTATGCATGCTCCAAGGAACCTTGACATGCACGTTGTTTTCAAGATCCTAAGATCCTTGTAAACAACTCCGCGAAAAGACATGTTCTACTTCACAGACTAAGATTAGGATGGATGTCGGAAAGATGGGAGGTCAACCAATGAGTATTGCACTTTCTTGTACGGATACCTAATGACTTGGATGAGTAAAAAATAACCTAGTGAATTTCTTGTTATAGCACAAGGTATATATGAACTTAAAATTGATTTTCAGACTCCTAACAGCTTAACAAGATAAATACCTCTCCACTTACAAGTAGAGATTAGTAGTCACTTTATAAAGGAAAAGATTGATTCTGGAAGAGTTTGCATTATCTATATTCCAACCGATCATCAAGCAACAAATTCAAATTTTTGATTAGCATGTTGGACATGATCAAATATCTAAGATCCAACTAGAGGGGGAGTGTTGCATATAATCTTATAGAGTTATTTGGTAAATAATTTATTATAAATATATGAGTCTCCATCTTCTATTTATTTCTAGTCTATGTAATTAGTGCTTTCCTTAAGTTGCTTGTAACCTATTGTTTCAATGTAGAAAGGAATGATTCCTTTAATCTTCCCATCAACTCATCAAGGATGAAAACAATGATTCCTTTCTTAGTTACAAGTTAAAACCTATAATTGCCAACCAAACAAACTATAAAAATCTGATGGAGCACATCATTATGCAAAGTTCAATCAATGCCTCCTTCTCCAACCAAATTCTGAGTTTTCCAATACAGTAATTGCAGGTATATCATGAGTATGAATAGATTGATAAAGTGATGGAGATTAGAGCTTACTGCAGACTGCAATAACCCTAGGTTTAGCCATCCCCTGACCTTTGCTGCCAATTTTGCCTTTGCCCCAAGCACCTTTGCTTTTGGCAACACGAATGGCCATCCTAACCCTCTGTTTGGTGCCTTCGATTGCGGCTTCGCAGGCTTGCCGGAGCTCCTTATCCTCCGTACTCGATCGAGACATTTGATTTCTTCTTCTTCTTCCCCAACTCCTCTATTATTATTATTCTATATCCTTCCTTCCTCAAAACCATTAAATTTTTTCAAATCTCTCTGAAGATCAGAGAATTCATATAAGCAAAATCAAATCAGAGATATGGAGATCCATTCAATATCAGAATCATTACGATCCATGCACGTAGTATCGATTGATATTTGATGGTTTCGGTTTATCTGAATTTGAAATAACGAAATTGGTCCCTAAACTACTCTCATGCTTCACTTTTAGTCCTTCTCGAAAGAAAAAAAAAAGTTTAGTATCCAACGAGGCCATGAATTTTGCGGGTGTGTTAAATAGACTATCCAATTATAAATAATATCAGAAAAGGTATATATCAAACCTCTTAACAGTTTCATTAAGAGACGCTCTCTAAATTGTTAAGAGGTAAATCTTGTTTGACAAAAAAATAGACTGCCTCTTAATAGTTCTAAAAACCTCTGAATGATTTTGCATCATTGGCTTCTCTTAACCATTCAGAGCATTGATTTCATTCTTGACAATTACCAAACCATCATTTTTTTTATTTTTCATTTTACACTAATTATATGAGTCTCTTAATCATTTTAACCACTCAATCATTCAGCATCAAACCATTTAGCAACTGTCAAATAGCCTATATAACACTTCGATTCCTTAGGCCAACCGACCATAGTTGAATAAACCAATCATCGCAACACAACTTAACACAATAGTTATAAGGTGCACTTATCTTTAGGTGCATCATAACTTAACACTTCGCCTGTTTAACTTATTATTATATTGAAAAGCATTACTACATATAAATGATACGAAATCTTAAAAATTGTCAACTTTAATAGTATTTTTTTCTAAATTCTATGTTTATGGGATTTCAAATCCAAACAATATTTTAATATTTTAAACACCGGCTGCATGCTTTAGCAGTCGGGCTTCGACCCAAAATTGCCGAGAATTAGTCTGGGTCCAATGTGGTCTGTGATACCTCTTCCAAAAAAAAACAATATTTTAAACAGAAGACCAAAATGAAATTAAGCTCCAAGATCCTATCCAACGCTACAAAACATTTGGTTTTCATCCCAAAATTGGCCCATTTGTCTATGTATCTATGTTATTCCTTTTCATTGATATAAGGTGCATCTATCTTTAGGCATAAAATACAACATCTATTTCTAGGTATTTGACTCAAATTTCAGATATCTCTAAGTTGATATCATTCCGACAAATCCCACATGAAGTAGAGTCTAAGAAGCGTAATATGCAACACCTATCAACTACCAGACGATCAATTAAGATGAGCCCAAAAAGTACAAGGAAAACCATCAAAGAATATGAGCTCTCAAATCGGTTCGATGTTACAAAAGCCATGAAATGGCAACAAAAAAAAAAGATATCTAAAGCGCCTAATTATACGATTTTACAAATAATAAATACTAAAAGCAGCTTTCTGCACAGGGGCATTCGACAAATACTATAACACAGAGTAACGAGATGAATAACACATGAGATGCAGGTTCTATGCACCTAAAGGCTTGGCCTTGCGTACATGCCCCATGCTATTCACAAGATCTTTTCGTGTGCAAACTGGAAACATATTTATGTTCTTTAATATTTTCAGACGCCAAAGAACGTACGGAAAACTAAGCTGATCCCGGGAGGTAAAGCGGACGACTTCATTGAACCAGAGGCACATGAATACGTTGGTTACTGGAGTATGTTCCCTCACAATCACCGAAGCCTCATTTAGAGCTGCAGAAAACGTGAACATAAAATTACGCATTCATAATCTCTACCATCATGCAATAATGCAAGGATAAAAGAGTTATGGTTATCATATAAATGTATCTTAAGGTGCCAATACCAACTTCCTTTTTCTATGGGAAACCATTGGTGTCCGGGCCAGTTTACGTTCATCTCGATTAATCCCATTGGGTAACGAAGGTAACAGTAGAAAATGGCTGTGCACATGACGCATCAAGTTTTGGTCCCTGTCCTGGTTTGCTTTTTATCATCACTAATCCAACACTAGAAAAAACCGAAAACTTATTGAACAAATTCTTGATCTAACAGAACATTTACCTCAACATGGCTAGTTTTCCACATGGATATAAATAAGCAAGTATGGATTCACCTCGGCTTGTTGCCGAGACAAAAGATAAAAAAGGGATGCAAATTTTCAAACAAATGGAGAGGTGTTCTTATTAGCTGTGTTTCTAATTTTGTGTTCACCAACACCATTTAACATATAAAACTATCGGAAGAGATAAATAAGACAATACAAGAAAGGCATACAGTTCATAAAGTAAACATAAATAGGCTCATAAAATACTAAAATGATGATAGATATGACAGTACCACATAAGGGAAACAAGATATATCGTCCCTTGCATGTGTGTGGATAAGAACCCTGTGTCCATGCAACAAATTTCATATTGGCCCTTTTCCAAAAATTCCATATTGGCAAAACCGGTGTTAAAAACAATGTTCCATATTTTCTAAAAATTAGAACTTAAATGATTTAATTATCCCTATACTCTCTTTACAAAATCAGATGCAATCTTTTTGAGGGCCGCGAGAAACTTTTCTTTAAGTTCTATTTAAAGCCCACCAAATAGCCCTCCCCCAAAAATCAGCATATGCAAGTATATGAGTGTAAGGACATTAATTGAATTTGCGATAGTGTCGGCTATTTTATTCTTAGAAAATTTTTTCCATGATCTCTAATAAGGGGATGGAGTATTTAAGCGAACCAGTTATGGGGAAAAAAAGAACTTTTGATGTTCTTGATTGTTTACTTGAAGTTTTGTTACTGCATGTTATTTTCCACATTGGTATTGAAGCATACCTTTCTTGCCATTAACTCTCTTATCTTCAGGGAGGCCATCATGGTGATATTGAGTAATTTGTACTTCCACTTCTTCTGGGGTGGCTTTGTTTTTCTTGACAACAGCCTTTGCCTCATCATATACACTGCTACGGGCTCCATGTTCAGAAATTGCAAGCACAGAGTTTGAACGCCATAGAAGTGCCTCCAATACTCCCAATGGGTCTCTCCTAAATTGGGACTTTGAGTCCACCCATATGGAATATCTTGCATGAGGGAAGAGACGATGTGCCAGCATCTGTTGACATCAGCTTCAATTCAGAACTTACATCTATTACTTGCACAACTGGCAAAAAGCTTATTCATTTATGGAAGAGAATACAAAAAGATGAAAATTCAACTCATGGACACTCAATTGGACAAATACAAAAAACATCTATCAGTTATTCTAATTTCTAACTTATTTAGTTATAAGACATGATAACTATTGTGTTTTCAGTTTCACAAAAAGGTCCCAACGAGCAAGTCAGGACCACACAGTATATACCATTCAGTTCTATTACCATAATGTGGCATGTAACTGAAACACATCAACCTAAAACCAAAAACGTAGCCATGGTAATAATAAAACTAACGAGTTGATCAGATTATTACTTCTCAATATGGGATAAAGGGAGATGACATATTGTCACTTGTCAGTACAAACCCATTCAGCATCTTAATATATTCATAAAGGGGCTTTCACAAATTTTGCTACTTCTATTTTGAAACATATCTGCTTGTACCTCAACTTCCTGGCAACTCAAATGTACTAACTGAAAGATAATAGAACTCTAGGAGGCCTAAATCTTCACATGATTGGGCAAAGTGGTACCTCACATTTATGACTTAAATTGATTGCTATTAGAGCAAAAACCTTGCTTTGATGAAGCAAATGTATTAAAATTGGTGTCACCAACAATTTCTTTACCTTTGGGATTTTTCCATTCAACCTTTGATCTCTGAAAGGAAGATTCTTAACAATGACAATGCGCCACTTGCCAATAAAACGTTGCTCGTTCATTATATGTCCCTGTGCTTCCTGTGTTGCAAGAGTTATTTCATCCCAAAATGCTACATAGCAGACCTGCATAATTTTATCCCGTGAGATCATTGAAATTAAAGACATCTACATTAATATGAACTTTCATTTAATATGCAGACCTTCTGAAGTGATGCATCTGTCATCCCAATAGGCTGATAAAGATTATCTCCACCGCCAAATGCACAAGTAGAAACTACACTTTTGCAAGTTTGCATGTAACTTTTGTCTTCATTTGATATTGTAAAACCTCCATTGTCACTGTAGAAACCACAGTGTACAGATGCAGTTTCATTCACCTGTAGTAGCAGTAAATGATATACTAATTATTATCAACTTACATAGGTATATCGATAACAAGATGTAAAAGATCAGAAAGGCATGGATGTGAAAGGTTCAGGAACTAATTCTGGACAGACATCTGGTTTGATGAAAAACTCTATACAAAGTAATATTAACTTCCAACTCCAACTGAACAACTACGGAATCAAAACTACATATCAAAAGAGGCTATAACCTTAAAACTTTGCTCTCTCTGTTCAAGTGTTTGGTAACCAGTAAATAGGTTAAACCTTGTGGTCCCCATCTCCTGTTGAGAATTTGTATCATGAGGTGTATCACTCTCTGACATATATATCACTTTCTTAATAGGAACAAATGGATCTTTATTCAGCGGGAAATCCAGTTGTTGAAGTTCTTCAGGAGGAACAAGCTTCAAGCAACCTGATATGATACATGAAAGTAGTGTCATGAAGTGAAATACTTCAGGTGCCCATGAGATGTTAGAAGAGGATAAATACAAAGAACGACACTACTCTAACACGCATCACACATTGAGAATCTCACATCAGTCCACTACATTATGCAATAGTTATCATCATATATCCCAATCAAGGACAGATATGATGAAAGAAGCGTGTACTTTTAATGGTAGAATTAGAACTTTTGGATCTAATTTACTACTTCAATGAACTAGTATCATCCAAGTCTCAGGAATACATGAACTTTTTTTTATCATACTCATGGTCATGGATCCCTGATCTGCATCTCACTCTTAACATAATGCATCTTCCTAGCTAGAACAATAAAGATTGCATCATTCCACATTGTTGCCTCCCTCAGCATGATCCCTCACCATTTCCCACTCTCACAAAGAGAAAAAACTCTTCATCACGTAAAATGAACTGCAAGGATGTTGTGGGTTTTAAATCGGTTACTAATAATCAAGAAGCAATAGAAGTCCTTACAATGCAGGAAGGTTGAAGGACAGATAGACATTTAAAATACAGACCTCTAAAGGCTTCATTTGTATAGTTTCACATTGAACTTTCTTATTCCCACGTTATATTCTGTTTTGAGATCCATACAACTCTATCATACTTGTTGAGTTGTAAATTTTTTTATGTAAGTTATTCAGAATACATTAACAATAGCATCAGTATAAGCTTTTCACATAGGTATGCATGTTGCAATTGAATTATTCTGCTGTTCCAACATGAGACTGAATAATTTGCAAAAACAGAAATCTCCTTCCATTATGGTGCAGTACTTAATAAAATAAAGGCATCAAAGAAAGCCTCATAACAATTTCCTTCCAAAATCCTAACTCTATTCCTTCATTGCCAATTAACTGAACATACATAAGCAACTTGTTCGGCTTCAATACTAATGTTCTGTTTTCTAGTTTCAAATCCATATGCTGATTGTTGCCTACCAAGCTATATCATCAGTTTGCAAATAATATAGTTCAGGTCTCACTGGGAGACATATAATCAACATTATGTTAATACTAATCAAAATCAAGGCAATGATTCATCACAAATGAACTTAAAAACTTTCAGAATTTGATCTTCCCCATGCTTCCCCATACACTAATCTAAACAGAATAACAGTATTCTCCTAATTGAAGACAATAATCAAAACCTAAGAAAACGCAACTTCTAGTTGAATCAAATCAATCAAAGTTCACTCTAACCTCTACACATGATCATGTAAAATCACAAAAAATGGATTCAAATGAAAGAAGAACTCGCGATTGAACTTACGTGGAGCATCTAGACGATTCAAGTTCCCCTCCGGTTTCTTAGCCGGAGAGACCACTACATTAGGTTTCTTATCACCAGCACCAATTTCCGATTTAACAGTACTTGATTTCCGGCCAAGTTTCGAAGTCTCGAAAACGAGTAGTAGCACCGCAGCAAGAAGAACCAGCACCGGCCACCATCTCGTTAACTGCTTGCAAGTTCGGCTGGCTAAGTCGCTCTTCCCTCGGAACTCCGATTTCCGGCGTTTTCGCCGTGGCCGGGACCGCAACTTGCCTCCGAATTCATCAGGATTGTCGTCCGCCACCGGAATCGATATACCGTTGTTAAACATTTTTCTCTGTAACTACACCGCCGGAGATCTGTATCGGATAGTATGGATGGTGGTAGTCGACGACGTCACGGCTCCGTCGAAACTCCGGGTTGGATTTTGATTCGCTGTATAGTTTGGGTGAACCGACTTTGGATCCGACAAAAAGGTGAATAATGCACTTTGACCCCTTGCATTGTTGGAAAATAACGGATCTTTTCTCTATAGTTATAAGTTGCAACAAATTAGCCCCCTGCTTCATGCATTATAAAGTGTTTTGAGTAACATTCTCAAATATTTGTATGAACTTATGATATGTTTATGTTGTATCAGTTACGTATTCGTTAGCGATGCAGCGTGAAGCATCACGAAATTGAATTTCGAAATTGAGAACTTCATACAACAATCATGTTTTATTTTCTTCATTCTTGGTGTGAATTTTATGGATCCAGTTATGTACTCATTGCAGTGTAAAATTTAACTCAAACTGAGACTAGAAAAGTAATAAAGAGTTTATAAATAAAAGACATTTTAAAAACAAAAGGTGTAACAAAACAATGTTAAATAAAAAATGTTTGAACATTTGACATGCCTAGGTTATCTAAAGTGTAAACCAATAATCATCATCGATTCAACTTGCTACTAAAGTTGTTGAATTGGTTGCTTATGAAATTTAAGGTTATGGTAATGACCACTTATGGATGTTTTACTAGTGTTAGTGATGACTAAGCTAAGCTTCTTTTTTTTCTTTTTTGTAAATTTTCTTCTTTGAAATAAAAATTTTCAAGAGATTTTATCTCCCTTATCCAAGAAAAAGAAGACCAACAAAAATGACTTATAATGTCAACATGTTTGTGTAAACATATTTATTTTTAGTTTGGTTATGTTCGTATTCATCTTTAAATGATTTAAAGCTTTTTTTTATTTATGTTCACCATAAACATATATGTATTAATTTGGTGGTTTTGTTATGTTATTTATTTTGTTTATGTTTTTAACACTATGTATGTGTTTGATGGTGGTTAGAGGTGGTGAATGGTGGTTTGTGGCTAATGATGGTAATGGTGGCAGACCGGTGGTTGTTGGTTGGCAGTTGTGGAAGGTGATGATAAGTGGTGTTGAATCTAAGTTTCATTAATTTAGGAACGAACACAAAAAAATATAATTTTATTTAGTAAGATAAAAGACAAAAAAAAAAGTTGAAGAAAACCCAAATGCCTTAAATTTATCTTGTCTAACAAAAAGCTTTAACGAATGTTAAAAGAAGGGATCAAAAGCTCATGAAAATATATAGTATGAGTCCATTCTTTTATTTGTTTTGATCTTAAGACCATTAAGGGTAGAAAGTATAAACTACATGGATCAAATCCATAATTTACATCTTTATTTTAAGAATGAATACATTGGTAATCCCCTTAGATCTTGGATTTGGTCACTAGTATCATAATGGTTCTTGCTTTTTCAATTTCATAACATTCAAAATGTATATTGGGATGAGATATATACCAAGATAAATCGAATCAATTCTATATCAAGCGCAATATATGGATGAGTTAGAGACTAAAAGTGATCAATACTTCAAATCACTTTTTATCATTCTTACCTTAACTTTTATTCTTACACTAACCTTTATCTATGTTTAATTACTAGATAAACAAACATAGAAGCTTTTCTTTAAAATTTTGAAAAAGAATTGCAAATGAAAAGCAATACTTTGAAATTAAAATATATTTCACCGTCGTATATTTATTTTGGTCTTCCTATGTAATATTAATTTAACCATTTAATCAATAATATATTAGCAAATCAAAGAATCTGAATCTTAAGGCTATCAGTAGCGCAATCCTCAACCCTCTCAACCTAACATGTCACATTAGCTGACACATCAACTTTTCTCCAACCCTCTCTTAACCCTCTCATAACCCTCTACAACCCTCTACAACTCGTACCCCAGCCCTCTCACACACAACACACACACACCACACACAAAATAAAGCGGTGTGGGCAACCCGCTCAACCCCCAGCCCGCCGGCTACCATGGCCGTGTACCCCCAACCCTCCCAAACCGCTGAGCCCGGCGGGCTCCTACCCTCTCAGCCCGATTGAGTCCGCTCTCCCACTACGCACAGTCTAATACCTCTTATTTATTTTTATTTATCATTTTAACTAAGATATATTCTATACATTTAATTAAATTGTTTAGTACTTTTACTAAAATTACATGTGAAACCATATGTTATAAATGTTGTTTAAATAAACTTCAAGATAATTTAAATGAAAGGCAATATATATTATTAATTGAATATAAATAAATAAAGTCAGGGGATTTTTTATGTTGGAAAGAAAATGAAAGTAAAGTACCATTAGAGTCGTCAACGCGTTCAAAATTCAATGCATGGGTGGCAATGCATCTTCTACTATCATTTATTTAAAACATCTAGAATTGATGCTTTTTGAATTTTCCTACCAACATGGAGATTGAGTCTATATATATCTTTTACTATATTATATGAGTAAATGAGTCATTTCATAAACTTCATCAAGTAAAGTACTCTATGGACTTGGTCTCTAACATTTTTGTTTTGTTTTGTTTTACTATATTTACTTAGGTCAATTTATACATACCATAATTAATCTCATGTTTAAAGAACGACAAAAATTTACAACGAATTGATCATCTAAGCTATATGTTATAACAAATCATTTAAGATATGTGCACGTGTTAGGAAAGATGATTTACGAGTTGAAACAATTAATGTGTTGGATTTGGTAAGTGCAAAGATTTTTCTCAAAGAAGTTTAAAAAATTATTATCTTTGACTTAAATTTCTAATAAAAATTATATAATATGTTGGACCAATTTGTTGGATTTCGATAAGTACAAAGAATTTCTTAAACAAATTTTCTAAGGACTTCACGTCTCAAAATATAATGAGCATCTCCAACAAAAAAAATCTTTTTAAAATACAATTTTTTAAAAAAGATATAGGAAAAGGTAATTAAGTGATACTGAAAAAGAAATTTAACATTATTGGGGTTTTATAAATCCAGAATTAGTTTATTTAAAAAGAAGTTCATAAGTATTTTCTTTTTCAAATATTTCCTTTTTTATGACAAAAGGATACATTTAAAAAAGAAAGGTTATATATAAACCTTGTTGGAAACAAATTTCCAAAAAGGGCTGCTAAAAGAAGAGGAAGATGCAGAAGAACATTCCATTATATATGAAGTAAGCTTATTCATCATCTGATTTCATATTCAAAAAGTCAACATCCCCTAATCTAATCACACCACCTAATCTTCAATTATATAAATCCCAAATTTCCTCAAAACTTAACTAACTTCATTATTCATCCATCCATCAAAAAATGCAATCATCTCCACTTTCAATCGCCTCAATTACCTCCTATCGGAGCACCCCACCGTCGTCGGATTCCGCTGGAGCCACGCCCAATCATGGGGCGCCACGTGGATCTTCCTCCTCTCCTCCATCTCCCTCTACTTCGCCGCCTCCGTCGTCCTCCACCTCCTCCTCCTCCTCATCCGCCGCCGCTCCCGACCCGTCCCCCTCGGCCCCATCCCCGCCCTCCACAGCCTCGCCATGGCCCCCTCTCCGCGACCGATCCTCGCCGGCACCCTGGCCTCCGCCGCCGCGGAGATCCGCGACACCCGGTGGCTGTGGGGCCGGACCAAAACCCCACTCCAATGGCTTCTCTGCTTCCCATTGGGCACGCGCCCCTCGGGGCGCGTGTTCTTTTGGTCCTACGTGTTCTACCTGTCACGTTACCTGCACGTGATCAGGACCTTTTTCACAATCCTACGACGTCGAAGGCTTTCTTTATTCCAGCTCTTCTCGAACTCCATTCCCATCGTGATGTCGTTCCTATGGCTGGAGTTCTCGCAGTCGTTTCAGGTGCTCGAGATCGTGTTCACGACCTTCACGTATACGATCGTGTACGGGTACCGGTGTTGGACGGAATTAGGACTTCCGACGTCCTCATTTCCCTCGTGGCAAACATTCAAATATTTTTATTGATTTTGAATCTGATTTGCCGTTGCGGAGTTTTGTTTATGCAAGTATCAGGAGGCAGGTGCAACGGGATCGGGGCGTGGGTTTTCAATTCCGTCCTCAATTCGCGTTCCTTTCATGTTCTTGAATTCCTTCGTGCGAATGCGTTGGATTCGTAGGAAGGCGATGGAATCGTCATCGACCACCAACGGTAAAATCGAATAGTAACGGAATTCGGAGGTCTTCACATTGTTACGATAACTACCCAGCATACAAATCATTTCTTATTAGGTTCTTATTCAACTTATATAATTTTAACATTAAAGGGTAAATTTAAACGTGTACATTATATATGATTTATAGTTATATAGATTATTGATTATTCAAGTATACGTGGATAAACGGAATTTTTTAAATATAGATTGTAGGTAGAAGTTTTGTTTATTGTTTGTAATTTTAACGTCAAATATAGAGCATAACAATGTTGATTTCAACGATACTATTTTGTAACAATTCTGCATTTAATTTTGTTTTGCACTTTTTATATTGTGAAATGTATTTTCTAAGCATATAAGATGTAAAAATAAGTTTTCTAGAACACAAATCTAGAAGACTAGAACTTAACATAGATCAATTCTGCATTTAATTTTGTTTTCGCACTTTTTATATTGTGAAATGTCGTTCCTATAGTTGGACTATTTTTGGATAAAATGAGAACGTGATGATGACAATTCAAATAATAAAATATTTAGTTTTGATATAAATTTCATACATAAAATAATGTATACATGAGATGAAAATATTTGTATTGCCATAGTTGTAAAATAAACGTGATTATAAAGTCGTTTTAGGTTTAAAAATATCAATAAATGTAATATTTAAGAATGAGATAATATGAAAATCAGGGGTGGCAATCCGCGGGTTGGTGGGTTGGCGGGTCACAGGGTAGTGGGTTGGAGGGTCAGAAACCTCAACCCTGACCCCACCCATTTACTAATCGTGTCGAGTTCTTCAACCCTTACCCGTGAAGGGTCGTGTCGTGGGTCGTGTCACGGGTTGGCGGGTTGGCGGGTTGGCGGTCATAAACGGGTTGACGGGTCATAAACGAGTTGACGGGTCATAAACGGGTTGGTGGGTCATAAACGGGTTGCTTTTATACTTCATACAATTCAAATAAAAACAAAGTCCCAATACAATTAAGTTCAAAAGCAACCAAATATAATCAAGTTCAAAAGCATCCAAATACAACCAAGTTCAAAAGTAACCAAATACAACCAAGTTCCAAGTTCAAATAAAACAAGTTTAAAGTTCAAAATACAAATAAACTTAGAGCTTGTAAGAATTTGTTCAAAATACAAATATAAAGAGTGGATTTGATTTTTTTTAGTTTTTCTAATTTTTATTATATAATAAAAATATATAAAAAATAATAATTAATTTAAATATAAACGGGTTCGCGGGTCAACCCACCAACCTCGCGGGTCAACCCTTGAAATTTGGTGGGTTGGCGGGTTAGCGAGTTGGCGGGTTGGCGTGTTCAAAATTCTCAACCCAAACCCTTTTATTTTCGTGTCGGGTCGTGTCGGGTTGGTGGGTCGTGTCGGAAATTGCCAACCCTAATGAAAGTATACTAGTGTTAAACTAAAACAGATGAGATGATTTTATTCGTGAAATATTTATCATGATTGGATTACAATTTTATGTGTAGGGTTTAACGTGTGGCAGATGTGGATCCAAAAAAGTTTTTAAGACAGACCATTATATAATTCGTATAATATTTTATGAGATGAAATTTATTAAAGAAATTAAAAATGTGATGGAATTGATATATAAATGAATTTGATTGCATATTTGGTTGGCAAAAGTCCATCAAACTGATTGGAATATGTCTGTTTGGTTTGTAACTAGTTTTGAAATTGGAACGAGATAATATTAAATGACCAAAATACCTTTTTATGATGTTTTTATAAAGTTTCCATCTAATGTGCGTTTTAATGTGTGAACCTTATATAAAATTACCATTTAATATACCTTTCTTTTTTTGCTTTTGACCTCTTGTTAATACATTATTGAAAACAAAAAAAGGTTTAGGAAAACCAACAAACACAAGAGTAAATCTCGAGTAGGGACAAATCTTAAGCAAAAGCATCGACAGTAGCACAAGATCGAATGGAAGAACATGGGAAGATGGAGATAGACAAAGAACGAGAAGAACAACAGAAGAAGAAGCGAATAAATAAAGAATGAGACGAACAACATAAGAAGAAGAAAATCGATGACAACATGGCTGATCAGGAAGAAAGGAGGATGAAAACATGAGCAGAAGAAGATCAAATGGGATGGGAGGAGTAAATCGAGTAGAAACTGGCTTGTTGCAAATCTAAAAGATGGAGCAAAAAAAATAAAGAACGATGGAAGACGGAAATAAGTATGGACACGATATGACAAAACGGGATACAACATGACAAACTGGACATGACAAGAGAGTAGAGCCAGAGAGAACAAGTGTTTGTAGAGTGTTTGGTTTGACTAGGACTGAACTGGGCCACACAGAGTCAGACAAGTTTCCTTAAAAGTTATTTATTGATTTTATATATTATATGATTGTTATTATTAACACAAAAAAACTGTAAATAATTTATTTTATAAACATTTCTACACAACTTCTATAGACGCACACATGTGTATAAATATAATTTTTTTTACATACATTACATGATTGATGGTAGTTTGAAAAAACCCGATTCATATAAAGGAAATTTTATGTTTTATATGGTTTGGAAAATTATCAATTGCCGAAGGCACAGTGTAGATTTTTGCAACAACAATGATTGTGGAGGTAGAGGCATTGATGATTGGTGAATGATTATAGTTTTAGATAGTGGTGGTGGTGGTGGTCGACAATGGTGGATGAGATAGTTACAAATGATATAGTGGAGGTAGTGGTTGTGGTGGCTAGTGGTAATGGGAGTCAATGGTGGTGGTGGTTATGGTAGAGGTGAGGTCGCCCTCGTGGTAGTGGCAGCGACAATAAACGGTGGTGGTTGGTGGCCAATGGTGGTAAGGTGGAGGTGGTGATGATGGACAATGGTGGTTGGTGGCCGACGATGGTTGTGGAAGAGGTTGTCGTGGTAAAGGAGAAGGTGAAATGGCCAACGATGGTGGTGGTGATGGTGATGGTGGTAGGAGGTGGTGATCGGTGGTTACGAAGCTAGCGACGGTGGTTGTGAAGGTGATGGAGGAGGTTGTTGACGGTGGCCACCGGTAGTGGCGGTGACGGCGACCGTAACTAGCGAAGGTGACCACTAAAACAAATATCATATTAGGTCACATACCAAATGAGAGTTAATGAGTAATATTTTAGATTTTCTCTCATTTTTGCCCCAAGTTTTCCACCTATTTTGGTGGAACTAGAAAAGTTTTTGTTTTTGTTTTGTGTTGTCCCGACCTTGTATCAGACTATCAGTTCTTGTCTCTGTCCCATGTTTCACCAAAATGGAACATTGAATTCATGCTATATCTTATGTCACACCAAACATGAGACCATGAATTTTATCTTGTATCATCTGTCCCATCCCAGACACAACCTAAAATTAGGGCTGGACAATTTCCGACACGACCCACCAACCCGACACGACATGACACGAAAATAAAAGGGTTTGGGTTGAGGTTTTTGACACGTCAACCCGCCAACCCGCTAACCCGCCAACCCACAAAATTTCAAGGGTTGACCCGCGGGGTTGGTGGGTTGACCCACGAACCCGTTTATATTTAAATTAATTATTTTATAATATATATATATATATATTTTATTATATAATAAAAATTAGAAAAACCAAAAAAATCAAATCCACTTTTTATTTGTATTTTGAACAAATTCTAACAAACTCTACGTTTATTTGTATTTTGAACTTTAAACTTGTTTTATTTGAACTTGGAACTTGGTTTTATTTGGTTGTTTTTGAACTTGGTTGTATTTGAATGCTTTTGAATTTGATTATATCTTGTTGCTTTTGAACTTAATTGTATTAGGACTTTGTTTTTATTTGAATTGTATGAAATATGAACTTTGACCTGTCAACTCGTTTATGACCCACCAACCCGTTTATGACCCGCCAACCCGCCTCTGACCCGCCAACCCGTGACACGACCCACGACACGACCCTTCACGGGTAAGGGTTGAAGAACTCGACACAATTAGCTAAATGAGTGGGGTAAGGTAGGGCTGGCAATTCAGTTCAGGTTAAATGGGTCGTGTTACTTTCAGGTCAGCCATTTTCGTGTTACTTTCGTGTCGACCCATTTTTGACCCAAATCCATTTCGTGTCAGGTTCGGTTCGTGTCACTTCCATTCGTGTTCGGTTCGGGTCGTGTTTCGTGTCGACCCATTTTACTACCGAGAAAAAAACTGTGTCAAGTTTTCTTGCGGGAGGGGGATATTCGGGTCGGGTTTCGGTTTGACCGGTTGACCCATTTCAAGAAAAAAATGCATACATATTTAGACTTTAAAACTTGAAAGCACATAAATATTTTAAGCTAACAAATCCAAAAATTCAATTCGCACTTTTATTTTTCTTTCAAATTGAAAACGAAAACAAAACAAAATTTTCAAATTCCCACCACTTTATTAAGGCTATGTTTGGCAAGCGTAGCTTATAAGCTAGCTGGTAGCTGATAAGCTAGCTGTTGATTGATAAACTTTCTAGTAGCTGATAAACTAGCTTATGAACAAATTATGTTTGGCAAAAACTAGCTTATGAGTATGTAAAATGACCAAAAAGGGTATCTTTGAATTTAATAATTAATATTAATAGGGGTATAACTGGAAAAAACTACAATAAGCTCTTCATAAACTACTCAAAGTGGCGTTTCAAAAGGCTAGCTTTTGATACATGTTTGGATGGACTAGCTTATAAGCTAGCTTATTTTTGCCAAACACAGCCTAATACTTAAAAATATATTTTGATTCAATTCCCATTTTTTTTTCTTTCAAATTGAAAATGAAAACAAAACAAAAATTTCAAATTCCCACCACTTTATTAATACTTAAAAAATATATTTGAATTCAATTCGCACTTTT
The DNA here is from genome assembly GCA_030169165.1 of Centaurea solstitialis. NCBI lineage: Eukaryota > Viridiplantae > Streptophyta > Magnoliopsida > Asterales > Asteraceae > Centaurea > Centaurea solstitialis. The sequence goes on along the minus strand of CM058040.1, from coordinate 89,173,891 downwards.
TTTCTTTAAAACTGAAAACGAAAAAAAAAAAACAAAATTTTGAAATTCCCACCACTTTATTAATAATTAAAAATATAAATTTAGTAAGTTAATTTAGAAAATTAAAATTTTGATGTAATATTTATTTTAGTAGTTATAAATATTTATTTAATAATTCGGGTTAATCGGGTCATTTTCAGGTAATCAGGTTTTACCTGAACCCGACCCATTTTTTTTGTGTCATGTTCGTGTCGATCCATTTTATACTCATTTGAATTTCGAATCGGGTTCGTGTCGACCCGTTTCGTGTTCGGTTCAGGTCGGGTTTCGGGTTCGTGTCTCAGATTGCCAGTCCTAGGGTCAGGGTTGAGGTTTCTGACCCGCCAACCCGCCAACCCGTAACCCGCCAACCCATCAACCCGCGAATTGCCACCCCTGCCTAAAATTGTAAATGATAAATTTAAAAGTCGTTCACCAAATTAGAATATATGATTATGTGACATTTTGGCCCAACCCAATTCCCAAATCCCAACCCCGATTCTAACCCTTTTTCCAAGCATACATATCGGCTTAATCCACTCCCCAAGCCCACACTTTTTGTTATCCCAAAATTCCCAAACCTTTAAATTAATTGTCTCGCTTTAAAGTTTAAACCCTCTCAAATCTCCATAAATTATTCAAATTTTCATACTAAAAGGTTAAGATTTAAAACTTTCAAATATATTATATTTTCATTATAGAAGAAAAACACTATGAAGGTTTAAAAAAAATCTAACCTTCACAATGAAAATATTGTGAAGCTATTTTTTTTTTTTGAATCTTCACAGTGAAAAACACTGTGAACGTAACATTGATAGTGTTTTTGATATGAAGGTTTAAGTTTTTTTTTTTACTTTCCCAGTGTTTTGCTGTAAAGTTTCATGTGTAAAGTCTTAGTCTTACCGATCTCATGAAAACAACTTGGTCTTGCGTGAACCTAACTTTATATATGTATGTATGTATATGTATATTTTAATAAAATATTGTTTTTTCTTTTTTAGACATTTAACATTAAAATTCCTTATTATCATAAAAGAAAATTATTATTTCGTACAAATAAGGAATTTTCTTTTTTCCACAAATTCTCACAAGTCATTCAGTAGAACACTAGATAATCATCGTTTGGTTGGAATTTAAGCATAAATAATAGAGATTAACACACAACATGCAAAACACACCAAACCTACCACAATTCTATTTAGGATTAAATTTTTTTTTGAACTGCATTTTTAGCTCACACAGACATTCTGGGGGTATCCGGATCTATACGGGCACCGAGTAATCCTCCGCGCCCATGAGCCGACCCGAAGGCCAACCCATGGACTCGCCCCTGAACCGACCCGAAGACCAGCCAAGAGCTGGATACCGCAGAAGAGGTCTATAAGACCTTTGGCCTTTTTTGTACTGAGCGGGGCTCGAACCCACGCCAACCTATCTTTCAAGGCAAGCGCAAGGATGTTATCTACCACCGGTTAGCTAGACATTCATTGGTCTATTTAGGATTAATTGGTTACGCATTTAACTAAATTTGTGATGAAGGAATCAATTAACCATGAAGGGTTTTTTTTTTATTATTATAATAGACAATGGAAAGAAAAATTTTAGACTTCTTTTTATACGATTGCTCGAAAAATAATTAGAAGTAGGATGTCAAAATGAGCATCTGTTTTAGATCACAAATGCAAAGATATTTTTGGTGTTTTGTTTGTGCTACTACTTAAAGAACCGAAAATTGGATGTTGGTTATGAACGTTAAATTTGGATCACAAGCATAAAGATATTTCGGTACATGAATTAATGAAAGAGAAAAATGACTAAAGTACTCACCACACGTTAGGTGTTTGATGACACTTAATGACTTGGGATCGAAGAAGTCTAAAACAAGGACCACATCGTTATAATAAAACCTTTTAAACAAAAATGTAAGAAATGAAAACTTCGGACATATCATCTTGAAGATTGAGCAATAAAGGTATATGAACGATCTTTTGTAATATACAAATTAGATAATTTTCTTGTTGTATAAGAAATTACAATGAACAAAGTAGTGTATTAATGCTCATTAGATCCATGTTCCAATTCTCCAAAACCAAAATGAGAAGGTTGGCAAATTAATCAATAACTTTCTTTTGGTAAACTTTTGATTAAAATTGAGCATGTCATGACTATTTAGTTGAAAATCTAATCATGGTTTTTGAATTTGGTACTTATAATTGAAAGTTAAAGGGTTGTTTACTTTTGGAATAATGTTTTATTCGGTAAAATATTGATTATTATTTTTATATTTAAATCAAATGGTGATGCTTTTACTTGTTTGGCAACCAACCATTTACTCATGAGTTTAACGACCATACAGTCGGGAGCTTCTTAATTCATTCTATGTTTGGTTCAAGATTATTGGTTGACAACCCTTAAATGGATAAAATGTTTGATTTGGTGTCATATTTAGTACTAAGTTCATTGTTTTGTTCATCATTTTAATCTAAATGAGATATAAAAAAGGAATTGGTAATAAACAGGTTTTTCTATTTTGGAAAAATGTTAGAAAACATTTATCCATTTACTTTATTGAGTTTGATAAGATTAGTCAGGGTTAATATAGCAAATTACAAGCTTTATTAAATGTATTTTTCTCAGCCAATACCAATTTTATTATGAATGTATTCATTATGTAAATGATAATGAACCAAGACAAACCAGAATGAGGTAGCTTTGCTCTTCTTCTAAATCTCACATATTTGTTATGGTGCTTGAACATTGTTTAGAGATTTCTTTGCTAGGATTGACCCACTAGTGAAAGAGCTATATAAGATTTTGAGATTTTAATTTGAAATAAGTTGTTTAGTAATCTATCATCTTATCCCATTTACCTAATTTGGTAGGACAAAAAAATTATATTTTAGACCATTTAGTCTCATCCTATCTCACTCTAATGTCCTATCAAGAACAAGTATGGCCACATGTTTCTAATAATCATTACTGGTTTGCCTCTCTTTCAACGGTTGTTTAAATGCCAGGCCGTCTTAAAAATAAAAAATGTCTAAATTGCTCCCATGTGACCAAAGTTAAAGGAAAACATAATTAATAGGCCAAATTTGTAAAGATTTACAAAGTACAATGAAACGTTGCTTTGATATATCACATGAGTAAAATACATAATTTTTTATCACCGTCTAGCTTATCAATTAATGACTAGTTTATTAGCTAATTTACTAACCATTACCATCACCATAACCACCATCGCCACCATCGCCGGCCACCATCATCACCGGAACCACCACCACCCACCATCACCGTAACCACCATCGTCGGACACCATTATCACCGGAACCACCACCATCACCTTAACCACCATCGCCAGCGTCGCCGCGCAGTACCACCATCGCCGGCCACCATCACCATTACCACCATCACCGCACCACCATCGTTGGCCACCATTATTACCAGAACCACCACCGTCGACCAACACCGTCAACCAACACCGTAACCACCATCGCCCACCGTAACCACCATCGCCCACCATCACCGGAACCACCTGTTAGGAATTATGTGCAGAGTTGACAAACCAAGTGATAACACATCCAATGTTACGAGACACTTGAGGGTCACACCTGTGAGGACCTATAAGTCGAACAAGTTAGATGAAACCCCGAAATGGAGAATTAGTATTTATAATAGTGTATTATAAATGTATTGGGTAATTACAGTCAGAATTACCAAAGATTGGAGGGCTATTAATTAATTAGGATGTTATATATTTATTAGATAAATAAATATATAATAGTTAATTAATAAAATTTTATATATTAGATAAATATATAAATCATAATTATCATATGCAAATTCTTTTCCAGTTAATAAGGAAAAGATTTGAGATAATTATAATATGGAAACTGGATTACTTTCAAACTGTATTTTTCTTCCCATATAAATAAGGCTTGTGGGTTAAGGAATAATTAAGCTTTCAGTTAAGAGAAAAACAATTTCCAGTTTCCTCTCTCTCCTCTCTCTCTCTACCGGCGCCAAGTACCCCCCCCCCCCCGGGTCGGTTTTGTTTTCGGGTTTTCATACAGTTCTACTAGAGGAGCGTTCGCTGGTCGATCATTGGTGGATTATAACTCAAGCAATCCAGGTAAATTAATCTAACCTAATCCTTTAGGTTTAGAACTATAAACGATTAAGATCAATTAGGCTTTAATGGGTTTTTAGCTTTTATCGCTTCCGCATGTTTAGATCAGAAACAGCGTGTTTCTGATCACGTGGGTTTTTAACAGTTTGTTTTCATAACCCACGAGATACATCAAACCAGCGAGGTTTTGATAGATCTGAGATAATCCTCGAGTCAGTTTGATCCGAGGATACCCACAAAAACCCAACAGTGGTATCAGAGCCATTGTTAGAATCGTTTTCAGTTTATCAATTTATCTGTTTATGTGATCCGTTAAATTTATTCTTGTTTCATATGTATCAAGTTTTAAAAATCTGATTTTTATTAGGTTTAATATGATTACATAAAATTCGTTTTTTTTTATTGCACGAAAAACCTAATCATCGAAAAACACCGACGATCGGCGGCAGAACGACGGCAGTTGGCCGACCGGACTACCAGGCCGATCGCCGGAAACTCTTAGCCACACGAACAACCGGCCGCACCACAGCTTGTGGTGACGGCGACGGCTGTTATGTTTCTCGAACCACCAGGCCACGCTACCAGTTGGGTAGCGGTGGCCGAACCACCTTCGCAAAACACGGCAACGAACGCCCGGCCAAACCACCAGATAGGTGGTGGCGGCGTCTGGTGTTCGCAAAACGTGATCGACGGCTGTTTGATCGATGGAAAGGCGACGATCTACGGTGGCGGCAGATGCCCGGCCATCGAACGGAAAAACACCAAACCACAACCACCCAGATTGGTGGTGGCTGTGGCGGTCACAAACACGGAACCGCAACCACCAGGCGGTGGCTGCGGCGGATACACACACGCAACCGCTACCACCCGATTGGTGGTGGCGGGTTGTTCCTCAATGATGGCCAAGGGTGGAAACACCACGTTGATCACGATCGCCGGCCACACCGCGTAAAGCGGCGGCGGCGAACGCCCGGCCAAACCACCAGAGAGGTGGTGGCGGCGATCTCGTAATTACACAGCCAAAACCACCGAGTGGTGGTGGCCAACGTTTTTCTAAAACCACCGAACCGCACCACTGTGGCGGAGGCGGCGGTGGCGATGATGTTGTTTTTCAATCAATCGGCCGATCGAAAGACGACCACCACACCACCGATTGTGGTGGTGGTGGCATCGATGTTTTTTTTCCAATCAAAATCGTGGTGGTAAAGCTACTACCGTTGCTAATCGACAGATGACGGCGATTACGCAACCGCCAAACCAAACCACCAGCGTGGTGGTGGCGGCGATTCCATGACCACCAAGTCACACCACCAGCTAGGCGGAAGTGATTGGTGATGGTCGAAAGGGATAACGGTAGCTAAACGCAAATGTTACTACCCTAGGATTTTTCCGTTTTGGGACAAGTTTCGTTATCAGGCCCAAAGGCCCAGTTCTTTGGACCAAGTTATGGTCCAAAAGAACTCGTTTGGTTTTTAAGACATTTTATCCAAAATAAATTTTACTTGGGATTTCTTTTATCTGATAAAACTTATTCAAATTAGTTTTAATTAATCTCTTAGGAAAAATTAAAATTTTTCGAATAAACCAGTTTTTAATTGGATCGTTAAAACCAGTTTAATATTTTTGGGTAAAAGGATTAAATGATGTTTAGATTTATTATAAATCTCAGTTTTAAAAGTTAAAACAATCTAAAGTTTTTCTTTTAAGATTCATAAAACAGTTTGTTTTTCGAATCAGTTATAAAACCAAGTTTTGCAATAAGATAATTGAGACAAGATAATTTTAACGGATCCAGGTTTATTTTTCTCGTAATTACAATATTGCTTTTGTTGCATATATACATATAATTGCGTGATTGCTTGAGAACTATATATGATTTTCAGTTTGATTTTACATATATATACGTTATAGTACTTGCCAACTTAGACCCTTGACATATTCATGGGGAGGCCTGCGTGCCATTTACAACCCCTTATGTAATAATGACCCTAGGATAGTTTTTCTTTCTTTTGGGATGACGAGGCCAGTGGGAGCTATTCTTCATCTTACCGGAATACTACAAAGCATGGCGAAGCCAGTGGGAGCTACGCGAAGTTTTGAAGTTGTAGAAAAACTAGGTCATTATTGGTCCCTAGGAACAAAGTTGGCAAAACCTATAATTAGTTGTTTGCGTAGTTATAATTATCCGTGTGCATAATTAACTGCGTAGTTGATGCTAATAACTGTTAGTTTATTAGATATGTTTTAAAAGGGAATTTTTTTTTTTAAAACAAGAAGAAAATAGGTTTTATTAATTTTTCAATCGAAAACCTTTAAAGTGAAGCATTTTAATAAAACCTAGTGTATTGTTATAAAAGAGCAAAGTTAACAAAACAGTTAGCTTTTGTCAGACGGAGAGGTTATTGAAACAGGTAGTTTCGATCAGCCAGTACACTTTAAATCAGTTGATTTCAATCAACCGATATTTTAAACAGTTGGTTTAAAACAACATGAATATTTAAAACAGTTAGTTTAGAATATTAATTGCTCTTTATAACAACGTATAAATGATTGTTTTATAAAAGGGCAAAGTTGACAAAACAGTTAGTTTTATTCAACTAGGTATGCTATTAAAACAGCTAGTTTTAGCAAATGATTTTAGAACAGTTAGTTTTAAAATTATATGTATGTTTCAAACAGTTGGTTTAAAACATAAGTAGCCTTTATAAACAATCAGTTTTTCAAAATCCTGGAAATAAAGTTTTTCAAAAACCCCGAAAATCATAGATCAGTAGTGCAACCCATCTAGGGGCACCTTCGGCGTAAAGTACATAGGCGTTGTAAGTGATCACACATTCGACGTCTGTGTTCAAACTGAAGCTGAAGGGGTTACATAACTCTGCGAATTATCTCCGGGTGGTACCGGCCAGAGTATAGTAATCAGGTCCCCAAAATGGTGAGATCTGTTTTGGTACTATAAAGTTCACCGGGTGGTACCGGGCCAAAAAGCACTTAGAGGGACTAAAACATGCACAGGTAGTTGCCAAAGTCCCGAAAAGATCTAGGAGTCATGTCAGTTAGATATGATTGGTAAAAGTCCTTACCTACCGAAATAAATACGAGTCTGGTGGAGCAAGAACATTACGCACATCAGGACGTATGAAATAAGGATCCTAGTCCAATAAATTGATCATTTAAGGGTTTATTGATATTTTATTGGAAATTAGTCTATTTACAGTTGCTAAGACCAAAATTTTATTTTGTGTAGATGGCAAGCACTGTTACCAGCACTAACAATCTTTCCCTCCGCTCTATCCTGGAAAAGGATAAGTTGACCGGCTCTAACTTTCTTGACTGGGAGCGCAATCTGATGATTGTGCTCAGACATGAAAGAAAGTGGTATGTGCTTGAAGAGCCACTTGGGGAGGCACCTCCGGCAAACGCTCCGGCTGCTGCCAGAAACGCCCACAAGAAGCACTCAGATGATCTCCTTGATGTTGCCTGTCTGATGTTAGCAACTATGAGCCCAGATCTGCAAACAGGGCTCATAAACACGAATGCTTACGACATGATCCGCCAGCTGAGGGACATGTTTCAGACTCAGGCTCGTACAGAGCGCTACGATGCCACCAAAGCATTCAATGAGTGCAAGATGGTCAAAGGGACATCAGTAAGTGACCATGTCATGAAAATGAAACGGCACTTAGATCATCTGGAGAGGCTGGGTCATCCCGTTCCGTTGCAGCTAGCAACTGACACCATACTTAATTCACTGTCAGAAGACTACAGGCCCTTTGTAGTCAACTACAACATGAATAACATGGAGAAAACTGTAGCAGAGTTACACTCCATGCTTAAGACAGCTGAACTAAATATGGGGAACAAGAACAAGACAAAGGATGTCTTGATGGTAAAAGACGGAGGGATTAAAAAGAAAAATGGGCATGCTAGCACCAGCAAGGGAAAAGGACCAGTTCAGGCCATCCAGAGTGCACCCAAGAAAGGCAAGGGCAAGGGCAAGGGCAAGAAGGTTAAGCCAAACAAAGCTAGGACCGAGAATCGCTGCTTCATATGCAACGAGATCGGTCATTGGAGGCAAAACTGCCCTAAGCGTCATGAAGCAGGTATGTAAAACCTCAGAAAAATTTATGATTGCTTTGATTTGACACTTCTTACTTGTTAGCTTACAAGTATACTGATACCTAGAGCAAATGACATTGCAGGAAATCAGAAATGAAGTGAAGTGCCCAGGAGTTGCCGAGGATCAAAGCACGAGATAATTTAAGTCAAGACATCTTTTGAATTTATAGTTGTAAAACAGTTATTTTGGGGGTTTTATGTTTTAAACAATGTTTGGATAATTATTTTTATAATTCGATGCTTTTATTTTTCAAAAGTTATTGTCTTGACAAATATCTGATTATGCTTAGTGTTTGTATGATCCTAGTTGTTAATGCCTGTTATAATTACTTTAATGAGATTGAAGTAATTTGTATAAAAACTATCAAAACACACAAGATTCTATAAGGAATGTGTTTTGAGGATAAAACATTTATGAATAATAGTTTTGTGATCAAAAGGAAGAATTTAAGATATTAACTCAGATAGCGTTAATAACAGCATTTATAAAACTAGAAAGATTCCAAGTTCTGGAATTAGGATTTGACCAAATCCAGTTAAGTTTTATAAAAGAAATTCTCAAATCAAGTTTGATCAAGTTTTATTCAAATGTTTAAAAAAGGAGAATTTAGGATATTAACTCAGATAGCGTTAATAACAGAATTTATGAAACTAGAAGAATTCCAAGGTTTGGAATTAGGATCTAACCAAATCCAGTTGAGTTTCATAAAAAGGGAAATTCTCAAAGTTCATTACTTGAAATTAGGATTGACTAATCAAAGTCTTGAATAAGTCAATAGTAAATTTTGAGTAATAGTTAGTTTTTATGCAAGCAAGTGGGAGCCCGATTATTCTCTATCTAGTCTAAGATAAAAGAATAAAAGACATAATTATTGATATATCTCGGAATTCATAAATCCAGGTAGGATAAGAATTCATAAGATATAGTTTACCCTTTTAATTAAAAGGATAAAAGTTTCAAGACCCATGAAACAGAGGTCGTGACTGACTTAAAAAAATCAATAATTATAGTGTTGGATTAAAATATATAGCATTCCAGTAGATTTGCCAGGATTGCAAATGGAATCAGATTTCAGGTAGAAATCATTCATCTACACAGCAACTAAGGAAAGTTGTAGTTTTACATATTCAGGAACTGGAAGTTAGTCCAGGTCTCCGAGTTCATGGAATATGATAAAAGTCTAATTATTGTCTTAAGAAGTGTTTGCAGAACAATAATTAGCAGATACAAGTAAATAGACTTGTGTTTTTGGTTATCACTTTGATTAGACTGGTAAACTTTAATCAAAGGGTTTAAAATTGAAGGTAGGTGATACTTCATTTTTGACCAATATTTAACAAACGTTAAATAGACATTATGAAAGTTATTAAAGAAAAGACATTCAGTCTTGTTATTATTACAGCGTGTAATATGGACTATACTAGATTGATTTCTTTATCACTTTCACATTTTTGCATGTTTTTAATTAATCCAGGAATGAAACTAGTTTCCAGTTTTCATTCAAAATCTGTCCGTGACAACTTATCATTGTGGGAGCATGATAAGGCGTTAAAGTCATTGTGAACTTTTAGGTAGTTATGATCATTGCTGAATAACAGCTACAAGTGTTGTAGACTAAAAGTTGCACAGATATTTGATAGAGTAGCAAATATCGGACGTGATCCGCGGTTGAGATTACTTCTTGGAAAAGGTCATAAGTAAATCTCACAGTGGTTGTCCCTATCACCTGAGGTATCTGATTTGATATCATGAGGACTACTGAATTCTTAGTGCACTCAACCGCTACGCCGTAACAGGGTGGCTATAAAGGGTGTAACTAGATTCAGCGGAAGCCGTGGTGTCAAAGGCAGATATGCAAGATGGGATTTGCACCTCTTCTCAGAAGAGAGATATTTCTGGGCCCATCTTGACTGACTAAGTATACTGATGAAGTGCATGGCCATGCCCAAACGAACTGATTAGTTCTTTGTCGTTTACCTATCAGTGAAAGTCAGATAATCAAGAGAACAGAATCTTGAGTATTTAGAGTTGACACTTTCCAAGCTCATACTCATAGATGAAATATCGCGATGCAAAGGGAAAAGCCAAGATATACCCAATCAATGAACAGTAGTTTCATAGATACCAATTCCTCACGGAATATTTATATCACCAAGTCTGGGTATAAGAGTTCTTGTAACCTGGTCAGCCTAAGTGCCTGTCTAGGGGCCTCCTTAGGACAGTGTAATCAAAGGTGGTATTGCCAACTTGCACAAGTGGGAGTCTGTTAGGAATTATGTGCAGAGTTGACAAACCAAGTGATAACACATCCAATGTTACGAGACACTTGAGGGTCACACCTGTGAGGACCTATAAGTCGAACAAGTTAGATGAAACCCCGAAATGGAGAATTAGTATTTATAATAGTGTATTATAAATGTATTGGGTAATTACAGTCAGAATTACCAAAGATTGGAGGGCTATTAATTAATTAGGATGTTATATATTTATTAGATAAATAAATATATAATAGTTAATTAATAAAATTTTATATATTAGATAAATATATAAATCATAATTATCATATGCAAATTCTTTTCCAGTTAATAAGGAAAAGATTTGAGATAATTATAATATGGAAACTGGATTACTTTCAAACTGTATTTTTCTTCCCATATAAATAAGGCTTGTGGGTTAAGGAATAATTAAGCTTTCAGTTAAGAGAAAAACAATTTCCAGTTTCCTCTCTCTCCTCTCTCTCTCTCTACCGGCGCCAAGTACCCCCCCCCCCCGGGTCGGTTTTGTTTTCGGGTTTTCATACAGTTCTACTAGAGGAGCGTTCGCTGGTCGATCATTGGTGGATTATAACTCAAGCAATCCAGGTAAATTAATCTAACCTAATCCTTTAGGTTTAGAACTATAAACGATTAAGATCAATTAGGCTTTAATGGGTTTTTAGCTTTTATCGCTTCCGCATGTTTAGATCAGAAACAGCGTGTTTCTGATCACGTGGGTTTTTAACAGTTTGTTTTCATAACCCACGAGATACATCAAACCAGCGAGGTTTTGATAGATCTGAGATAATCCTCGAGTCAGTTTGATCCGAGGATACCCACAAAAACCCAACACCACCATCATCACCGGAACCACCATCATCACCGGAACCACGATCATCACCGGAACCACGATCATCACCGGAACCACCATCGCACAACATCGTCGGAGAAGATGATTGGACTTTGCCGGAGAAGATGGTCGGACGCCGAAGAAGATGACCGGTGTGGCAGAAGGAGGTGGTGGTGCGGCGGCAGGCGGCAGAGGTAGGTGGTGGTGTGAGTTTGGGACCAAATCAATAAATTATTTTAATATTTTAGAATTAAAAAAATCAAAAATCAGAAAAATAATCTGCAACCTGTTTAGTAGGTCACCCAATACATACAATAGCAACATTTTGAAACTTTAGTATATTAAATGGTAGTTTTCAATAGCAAAAAGTGACAAGTTGGATACATTTTGGAAAACTAAACCCTTTCTAAAATAACAATTACATCAAATCTTATTACCTTTTAAACATATTTTGCCATTTGTCATCTATATGACTTTTCTACCAAATGCCCACCCTAGAAGATTTTAAAATCGGAAAGAAAGACGTGATCCTCTTGCCAGTGTGCTCCAAGGGTCTCTTTTGTCAATTCACCACTTTTAAATTTATGTTGCCAACTCACCACTCTTAAAGGGACGTTTTTGACAATTTACCATTCCTGAAGAGGTGTTTCTGCCAATCTACCACCCTTAAAGTAGTTGATGGGTCAACTTTTATCTTCTTATTTTTTAGGTTATAACCAAAAAAGCAGTTTTTATACAACAAAAAATAAGAACAAATATGCTTGGAACCCACTACACGTACATATAATCTTTGTCTGGTACCGTGTCCACTTTATACACATACTTTACAACCACTACATACAATTTTTTATCCAAATTTCAAAAACATCCAAATTTAATTCAATGTATTTATCTAAATATATATTTTATAAGAATTACAAAAATATAAGAAAATGGTAAAATTGATAATTTCAAACTCAACGTTAATTTCCTTTTCTACGCATATTAAATTTTGTACGTAATTCTTTTTATTGTTTTAGTTCAATTTATTAATAAATGATCAATTGTAATTATATAAAAAGTAATTTTAATAGTTTTTTATATTTAACAAATATCTATTTTAATAAGTTTTTTTTATTACGAGGAGATAAGATGTAATTTGTTAAAAGTTTGGCCGTCAAATAAGTAAGATCATGCAAGTCTTATCGTGTAGGTCAAGTACACCGGATATTCACTCGGACAAATAGGTATTCTATTTCAAAGGGGTCCCTGTAGTTTGCTCAAGTTTTACATTTACTCTAGAAATCCAATTTTTCTATGTTGATGGTACTAACATTCGAAGTCTTTGTAGCCAACACCATCAGTTAATAATTGTTAAGAAGAAAAACAAGTTTAGTTCTTTAAATAAACCATACGGACGAAAAACATGATTCACTTTAACATTGGTTGTGTTTCATATTTAGAAAAAAGTAAAAATATTTCAAGTACATTTAACATGCGATATTCACATACTAAACTTTGTTCGTTAGATTAAATGATCTTTTTGTTATGACAAACATATTTGTATTTTGAAAAGTTAAAATATTGTTACATTATTAAATTAAATTATCAGGTAATTGTGTAAACTACAATTGGTATGCTAATAAAAAAATATATTCATTTGTTAACGATATAATCCAATATCTTTAGTAAATAATTTTAGAAATTGGTGAACCTCAACTATTAGATTATAGTTTCCTCAAAGACTAATGTATCTTTCTAATGAATACTAAATTGGCAGTGCTAATTCTTGAAACTTTAAGTCTATATGTGGTACATAAGATAAGACATGACAACTTTTTGTCCCACGATTGATGCGATATAGAATAAAATAAGAATTTACTAAACTTATTGTCTCACGTTTGGTGCGACATAGAATGAAATAAGAATTCATTGTTTCACGTTTGATACAACATTGGTCAGGGACAATGTAGGGGAAGAATGAGATAAAAAGTAAAATGTTATTGATTAATCCTCATTTGATATATAACCTTAATATGATATTTGTTTAGTGGTTACAATCACCATCACCACTATGGCTATCAGTAGCCACCTCCACCACCTCTTCCACTACAACAACCTCCTCTACTACTTATACAACCATCGTCAGTTACCACCTTAGTAACCACTGTTCATTGCCACCTTTGCAACCACCATTGGCCATCGACCACTACCGTTGGCCATATCGACCTCCTCTTCCACTTCAACAACCTTCTTTACCACCTCTACAACCACCGCCATTGTACCTCTGCAACCACCATCGACTACTAACCGCCACTGTGCATCGCTACCATCACCACCATTGGCCATCTCTACCATAAACCTCCACAACATGCTCCACTAGTACCATCACCCCTCCACCATAACCACAACCACTACCTACACCACATTAGTCACAAGTACCTCCTTTAGTCGAGTGCCACCATCGCTACCATCTCCCATCTTCACGTTCTCCACAACCACCACCACCCATCGTCACCACTTGTATTACCCACTACCTCTAACATAATCAACACCCCTCCAACTCTACCATAACCACCATCATCCGTTATATCAAATTTTTTATTCAAATTTGGTACTATTATACATGTATGTACTTATGTTTATGATAATTGTGTAAAAATATCTATAAATTAAATTATTACTTTATTTGTGTTAGTTGTAACTATTACATGATTTATATATGTATAATCATCAAATAATTTTTATGGATAACTTGTCTAGTTCTATTCGTACCAAACACCAGACATACATTTATTCAGTCCAACACTACTCTTTTGTCATTTCAATTTTGTCTTATCTAATCCAGTTTTATCTTGTCTAATTTAGTTCAATCATCTTTTCGTAGCAATTGCTACCTAAATGTTATAAAAATGAAAAAAATTAATGATCATCAATATAAATAATTATTTAAGGAACCAAATTTCAAATATGAACAAAGCATAAGGATCACCAATATAATTCACTCTTTATTTTATTATTTTCGTAGAGAAATAGGAATTTTATTGGTTGTGGTTTGTTTGTTTGTTTCTTTGCGCAACCCACCGACTAATTTAAAAATAAATGGTCCCTAATGTATTTCTTCATCTGCACTTTTAGTCATTTAGTCTTGAAGTTTTAGATTTGGTCCTTCTAGAATTCTCTTATCAAGTTTATCTATTTTGCGGTTCTTAGTATGTTAGTGCCTCTAAAACAGACACACTTTTGGTGTATCCATTGGTATCTTATGAAATCATTTGTATCTAATTCAAATATTTCTAGATGTTAATTGTGAGTCGTGTATTTTAACTATGTTGAAAGAGTTTGTACATGGATCCTATATAGTAGTTGGGACTATGGATGAAAATTTAACATACGAATACTTGCTTCTTAAGAGGCCAGGAAGGTGTTGATTTTTTTTATATGAAGTTAATTCGAGGATCATACTATTCGTTAATATTTTGACCACATAGATGTCACATCATCATCATTATCAACCAATTAATCGGTACATAATGAGTTCCTCATACCTCCTCCTACTGGTATGGATTTATTTCTTCTTGAACCTGTCAGGGAATAGATTGGACAAAAGTACAAAGCATTCAAAGGTATAGAGTAAGATCTAGGATAAGGGTGTACTCCCCACGCATTACCCACCCACCTAGTTGGGACAAAAGTATCAAATACCATAGGTACAAGAAATAAGGTTAGATTCGTAAATAATTATCTTTAGCTAAAAGCCAAGAACAAGTCATCTTCTTGCGTTTTCAATCTACTAAAACAATTGAATCATTATTTCAGTATTGTTTTCGTCATCGTATCTAATATTTCAATTATTTTAAATTAAAAGTGTAAACGAGCCGAGTCGAGTCGAGTAGTGGGTTAATCGAGCCGAGTTCAAAAAATAATGTTGGGCTCGAGCTCGATTAACTTTTTCAATGTCGAGCTCGAGCTCGAATATTTTTTGAGTTATCGGGCTCAAAGCTCATTTATTGGTTCGAACTCGCGATCGATTAACTCGTTTATCTACTACTTGGGCTCGGTAATTTTTATATTTTCATACCATTACTAATAAAATATATGTACATGTTTGGCTCGAAAAAAGGTATGCTCGAAGCTTAGCTCGACTCGACTTGACTCGGAAAATTTAATCTAGTTTTCGTACGAGTCAAGTCGAACATTGGTGTTATAAAGCTTGGCTCGTTAAGTTAAACGAGCTCGATTGTGTGTTCAAGATTGACTCGAGCTCGAGTATTATTAAGCTCGAGCTCAAGATAAACGAGCTCGTTAAAAGCTCGACTCGGTTACACCCCTAGGAATGACAATCGAAATAAAGACGAAATTAGTAAAACTTTGGAGTTATTAGGGATGGAAAGTGGACAATTCAAAGCCTAAGGATAAGATCTGTATGTATAGCAATAGTTCAAGGACCATTTTTGTAATTAATTTTTCAATGCTACTGTTGTATTGTCTCCCTCGCACAAAACAGAGAAAGATTTGACTCTCTCGATTCAATTCAACTAAATCCGAATCATCCGCCATTGCCATATAAAGTAAGGTAAGCACTAGTATTTCTTCCCAATTTTATCATCATTCTTCTTGATTCAATTCAATACGTATAATATATATATATCTGTTTTTAATTGCTTATCTATGCGTAATTGTTTCATTTGATGTTGAACGAGCTCAAATTTTTTGCCTTCTGGTTTCAGGTTTGTTTATAGTTTAGATTTTAGATCTTATATTCGTGTTTCATTCAATTTTTTGGATTTCGTTTACTACTTATATCAACTGTAATGAAAATCTGATTGTAGAAAACTTTGTTTTTTTTAATTAAATTTTAGGTGAATTTTGAATAAAAAAAATTCGTTTTTGGTGGTTTTGTATGGTTTATTGTTGGAGGTGGATGATTTAATGGGGACATAATACATAAAAACTTAGGGTTGATCTAATCGTCTTTAGAATTAGATGATGCAAAATCTTGTACATCTAATCTCAAGTTTATTAAATTGTTTGAAACCTAATTATAAGGATGTATTGCTCATCTGCTAGTAATAGGTGTGGAGGACTGATGTTGTGATTGAGATGACAAAATTCATTGTATTGGATTGGTAGCCGTTAGACTGGAATTTCAATTGTGAGGCTTGTTTGATGAAAGTCAACCCCATCATAGGCTATCAGCTATGGTCAAACAGGTGTATGAGGTATGTTGTATATATATATATATGAATGACCATGTAGAATTTCTGTTTAAAGTTATGTGTTTTTGTATATGTCAATATAGATTTGGGAGGTAACATGATGAGAAAATTGTGAACTTCTTATTATTCCAAAAAGTTTTTTTTGGGGGAGTAGAGGGGACAGTACCCCAGGCAAAGATCTCCAAAACTGGAAAGACAATCATTGCAGCCTTTTTTTGGGGGGGGGGGGGGGAGGATAGTCTGAGGCGGCAATGAAGGCATCGTAGTATTAGGAACCTGTTAGTATCGTTGCCAGATGTCTTTTAGTTGATTTGTTGTAGTACATGATTGTAGTAAGTAGTCTCAACTAATTTACGGTTGCAATTAATGGTTGAGGACCACCATTTAGGTATAAATGACAAGTTGAAGTAGCAAGTAGGAGTCTTTGTTGTCGACTTCAGGCTGGAACGAGCACAGACATATATTAGGTAGTGTTTGGAAGTACATAACTTGATGTTTGGAATTGAATTGAAGTCCCCTTACACATACTTAAGATGATTAAGTTTTATATTTTGAAATTTAGATCTGGTACTATTGATATAAAGAAAGAGCATCTCCAATGCACAAGTCTTTCCTAGCTTTTTACTATTAACAAAAGATTTTCAAAGGGTTTTTATGCATTGGATTAAAAAGCTTTCTGGTAAAAGTGTAGTGTACACTAAGTGGTATGATTCTAATATTGTATGTTAACTCTAGTTCTTAATTCGTTCTCCATAATCATGAAAATTCATATCTAAAACTGAAGTTCAAAGCTAATCCTTTTGATTCAGAAAATTCACATATGAGCTCTAATATTGTGGAAGTGAGAGTAATTTGAAGTATAGTATGTTTCTTGCTACTTTTATATGGTACAAGCATGTTAGGGATCAGTACCGTTGAATAACAATAATGATGAGCTTGTGGATAGCTTAATTGAAAGAAATCACCATTGTAGAATAACACCTAACTTGTTTTACATGAAAAGTTAAGCAACTTTTTTCAATTTTCTGTTTTCTAAATAATATTCAGTTGTGGCTTTATGGTTGCACAGCTTTGCATTAGTTTCAGCCTACCTCCCGATAGCTTGTCACAAAATACATGCACAATTTTGTATTGGTTTCAGACTACCTCCCCATCTAGTTTGTCATAAAATACGTGTTGTTGATGTGCAGTGGGGGGCTGGATTTCGTAGCATGCTATTTTTTTGAAGTAAAAGTCTTTATTGTGTGTACTAAGCTACCTTGAATCCCCCCCCCCCCCCCCCCTCTTGTTTACCGACACCAGCAAACCTTCTGCTCGTTTATTTCTATTTTCTATATTTTGACAAGTTCCACAAGTTATAGTGACAATTGAGTTTGCCCCACTGTTATGTTTTTATTTAATGCTGTTTCATAGATATAAATGCCATCAGGAAATCTGTGATCTAATGGCGAGGTCCTACGATCTTTAATTTGATTAAGGAGTTTTAACTTCTTACCTAATTTTGAGTAGAGCTGAAATTTTTCTCTATTACTATATAATGGCTGAGACGTGCTGTATCTTTTGTTAACAGCAGAAATAAGCTGCCGTCTTCAGTGAATTGCTATGCACTATGAGTTTTCTGTCATATCCTTGTTCTATTTTGGACAAATAGATCTGTCCATACTCTAAGATCGTCATATCAGATAACCAACAGCTGCAGCTGCATAAGGTGGGAGATTGTGAGCCTGATTCACTCAGGAAAGATGGAAGGTTGCGAGACTCTAAACTCAGACGCAGGCAGTGGACTAAAACACTACCCTTTGACTCCTCTAAGGCTTGTACGGGGTCTGGCATGCTTATTGGTTTACCTTTCTACAGCCTTCATGTTCTTAGTATATTTTAGTCCCGTCTTTGCAGTTTTCCTCCGCCTTTTTAGCGTACATTATAGTAGGAAGACTTCATCCTTCCTTTTTGGTTTATGGTTAGCGTTGTGGCCCTTCTTGTTCGAAAAGATTAACAATACTAAGGTGATTTTTTCTGGAGAAACCGTTCCAGAAAGGGAACGTGTTTTAGTTATTGCCAATCACAGAACAGAAGTTGATTGGATGTATCTTTGGGATCTTGCGCTGCGAAAGGGTTGTCTAGGATGCATCAGATATGTCCTTAAGAGCAGCTTGATGAAGCTACCTGTATTTGGTTGGGGATTTCATGTGTTTGAGTTCATATCAGTGGAGAGAAAGTGGGAAGTAGATGAAACAGTCATGCGGAAAATGCTCTCAACCTTTACCAATCCATTGGACCCATTGTGGCTTGCTGTTTTTCCTGAGGGAACTGATTTTACGTAATTCCTCAATATCCCTTTTGTCTTGTATATTGTTGCATAACATGCTTCTAGCTCATTCTTTTATTTGTTTGTACAAAATAATTGGCCTTCTTATGCCAGAATATCATATATCTACCTGATTAAAAGAGAACTCTGAAAAATACTTTCTAACTCGTAACTCATGTCTTCCATTTGGTGATACTTTTTTCCCCATTTCTTTGCATGACCATCTATCCAGTATTGGTTATGCCTTGTAAATAACTGTCTCTACTCTACTACCACTTGCCCTTTTTGATAACCTGTCTTCCCTATACGCAGAGAACAGAAGTGCATAAAAAGTCGACTTTTTGCTGCTGAAAATGGATTACCTGAACTCAAGAATGTGCTGCTTCCCAGAACAAGAGGTTTCTATGCTTGTGTGGAAATCCTTAGGGGATCTCTGGATGCAGGTTATCCATCTGCATCATTTTTTAATCAAGTATCTTACTATCTTATATATCATGAACTCCAAAATTTGATTCCTGGATGGACTTCTTCATGTCTGTCCCTCAAATATGTTTTGATCATGATATCTTGATCTTGACAACTGCATAACTGGATCTATATGTCCTTGAAAAAATCTATTTTTATGTGATGTGGTCACTCATGAAATGCATGACAAGTAAATTCATATCTGTGATTGCTTTTCAAGTGATGGTGTTGTTTCCATGCTAGAAGACCTCTGGATCTTTTACTTCAAATAATACGGCAAGTTTACAAACAAGCCAACTTGCATTCAGGTTTCAGCTTTATGGCCATCGATTCCACTGAAAGTATTAATGTGCTTTTTTATGCTATCTATTGCCATTAGCTCTGTGACATGACTGTTGTTACAAAAATTGCACTTTAGATTAAATCACACAAGTAAACTTGATTAATGTTGGCCTAATCTCTTGCTTCTGTCCATTTTGGTCATGGAGACTTCTCATATATCAGTCTACAATATAAAACAAGAAAACAAGTTGGGGGAATTCTTGCTTGTAAATAAGCACCATCTTAATCTTCTATCATCACTATACCATGTAGTCTTTCTAATCTTCACTGTCAACCCCATGCACCACCAAAATTGTGAAAAGTATAATCCGTATTTGGATCATATCCGACAAATTCAAATGTGAAATCTAACATCCGTCAAACCTATTCGAGTTCGAGTATGATTTTGTTAATTGAATACAAATTTGGTCGTGTCTAGATTCAATTTGATTAAGTAGATGCTTACAGGCCTGGCCTTGATGAAGCAGCTGCACATGATCCCAAATTCTTTTTGATGAGCATGTATTTGTCCATCATTTGTTGAGTAGCTGAGTGGTATTTGAGTTGGTATCCAAAAGTTTAACAACGTCGGCCATGGTTTTATAACAAGGAAATCTGAAGAATTTGGTGTATAGATTTGTTAAGCATGATAGATTATGTGATCCTTTGTTCAGACTTGAGAGTGACTTGAAGTTGTTATTATAACCACATGTGGCAAAATCATCTCAACTATGGTTGTAATACAAATCTAGACAAAAAGTTTGCATGTATAAACTTAATGGCCATTTACTAAATGCTTACTGGGTAAGTGCTAACTAACATCACTTCACCATTTGAACATGACGAGGACTAAGAATCTTACCCTGTAAGGGGCATAACATGGACCGAGAGTTTTACCCGATAAGTCCTTAAAAAGGATTCTTATATGGTAAGTGCTTAATGGGTGTAAGACGCTTGCCAACAATCCATTTTGATGGCTGAGAATATTACATGATAAGGTGAGGGTAATTTCTATCGCCAGTAAGCACTTACCCGGTGAACAACTCCTTACTCTCTTCCTTGCCTTATGTGATGGTAGAAAGACTAAAGATTTTAAGCTCTCCCAAGATATCTTAGATGTTGTTTAGTATACTCTAGTAACCTGTTTGCTGTTTGCTAGTCTTAGGGGCCGTTTACTTGAACTTACCCGGTAAGTACTTACCGGGTCAATTTACCTTACGGGGAGAACATGAACATGACTACAATCTTACCCGGTAAGAGCGATAGCATGGACCGAAAGTCTTACCCGGGTAAGTGAGATCCACAACTCTTACCCGGTAAGAGCTTATCGGGTAAATTGTTGCATACGATACCGTTTTAAGAGACTAAAATGTTGTACCATATGGTAGCTGATAGTGTTCAATTATACGGTAAGCACTTACCGAGTAAGTGTTCAAGTAAACGGCCCCTTAGTTTTTCCTGGTGTACTAATAGTTGTCAGCATTGCGCTCTGTGTTTTCCTTATTCTTTATAGAAACAGTGTCTTTACACTTTGGGACATAGGTAGGGTTTGTGTACACCCCGCCCCCACCCTACCTCTACGTGGGATTTATTAGATTAGTTTGGCATTGCTGTATTTATGTTTTTACATGTTCCCGGTTCTCTTAATGTCAGTTTACGATGTGACTATCGCATACAAGAACCGGTGCCCCACTTTCATGGACAACGTTTTTGGCGTGGAGCCTTCCGAAGTTCATGTTCATGTTCGACGCATCCCTCTTGAAGACATCCCAGCTTCAGAAAGCGAGTGCAACACGTGGCTATTAGATACATTTCAACTCAAGGATCAATTGCTTTCGGATTTCATCGCTCAAGGTCATTTTCCTAACGAAGGAACTGAAGGAGATCTTTCGACACTCAGGTGCATGGTAAATTGTGCAGCGGTACTAGCTATTACTTATGTATTCACATATCTTTCGTTTTTCTCGTCCGTTTGGTTCAAAGTTTACATTGTTCTGTCCTGTGCATACCTTGCTTGTGCTACTGCTTTCAGTTTTCGTCCTTCGCCACTTCTTGAATATGTTATTCGAAAGAAGTCCTCGTAAGGAAAAAAGGAAACGGGTGATGTTTATTCGGTATAGAACTCTTTAAAGAGGAATAAATTCTTGTACAAGTAAAAATGTGTACATTTTTTCGTAGTTGTAAATTGGGATGATCACAATTTAGTGAACATCTTTTGTTCTTTATCGTCTTGGGATTTTTCCATGATGTTTTTTTAGCTATCTCTGGGCATGGTGCAGTTTCTGGGTATGAGTTTTCGATTAAGGGTGACCTTTTTCAAAAATAAATAAATAAATAAATAACTTAATGATAACCTTCAGATGATTAAGGTTATCTTATTTTTCTACAGTCTCTGTTACACTGGTATAAAAGCCATAAGTGGTTTAAATAAGTAGTAGTAAACTATAGCATTTCATATCATATAAAAATCGTACAAATCAAAACAATTAAAATGTTTAAAAATTAAAATGACAAAAGTGATAAGAATATCAAGAAATCGTTTTTGTGTTTTATCGACAAATTGTAAACTAATTAAATAGTAGCTTTTGATTTTGGAAGAAATTAGATGTGTTCCTTTACGGCGGCGTAGGATTGCTTATTTAAAATAACTTATTTTTTTTTCTTTTATAAAAATGTTTATCAGCTTATGTGGTGGAGTTTTGTAAAAAATGCTTTGATTTGCTTATGGCGGTAGCAAAACATAATAAGCCGATAAGTTACTTTTTAGTGTTTGACCAGATAAGCATAAAACTTAGAAGAAAGTAACTTATGACGGTATCGGTACCACACCCGAATAAGATTATAAGTTAGAAGGGAGTAACTCTTTATTACTAGTGCCAAACTGGTATATATAAGTTTTTCCTCCTTCCAAACAATAAAACCTTCTTATCACAAGTACCATATTAGAATAAGTCATAAACACTCTAAATAAGTAATCTCAAACATCCGTTAAGATAGGTTCACAAATCACAAGTTGGGCCACATGTATCGGGCCTCAAAAAATTTTAGGCTTTGATCAAAAATAAATTTTACATGTCAATAAACGGTAATGCCATCTTCCTATGTTGTTCACTAGTTTACACTTTGTTAAATAACTTGAGGGATGGATTCTCGTGACATTGTTTTTCCTCATTGGTCTCTTCTTTAAGGGACCGTTTATCCAATACATACTCGGTAAGCGCTTACTGAAGGATTCAATACTATCGCTTATTTCATCAAGTAAGATTTTAGCCATCAAAACAACATCATAAGCAACAATTTTGTGTGAAATGACTAGGGGTGTAAATGAGACGAGACAACTCGCGAGCTACTCGAGATCGACTCGGTCAAAACTCGATCAAAACTCGACTCGAATGAACCCGGTCAAAACTCGACTCGAATAAAACTCGACTCGAGATACCAACTACTCGACTCAAACTACCTGATACTCGGCTCGACTCGGCTTAATACAAGAAAACTCGCGAGCTACTCGAAATCGACTCGGTCAAAACTCGGTTAAAAACTCGACTCGAATGAACCCGGTCAATACTCGACTCGAAAAAAACTTGACTCGAGATACTAACGGCTCGACTCGAACTACCTGATACTCGGCTCGACTCGACTCGTTTACACCCTAGAAATGACATTATTTTAACTCTTATATTGTAAAGATATAATATGTATTGATGTTGAAATGGAGCATAAAAGAGTTTATAGAAGTATCATTATGGAGCTTTATGTAGGTTCTTTATATGCTGAGTTAGATTTGACGTGACAAGAAAAAGTACAAAAAATGGATTCTTATAAGTTATAAAAATTGACACTGGAAATGCTCTAATTAACCAACAACTAGTTTATGCCAAACATGCCCAACGTCTAAATGTTTTTAAAATACAAATATCTAAATCGATGCATCCTTTTAGAAGTGGATGCCTATAATAGAATGTTTTGTTCTATAAAAACTAGTTTACACAACTAGTTGTCGTTCTATGTTTATAAATTTAGACCAAACAACGAGACATTGTCTTCAATTATCAATTGTTATATCAACAAGATTATGTTATCATTTAAATTCTGTGTTTTTTTTCCAATATATTCTTTGAAGTGGATTGGATCAAATGTCAGGATACATACATTCATCTTATAGTCACATTTTAAATGCATGTATGAGACAAGTGTTTTTATACATACATCTTTGTATCAAAATCAAGTTAAATTATATAAAAGAAAAAGAATGTTACAAAAAGAAAAAGGTCTGGATTCTGATATATAAAAATAATATCATAAATAGACTTACGTTTAACAACATTTTTCTTAGGATAGTTTGATTTGGTTTGAATTTCAAACATTGTCCAAATCCTACATACATTTTTTTTAATATTATGTTAATCTAAAACTTAACAACTATTGTAGTTTTTTTTCTTTTCTATTGATTGTCACGTGCCTCTCTCTTACGGGTGTCCTCATAACACGTGAGTTGGTGGACTCTTTATTTTAAAAAATAGCATATTGAAGTTTCAAAATTTTAAACGTTGATGAATTATTTCAATTTCAAAATTTAATGATTGCATTACATATAAAGACAGAGTGTATGAAAAGGTTTATTCCCTTCAATTCTACATAAATCAAGATAATTGGATCTAATAAATCCTAAAAGATGTATTTTAGATAAATTACAACGTTTAACTTATATATAAATTAAATAAACCACCAACGAATGTCTAGCCCAGCGGTGGTAGGTAACATCCTTGCGTTTGCCTTGAAAGATAGGTTGGCGCAGGTTCGAGCCCGCTCGGTACAAAAAAGGCCAAAGGCCTTATAGACTCTTCTGCGGTATCCAGCTCTTGACTGGTCTTCGGGTCGGTTCAGGGGCGAGTCCATGGGTTGGCCTTCGGGTCGGCTCATGGGCGGGGGATTAGTCGGTGCCTGTATGGATCCGGATACCCCCGAACGTGTGTGAGTTAAAATGACAGTTCAAAAAAAAATTAAATAAATAAATTAAATAAACCAAGTATTGAACAATGAATTTAATCCATATATGTAAGGAATTTCGGTTAATGGTTTGGTGTTGATGAAAAGTATCCAACTTGGTGAGAATCATACGAAATGATTATCAATTGCCGAATGAGACATGGACGAATAATAGAATGAGATGTATCGAAATAAGATGCACCGGATTAATTTTCTTTAGACTATTCAGAGGTAGTTGATTAAAAATGATCAACAATTTAAAAACACTTCTTATCAAAAATGACATTTGTTATATAATTTCATATCTTTTGATTAAAAACTTAAATCATATGGTCTTGGTTTGAAGATTGCCGAGTAGATGTAAACGTGGTTATATTTTTGCGATTTAGATATTCAAACAAACATATTTATCAACATATATTTTACTTTGAGGACCATATGTTAATTAAATGATTTTTGATTAATTTAATCAAACTAATTACAAATTTATCAATCAATTAGAATGAAGGATCATGTATATAAATGATTTGATGAAAAAAAATTATTGATATAAAAGTATCTATAACAAATTTTTGAAAATTAAGAAAATACAAGTTTTGAAGATTTTCATACTAACCAAAATTCTACAAAACATTTTCCAAAATAAGGAAAATAGGAAAGAGAATAATATGTTTAATAATTAATCTTAGTTTTATGCTACAATTTTTAAAACACAAACAAGTAGAGTCTAGTCGAATTTGAAAGTGTCGATACCTGCCAGAAGCTCGAGCTTGAAATTTTAGGTGCCATCGATCGAGTTTCAGTCAAGTTTCGAGCTTCGAGTTTGAGAGTAGAGTCGGCTTAAAATCTGCCACTGTATCGGCTTGATTACACCTCTAAGTAGCGTCTAACCGCCAAGAATTGGGAGAACTACCTAAATCTAATTTATGTATATCTAAAAAATGTCCAATACACAATAAAACACTGAAATTGACATGTCATGGTATGTTAGGTTTATTAATTAATTTGACGTTTATTGAGTTTTTTTGTACGACAATAAACTTATACATGCACTCGTGGTATTCGGGCATCCAATTGGGTAGCACCGACTAATCTGCGCGACTTAGCCCAGTCCACATAGACTGGGCACACTAAGCCCGACCTATAGCTGAGCCCGCATGCCCATAGACGGCATGCCCGTTACCTGAAAAAAAATATTATATAAAGTTTGAATGCATTTGCATGTATGCACGTATGATATTGGGTGAGTTTTTGTATGATGAAAAGCAAAAAAAAGGCTTAAAAAGAGGGAACGGAATCCGGATCCCCTGAACGCTACCACACTATAAAACTTCCACCAATCTCATAACCGCAAAACCCCCCACTCTCTCCATTATCTCTTCTACACACATTAAAACTCTCTGCTTTCCTTCATCTTCATCATCATTCTCCTCTTCATCTTCTTCAATGGAGCTTCATCTGCCAACCGCCTTCTCTCTTCTTCTCGTTATCTTCCTTTTAGGTAATTTATACGATCAATTGTTGATTACTTTCTTCAATTTCAGCTGTTTAATTAATTACATATTACATTCTATAATGCAACGCAACTGTTTGTTTAAATTCATCCTTAATGTAACTAATTTGTTATCTGTGAACCAATCATTAGCTGCTGATATCAATCGTTTCAGCTTTTATTTCAGCTAGTTTACACATTTTGATCATAGATCATTGTTGTATACTTCTGCAATGGCGTCAATTAATCTCAAAAACCTAACAAAATCGATCATTTTCAAAATCTGTTAATTAGGCCTTTTTAACATCAATCGCAGTTATTAGATTCATAGATTCGTGAATCAGGCACCTGATTTACGATATTTACTCTCATTTTTCATGTTTCTGATCATGCGAAATCGAGTTTTTCTCTTCTTCATGGAACTCGAATATCAATTATTCATTGATTTCGTGATTTGCAGGAGGAGATGAGGTTTTGGCAACCGTGTTCACTTTACAAAACAGCTGTAGCTATACAGTTTGGCCGGGAACGCTTTCCGGCAATAACGGTATCGCCTTAGGCGAAGGCGGATTCGCATTGTCACCTGGCTCCTCTGTGCAGTTTCCCGCCACGCCAGGCTGGTCGGGCCGGTTTTGGGCCCGAACCGGTTGCAACTTCGACGAGTTCGGAAACGGTAGGTGCGAAACCGGCGATTGCGACGGTATCCTCAAGTGCAACGGCGGTGGCGCACCGCCGGTTTCCCTAGCGGAGTTCACCGTCGCCGGCGGAATCAGTAACAGCGACAAGGACTTCTACGACGTCAGCCTCGTCGACGGTTACAACGTCGGCATCGGCAATAAGGCCGGCCGGCGGCACAGGCGACTGCCAGTACGCTCGGCTGCATCGCCGACCTGAATATTAACTGTCCGGCGGAGCTGAGGGTTACCGACGGCAATGGCGCGGTGGTGGCTTGCAAGAGCGCGTGCGATGCGTTCAACGCGCCGGAGTTTTGTTGCACCGGTGAACATGGAACTCCGGCGACGTGTTCGCCGACGGAATTCTCGGTGAGGTTCAAAGCGGCGTGCCCGAGTGCGTACAGCTATGCTTATGATGATGCTTCAAGTACGTTCACTTGTTCCGGGTCGGACTATTTGATTACGTTTTGTCCAACAACCAATTAATTTGATTTAAAAAAATGATTTGAGAGTGATTGAATGAATTCATATCTTAGTTAGATTGGGAGATTGTGTTTTTTGTCAGATGATGCAACCTTTTGAAACAAGAGATTGGATTAGTTTATCAAGATTCCAGTATGCAATTGGTACTTATTATTATTATTTTTAGTTTTAGTGATTCAATATTGTCTAGTTAATTTCTGATTATTAGTTAGTTAATGGTTAATTTTGTCTTGATTTTAATGATATCACCTGAAATGGCGCAATTGTTCATGCAAGTTATTTTTTATACCATAAAGAAATGATATCATCCACCGCCCATCGTATTTTCTTGTAAATATATCAAAGTTTAACGATACTCAATTTTGACTATTAAAATTAGTGTAACTAAAGGTAAGTTTTTGTTACAAAAAGTTGCTTATCTTTACCTATGTTTATTTATTCTTGACTATTAAAATAAATTGTTTGATAAAAATCTTCTCTATCAATTACTAAATTGGATCATCCCCTTCTTTCTTTATTGTATATATGAATGCATCTGTTATGTGATCAAAGAAGTTATAATAAACTTGCTTCTGATTCATCAAGACACTTTAGAATCTTCATTCCAAACGTAATACATCCTAACATATGCTTCAGTGGATTTTTGACACACTTATTAAAAAATATGTTTTGATCTTCTTTTACCGATGATTATACTATTGACGGTGTCTTAAAGAAGTGAAAAAAATTAGTCCTTGCTTTAATCTAAATGGGTCATAATCGTTTTTAATTGGTTTTAATGGATCAAAATTGTTCTAAATGCGACATAAGCAAATACTGGTTAACCTTAATGGGAGATATATAAGTGGACCATAAGATTTTAATGGGCTTTAAGAGGTCACAAGTTGTGACTCACAACAGACCTTAGTAGGTTCTAACGAACCATCAACTTTATAAATCAGATAACACACTGCCTTCCGATGAGCTTTTACCTACAAGTCAATCTGTCAGTTATCAGACACATGTATAAGATCATTTATGCATCACCGATAGACTGTTCCATCGGTGTAACTTACTGACCAAGGCCAATTGGTTCTTCCCATTTGAAATCTTTCGGTAATGGCATTCATCGACAGATTATCGACAAATCTTTCCATCAAGTGGAAATAGTGATTCAAGCACTCACAAGTAGTTCAAATACCTTAATATCCCATATCTTCTCAATTCTTCACTCGCTCTCTTTGTAACCGATAACCAATCATAGGTAAAGGTCTAGAAATGATACGATCTACAACGGGACAAACCCCACAAAATCTCTTTTTCTTTCTTTTTTTCTTCTTTTTTTTGGTTATTTCCTTTTAACAACACACATTGTGTAATTTCTACATCCTAGAAAAATCTGGGCTGGGTAAACAAATCCCAACCCCCTAAAGCCACTGCACTTTGTGCAAGCTGGCTTTTCCTTTACAATAAACCTAGAAAATTACATCCCGAAAGAAAAAGAACTTCAACTCTGGGGAAAAAGAACAAAAAAAGCTGCTCTATAATTTACAGAGGAATTGTTGATTACTTCAAAACCACGACTCCATCTCACCAGAACCTGTGCATAAACCCTTGTCGCTGAAAAGTGTTTGGTCCGAGCAATCGAGGGATGCACCACACGCCAGATTATACGTTTGGCATGCTGAATAACACACTCTTAATCTGTTGTTCCCATCTTTCTCACACTTTTGTATTGATATCTGTTTCAGTTCCACAAATATTTAACGATTTACACAGCGTAAAGACAATGAAAGATGGTAACTTTCCTAAAAAAGATCATAAAAGCACAGGGAAAATGAATGTGGATATGAACTTTGAAAGTGATTTCGAGCCAGGGTTTCATCTTTTCCGTCAACAAACAAAAAAAGACCTCTTACCCCTGAAAGGGTAAGATGGGAACTTTTGGATGTGTCGACCAGAAAGATGTCATTTTCTACTCAAGATCAAAGTTCTGCAGCCTGTGTAAAGAATCTTTCATATGTTCATAGCTTGGAATGTTCTAACCAGCCAAGGGATTGTAGATTTCAGGGAAAAAAATGGGACAGTTTCAGTCAGATTTATGGTAAGGGTAAGATGGTCCTTTTTATGGTGTATTGACTATAAAGAAGCATTTTTCTACCCAAGAAATTGCGAAAACTTTTTCAAAGTTCATAAGCTGGAAAAGGCTCCAACCATCAACAGCTTCGATTAGGTACAAACACGCTACTTGAGTCAGGTTTGCGTCATTTTGTCAACATACTGAACAAAATGACCATCTTACCCTCGATATCTGCAAGGGTAAGATGGTCATTTGTGTGTACTGTTAACTAGAAAGATGCACAAACTTGGCTGGAGTTGGTGCAGTTTGTACCTGAGATCAAAGTTTTGGTCTTGTTGTAACCTTCCCAAAAATTTATGCTTGGAAGGTTCCAACCAAACAATAGCTTTGCATCTGTTCTATCAATACACAGAAAATGGTCATTCTTACCCTTAATGCTGGTAAGGGTAACATGGTCATTTCCGTGTACCGACTTACAGCTAAAGATTCTCAAACTTGGCTGTTGATGCTCTAGTAAACTTTTCTGCATTTACGAAAAAAATGCAGCTTACTTACCCAACACGCAAGTCGCCTGGCGGCTTTATCACAGTTTCTGCCAATGAACATATTGAGAATCTTTCTAGCACCACTTGGATACAAGCGGTGGTAGTTGGGCATCACCACCACATCCTCCAACTGCCGCAAGATGCTTGATTCACTTGGTGCACAGTGTTGGCCCCCACCATCGTTCAGTAAAACGTCCTTGCACGTCGAAAGATTATCAAGAACCAAGGAACTGTTTCGACAGGTGTAGCCCGCGTAGTCAGAGCAACGAAATTCACACACCCCATTATCACATACCCCACCATGAAGGCTGCATTGCTCATCGCAAACCGCTGCATTCAAACCATCCAAAACAACATCAAGCTTACTGTTTTCAGGATTAAACTATGATCAGGAATATGTAGCCTAGGTTTGACTATTCTGAATCCAGACTGTTAGAATTTTTGTTATAAACAGAACCAGGGTATTTTGGTCTTTCTGGAATATTCATTATTCCCTCTATTTATTAAGGGTAAAATTGTCATTAAGTTGATTAAATAGTGTAACAATTACACATTTATTAAAACTAATTGCCTTTTTCATCATGGACATTTATTTATCAAAATGTACATTTCTGTTTCCACTTAAGCATTTGCTTGACCTAGGCAATTAAGAGCTTGAAATTTGTTTAATGGTCTAGTTCCGTGTAATGTTGTCTAGAACACTCGTAACAAGAATCCTAATAACAATCATGGATGCAGACAGTTTCCTTTGCTGAACCAAGTAAATATCATATGATTTTTTTTCTTTCTTATGACTACAATTGTGTGTGCCATCATCAATCCCAACCATGAATAAGATTGCACTCACCAGTGGAGCAATCAATCCCAGTGAATCCATCTGTGCATTCACAAATCCCGTTCTTGAGACACTTTCCGTGTCCATTACAATTGTTAGGGCACATTCCTGAAAAATGATACATCCATCAAGAATCTTAAGGATTTTATGTCAAATATTTGAGTGAGCAAAAGATCTTACGTTTGCTACAATCATGGCCATCAAACCCAAGAAAGCAAAGACACTTTCCATCAACACAATCGCCGTTCGAATTGCATGAGTTGGGGCATGGCCTAGACATGAGAAGAGGGTTCACGCTACAAAGTTCATGATATGCTGGGCAGATGAGCTCACCTGCAGTATACAACAAAAGCAAAAGCTTGAGAATGTGCAAATTAAAAACTGGGACCAGTAGTAAATAGTTATAAGCGTTATGTTCCCATGGAGGGATGTCATTTACTTGTTTGGAAACTATTTAAGTAGCGTTTCAATAACTTCAGGGGGTTTTTCCCACTTTTTCATTTCTCATTATTCCCCATCACATATCTTTTTAGGCTATTTTCCATTGTGTAAGGAGGCCCGATACCGCTGGAATGTGTGTGTGCGTTAACTTGCCGTTAAAAAAAATCAGCTGGTTTTTATCAAACACGACTAGTGTATCAGCTAACAACTAGTTTGCTAAACATAGCCCAAGTCTTTTTCTTCAAGTGACTAAACAAAAAAATGTAAAAGTTCAACATGTTTTTGCATTTTGCCACAAAATTACCATTAAATCCAGGAAACTGAACGGGTCCACCAGCTTCTGGGCACGGTTTCCAAATGCCATCAACAGCAACCTACAACAACGACATAGATAATTCGTTTATGAAATAAGTTCTCCAGTGTTTACCAACTACTATAAAGAACGTTACATCAACCTCAACACACCTCCAAAGTCATGTTGATGCACCTATGTTGGTAACACCCATTTCCTTGTGTCATAGACCCCCTAACGAACCCATTACGTACTAATGAAGAGGCCATACACCTATATAAATGCAATAAAAGCAACCATCATTGTAAAAAAATTATAATTATCCGCGATATCCTTAAAACAATCATCTAATTAAATTTCATTTTGACCTTGAACTACTTCCACGGACTTCCCCCAGCATTCTGTCGGGGACCCGTGCACTGTTAGTGTCTATACATGAACCATCAGAATAAGCTACAAAATAGGTGCAGTAATCAGCCAACGATGATTGACCACCTGCATTGACCAAGAATCAGAAAGTTTGAACTTGTTAGGATCAAACCGTTAAATTCGGTTTAATGGCATGTAATGATGTAAAGATCCGACCTTTGTTAGGCTGAGGAAAATAACGTGCCCACTGAGGAAGGTCCCCACTATAATTTACAATTGGACAATAACCCTCGGCCTCCCTGTTATATGTACACCCAGAAAATTGTGTCGTGTTACAACGGTATGCCCCTTTCCACAGGTTGCAGGGGGCAGTCACAAATTCGGTCCCTTGGTTGCGGCCCCAATCAAGACGGTCTGCCATGCTATAATTAGCCTGATACCAACCGCTATCTTCTAGCAAAGCCAGTGTCATTTTTGAAACTACTGATCTTGTATCAACCGAACCCGTCATTATTTCATTCATCAGAAGTCTCTTCTCCCAGTGAGATCCTGAAGCATATTTACACGTTTCAGTTATAAAGACTTCCAATAACTGAATTATCTCAAGAACCCACCTTTTGTTTTTTATTTTTATGAAATGGGAATAGCTTAAAGTTAATAAAGTTGGAATCTTTATTTAAACTGTTAACTAACCTGATGTTCCACGCCCTCCACCATCTTCCAACTCAACACCGGTGAAATTCTCAGAGAATGCCTGATAACAAAGAGGTTAGAAATGCGATGTTGTTTTTACTTATTTTCTGTTATGTCTTCTGAAATGCAAGGAATCTTGGAAAAAAAAAACGAAGGTATGAAAGTACCCCATAATGATAGCGTGAATGCATGACAACACGTGGAAGAACCACACGAGTTACCATCCTCCCAAGCTTTTCATCCATGGTTTGTTTAGTGACCTAAGAAAATGATAAATTAGAACATTTATAGCATCATATATCTCAAAAATTCAGGTGTCTCTCTTGTGTTTTTTGTACATATGACAGCATTATTCATGAAAAATGACGGATATTTCACCATTTTACCTGACTACGCCGTCTTTTTCTCTCATCTCTAAAATGTGTGAAGGCATGAGGATCAAACCCAAGAACATGAATCACCTGCAAACTCCAAACTTGTCAGAAACCATTTTCAAAGCCTCAAAACATTTTTAACTGTTAACACGATGTAACATCACACTCACTTCATGTATGAGCGTAGCCGAAAGTAATGTTTCTGCTTCTGCTGTCAAGTGGCGAGGAGCAACATTCACATGTCCTGCAAACAGACAAACAATTAAGGCAACTGGATTCCATCTTTAAAAACAAACATCATGGGCCATACCAAAAAGTAAAGAATCCTTACCAGCAATTGCACGACCCCACTGATCACGTTCACATGCTACTGCCCACGCCAAGGTGTTGCCTGTTGTGGGTCTCGTAGTCACCAAAAGAACCAAGTCTGCATCAGCAACACCCTCTACAAAAGTACCAAAAACGTAAAGAATCATTATAAACAGTAGAAAGCTGCCATCAAATCAAACAAACTACAAATCCGACCCCGCCTTGGGAAGGTAAGATTTATGCAGACTTGACCTCTACACAAACAGTAGAAATTGAGCAATCAAGTGATGTATTGACTTACCTTCTACGTATTCACGTGGAAGCTGTACACCACCATCTTGTCCGCAAGCAGAGTAACCACTTAACCTCAGGTTTCCTCTTACACGCTCAACAGCCAAAGCTCTTTTAAACCATTCTGCTGTCTGCCCTAAAGCCTGTTCTCTCAAACATACGGAAAAAGATGAGTACCCTTGTAGATTTAACAATTAACAAGTAAATGAAGTTAACATAATTTGCATTTTAACATAAACAAGAGCATAAAACAGTCAAACACAAGTGTAGAAAGATGAGAAAACTAGGAGAACCTTGCGAAGGCGATGCCTTTTGTCCTCCCCGTTATATCATCCGAAGTGCAATTATACCAGCAGTCACCGAAAATTGGAGGATCGTTATGAGGATTGCACGAGGGCCTACCCAAATCAGAAGCTGCAGGAGGCTCACCAAGCTGAAAAGAAAAACATAACCATGAGAAAATTCGACTTAAGCATATACATAAATGTAAGTAAAGCATGCTTTATTTGATTAGACTTGCCTTAACTATATCGCCAACATTCCTACAGTCTCTATCAGGCGAGTGGCCCACAGCATCGTAGTTCAAGTAAATTCTTATAGGTAGCTTTGCGTTTTTAAGAAAGTCGAAGATTTGGAAGTTTCCAACAACTCTCTTCCCTTGTGGTGAAGATGGGGTGAGGCACCAGACCAATGATAAACCTGTGGTGTAACGGAGAACACCTTGTGTCCAGGTCTCTTCCTCCTCTGTTCGATTATCTGATCATGAATGCATGAATGTGATTGAATACTTTCACCGCTCTTTTCCAGTCTTGTGGTTGTAACTGTCTCTCCGCGTATTTTGCTTGACTTATGTCGAAAAATACTAATACTAAAAGAATCTGTAAAGAATGAGCAAACCCACAAGGATTACTATGCACATCATCACAACTTTCAATGATGTTTTTAGAATAATTCACTAAAACTGATTTATTCCTTTTCTGATTATTATATGCACACCCAAATGGCTGAAACCATAATATCCCAAATGACATTTACTTAGAAAGCTCTAAAATTTTACCATGTTTAACCTTAATTTTGAGATATTCTAACCCTAATTGCCAAAATAGAGGTGATGAACTTGGCATTGTGAATGACATCCAAACCCTAATTTTACTTGTACACAGCCTCCTAATACTATCAAAATAGAGGATGGAAAGCTTCCATTTTTCCAACAAACAGTTTTAAAGGCTATATTCAACACTCCAAAAGCTTTAATTTTTTTTTTCCTTTCTTCGTATAAAACACATTGAATGAAATACAAAAACTACCACCAATAAAACCCTAGTATTTCACTAAACAAAAATCCCCAAAAACACAAATTGAAATACATTATTACCTGGAGAAGTAACAGCTCAGTCCACCATTTCCTTGAGGGAAAAACAATGCTAACACTAATATTGGACTCCATGAATTGAATTGAAGAAAAGTCATGGGGTTCATCAAATCGCCATCGCCATCGCCATGGCCGACGACGACGAGCACCGCTCCCAGATCGGCGAAACCGCCATCAAAATCTCCGGCATTATTCACCAAAAAGAAGCAATTGGATTTGTGGATGTGAGCTGTTGTTTATGAACAGTAGAAGAAATTGAATAATAATACTGAAAAGGTGAATGATGTTTGTGAAGTTGCAAACAGTGGATTGTAAAATTGATCTTTTTTTTTCCGACAGAATTGAATGCAGATTTCGGTTGTGTTCTTGTGAGATGATGAATTATAAAAATGTTGTTGTGAAGGGAGTAATGAAGAAAGAGTGTGTGATTTGTAGAGAGAGAAAGAGAAGAGAAAGAGAGAGAGATGAGGAGGAGAGCCACAGTGGGTGAAGAAGAAGAAAGAGGGAGGGATTTAGAGGAAAATGAGGGAGACACCTAATACCAACATCATATTATTCAACATTTTACTTCTTTATATTTTGATATAATAAGTTATGGACTCTATGGTTATCATCTATATTCCATAATATTCAAACAAATTTTAACATCATATCTTAATTTCACATGTCTAAATATTTTGCTAGATATACACAATAGAGTCATATCATATATATTCCATGAATAAAACATAGTTATCTTAACAAAAAGCAAACTACGGTTTGGGTCCCCGTGGTTTACAATAATTATCATTTCTATTATTTATATTTATTTTGAAAATCATTCCATAAAGACCCTAACCGTTAATCTAGTTTAATTTTAAACAGAAAAAAGACAAAAAAAAAAATATTAGAATGAAAGTACATTTTACTTAATTGAGTTCTTTTAAGAGAGTTAATAGTTAGTAGATGTGATTATTTATGGGCTTGGACTAGATCTGGAACAGGCCTAATGTAACTTTTTTGTTCAACGGGTATAATATAAAAAATCCAAGCCCGTGTTTGCAAGCTTATGAGTTTGCTCACGGGATAGCGATCTCGTTCTTTTTTACATTTGAAAAACAAAAGTTTGACAAATCATTTAAATTATACAAGTGTTTTAGAGCATAAAAATAATATGTAATGATATCATTGTACATAAAAAAACCATTAAATTAGTAACTCTGTAGAAAGTTAAATCAACTATAAAAATGTAATGGGTCGGGCAGGCTTTCCCAAAATCCGTTTTTCATTTCCCAGGCCCTCCCATTTTTTCGACAATAATTTGTTGCAAAAAGGTTGATTTCGGCAACCCCAACCTGGCCACACAGATTGCCAATGCCCATTGTGGGGACATTCCTGACTCATTCAACGGTTGTGGCTATTGGGGCGTCCGTGCATTAGCCGATGCTCGAACCCGGACCATTTGTTATTTTTTGCAAACTTACCACCTACCTATTACCAACTGAGCTACACACCGCTGGTATTTTTTGACAATAATTGTCCAAGTCCACTTTTCTAACGAGCCGAGTGGACCGGGTCTAGCAGGTCATACCGCGGGGTAATTGATTCATATACCCATAACGCACCTCCACTTTGCACAATATACCCACACCATTACGCCGTTATAACGGCGATATAACGGCGATATAACGGCGTTTTGGTGCGTTATAACGGCGTTTTGGTGCGTTATATCGTCGTTATAACGGCGTTTTGGTATAATGGCCCTATAACGGCCTTTTGGGGGTATGGTTGCAAAGTGGGGGTGGGGCTTTGGATATACCGGTAAAGCTCCCGTCATACCGCTCATAAATAGCTTTAATAATCAGGGATGATTTTCAATATAAAATGTAACAACAAAGACAGTAATTGTAGTTATTGAAGTTTAGGAACCATTTTTGAAACTCCTTGTAAATCATATTGACCAAATTTATAGTTTACTCTTAACTAAAAATGTTAATCATTTTTAATATTTTATATTGAAGCATTAGAATACAAATATAATCATATGATTCATATCCGTATCTATTTTTATTTATGATGCAAATGGATATTAAATATTCAGATCGAAAAAAAGTTCTTAGTAATATATTCACATGATCATATTTTATGATTGCATGACAATAAGTTATGATCATTTAATGATTATCTTTTTAAGATAATGCAAGGGTGGCAACATCATTAACAAAAACAACTTGCTTATTTATAAAGTTTATTCATCTTATTAAATGATTCGTTTGCTTATTACACTCATGTATTTAATTATGCCATTTCATTATAAATTAAACAATAAAAATGATTTATTCTCTATCAATTAAAATAGATTCCAAATTAAGTCAAATATCTTAGATAATTGAAACTATTATCACGTACAAATTTTGATCTCAAGTTTCCTGTTAACAAGATATCGAAATCAAGTGATGCTAATGTGTACAATTGTTTCATTTCACATTTCTTATTAATATAAGTATTTTCAGAATATTAAAGTAAACTTATGAATTTAATAAACATGCTTTCCTCCAAAAAGAAGTTAAAAGTTTTGAATTATTTTTTGTTCACTATGGATGTTCCCGATCATCTTGTGCATACTTCGACTAATTCCGCATGCATTGAAACAACTAGGAGTCGGTGTTTATTAAATCATTTGCACTACCTACCAAAGTTCTAAATAGCGTGAGACGTGGCATAAAAGCAAGGCCAAGCCTCAAACCTTAGAAGTCACGACGAGGTCATGACGTTTTTCAATGCGTGATTTATGATGACAAATCTCTATATCATATATAATATTATATACATTTATATATTTTCTACTATTACTCAATGAATCAGTGATAGTAAACAATTTAAATTAAGTTATATATATTAGAAACTAACAAATAAAAAAGATATGTAAAAATCAAATATTCGGTTACAAAAACCACACATTATATCATGGCATACCTCAAGATTAACGTAGTGTGGGATATAAGCCTTGAGCCACGACGTGCCATGACAACTGTTGTTGCGAGCCTTTTTGAACAAACTACACCTATTTCTACACGTGTTAATCTTTGTGTTGATTCAAATTATCAAATATATTATTCTAAGTGTAAATTTGAGTGAAGACTCAAAGATCTGGATGGAGAATGAAGGAATATGAAGTTGAAGGCTCAAAGATGTTATACAAAGTTTGAGATTAATTCATAATTAGTTCTGAAATGGAAATGTTTAGATTTCACTCAAAGGATCATGAGCAAATTAGAACATGAGGCTCATTCTTATTTGTATGTTGCTTACAGTCATGTGTAGTTAGTGATTCATTTGTTATACTTACACATATTGTTTCTAGAGTGTCTGTTGGAAAAATTAGTTTTCATAAGCTTTGACAATGAATTCAACTGTGTCGAGCTGAGTAATTTTGTCTCTAGATTATCTTAATAAGTCTTATAATCACTGAAGATCAATACATATGACATGCGGCTCCAAATTTGTGTATATCTTGTGATTGTGTTGTTTAAGTTGTTGGATAGATTTGTTTGGGACTTATTTGGTCTCAGAGCCAACAAATGTTGATTGAACAAATCTTTCATGGTTGAATTCCAAAATCTAGATCTATTTATACAAATTCTTGTTTCTTGAACCTTCTAGGTCAAAGATTGATCCATCTTGATTAATATGGTGTGAATCTTACTATGGTATGTTCTTTGACCATCTTTTATCACTTCCTTTGAACTTTATCAATCTCGATGAATCAATCTACTTGATCTACAACAATGTCAAAGAAATACATGAGCATTGGTTATGAAACTAAACCTCATGTATTATTCTTCGGTAAGTATCATTAATGGAGGATAAGGATGATTCAATAGAAATAGAAAACCATTTTATTCATTAAAAGATTATGATCTTGCTTTTTAAAACTCAAATTTGAAAACTAGTCTTGAAGTAAAGAGTCCAGTGAATCTGAAGCTAATTGCTCTAACTTTGGTTCTTAAACTCAAAGTTTAAAACAATGTGTTCAGACATCTGAGTTTGAAAATAAAACATCGGACACTACTAATTAGAAATATGAGTTAACTTCATCTAACTTTGATCCTGATGTTCAGATTTATGATGTCAAACAATGTTCATAGTCTTTTTAAAAAAGTTATGGAACGAGAATCTATTTAATTATCAAATTCATCAATAACATGTTTGAAAGCATATTTGATAGAACGAAATGAGAATGTGGAGAACGAAAATATAAATGAGTATTGCATTGATGTTGTTTGGTTAAACCACTATAATTGATGAAAATTTGTTTTATATAATATTTTAATATTATACATAAGATATCCTATTCAACATCGAAAGATGGTGCAACATATGATATTAAATGACTGAGCAGAAATATTGAGTTTGCTTAATGTGCTCATTATATAATATCAAACCAAACCAAACCATATTTTTCATTATTCTCATTGTTTATCGGGCAATACCCCCTAGGAAACGCCCTCTTAATGTTTCATAAAATCTATACTCTTAAATTTTAAGAGTTTCATATAAATGTTATATAAGATAGTAGTATAAGAATATATCAACCATCATTATTAACCACAAATATGCGTCTTATAATAGTTATGTATTTTTTGAGCAAAAGATAAAAGGGGCGTGTCATGATAGGAACCTCTTACATACTGTGTAAGCATTTAACTATCTCAACTACATCATCAAATTGAAAGAAACCAAACCACATTACTTTCACGTATTATTGATTAAGGTATAAACTCTATCTTTTTTGAAAGAGTGAAGTAACATTTAACTGAAATTTATTAACACCTAATTTCTAAAAGAGTAAAGTACAAAGAACTATAAGGGACACTTTTTTTTGTTAAGAATTATCAATGAATCATAACCCTTAGTGTATTAGTTATTTGTACTTAGTGTTTGTTAAATGTTGTACTCTAAAATTTAAGGGTTTTATATAAATATTATATCATATGCAAGTATAGAAATATATCTATTATTACAACTATGACTCTATGAGATGCAGTCTTGTAATAATTATATTTTTTGAGCAAAAAATATAGTGTGACACAATAACAATATCTCACATGCTATGTAAGCATTTAACCATTTTAACTACATCATCAAGTTAAATAAACTGAACCACATTAGTATTGCTTAAAGTAAGAAAACTATCCTTTATAAAAGAAGAAGTAAACCTATAATTGAAATACATAACACCTAATTTAACCCAAACCTTTTTTTTTTCTTTTAAAACCACAAATGATTAGTTATTGATTGTTAAGAGTTTAATATTACATGCCACAATATGTTTCTTTTGTTCAAATCTTCATAAATACAAAGATAAAAACAACAAACTGATACAACCTTTTTAAAGATGTATATGAAAAATGGCAATTTATATTTATGAAAAGGAAAATGCATTTGAAAAGGATAGATTTTCTATTAGTTGGTTGTATCATATTAAAAAGGAAAATGGTAGGGATGATGGAATAAGACATTTGGGGAGATTTGACATGTGAGGGTGAGAGGAGACATATATTTCAACCATACATGTGTTGATTTTTGAAAATGACTTATTTGGACATCATCCATTTTTAAGTCTTTCTTCTGATTTCCGTTCAACCTTTTTGCCTTTTGCTTTATTCTTGTTATTGTTTTATTTTATAGTAAACTTAAATTTTAGTCCCTTAGATGGTATTTGATACATAGGTTATGATTAGGTTAGACTAGATAGGGTTGATCATGACAAAAGAATATGACTTAACAAGAATGAATTATGCGAGACTAAACAGAACAAGTGTCTGAGAATAAGTGTCTGTCTGATGTTTGGTATGACTAAGACTGTACATGATAGAATTAGCCAAGTTCCCGCTAGAAGGTATTTGATGATTTTATATGTCATATAATAGTTATAATTAACACAAATAAGGTAAAAATTTAATTTAAAAACATTTTTACACCATTTTCATAAAACATAGATATATAACATATATAATAGTACCAAGTTTGAACAAAAAACTAGATATAATTAACGATAGTTTGAAAAAATTGGATTCGTACAAAGAAGAAATTATGTTAAGTTTTATTTGGTTTGGAAGATATTAATCGGCGAATATATGGTGAATATTTGTACAACAATAATGGCTATGGAGATAGAGGTATTGGTGATTTTGTGGACAATGATGGTTGTAGATAGGGGTGGTGGTGTTGTTGACAATGGTGTGAAGGTAGTTGTGACCGACTAGTGCTTAGTGGTAGATTGGTAGTGGTAATCGATGGTGGTGATGGTTATGGTAAAGAGGAGGTGGCCTACAATGGTAGTAGTGATGGGAGATGAACGGTGGTGGAGGAGGTAGAGGTGGCCAATGGTGATGGTGGTGCTGGTTGGTGGTGGATGATGTTTGTAGTCTTGTAGATGTGGTAGAGGTGGCTAGTGGTGGTGGTGGTGATGATGGACGGAAACGACGATGGTGGTTGTTGGCCGGTCGTAGTTGTGGAGGAGGTTATTGTGGTAGAGAAGGAGGTGGAGGTGGCCAACAATGGTAGTGGCGATGGACGATGGTCGACAGTGGTTGTAAAGGACAAGGAGGAGGTTGTTGTAGTGCAGGAGGAGGTGGAGGTGGCCAACAGTGGTTACCAATAGTGACAGTGACCACGACTAGCGGTGGTGATAACTAAAACAAATATCATATTAAAG
Organism: Centaurea solstitialis; assembly: GCA_030169165.1. Classification (NCBI taxonomy): domain Eukaryota; kingdom Viridiplantae; phylum Streptophyta; class Magnoliopsida; order Asterales; family Asteraceae; genus Centaurea; species Centaurea solstitialis. The sequence continues at coordinate 89,132,309 of CM058040.1, read as the reverse complement.
TTACATATTAAACAATGAGTTATTAGTAATACTTTAGTTTCTGCCTCATTCTTGTCTCGTGTAGTTCCACCTATTTTGGTCATTTGGTGGAATAAGAAAAAAGCTTTTTTGTCCTCTGTTGTCTCAGTTCTTGTCCCTATCCCATGTCATCGTACCAAACATGAAATGGTGAATTCTTGTTTTTTTCCCATGTCGTACCAAACATAAGACAATGAGGTCTTCCAGTGTTGTGGCAGATTGGTTATCGCTCGAGGATTCATGCCCCCTAACCGAGTTTGAGTTTTCCCGTGCGCATGCCTGGGGGAATTTAAATGGGACCATGTTTAGCCCTCAAAATTGTTGGGGATTAATCGGGCTTTGGCCCGAACACCCTTCCAACAAAAAGAAAAACATAAGACAATGAGTTTTTTCCATCTTGTTCTGTGACTTTTGTCCCGTTCGACGTACCAAATGAAACCTTAATGTTTGTATTTTTCATTGGATATCATTTTTATTTTTTTAACTTGGATTTGACCCTAATATTTGTCGGTTTCTAATGCTTGTGGTCCTTTTGTCTATTGATCATAAACTTTATTCGTTAAATCCAATTAAATAGAGATATTTTCGCCTTCTTCAGTAATTTTATTATATTAAAAAACATACACTTTTTCATTAATTTTAATTGCAAAAAAACGAAATGTGGTTGTTATTGTTTTCTTTTTTGTTTTCCAAGGTAAAATGAAATATGTAACATGTTTTCCAATGTTAATATAAAATCAAGAAATTATTAAAATAATTACTAATTTAACTGAACCTAACGAAAAAAGTTAATAATGGTTAAACAAACACAAAACTATTGAGAATTGACAAATGTGATAAGCCAAGTCCGAGGTTTTAAAATATAAAGATAAAATTTGTTGAAAATTTAAAAAGCTAATACAAAAATTAAAGTTTTATTTACTCTTAGTTTGAAAAAACAAATAACAACCGATATGTTTAAATTTGTTAAACGGAAAATCTCAACCGGCCTTTCAAAATCTAGCATGTAATCGTAATGTAACAAACTTAGGGGGTTGTTTCCTCTTAATACTTTTTAAGTTTTAACTGATCAGACCTTTCTATATTTAGATCGTCTTTTTTTTTTCTAGATTTTAAAGTCTGTTAACTATTATATAGATCTGAAATAATAAGTGGTAATCTAGCTTCATAAACGTCTATTAATTGTCGTTCAAGTTCACATATTGTATCATTTCTCTCAAGGCGCAACCTGCTAGCCTCGAGTTCATACGACCTCGAAATTGATCTTGACCCAAATCAAGATCAAATCTAAACAATTTTGAAAACAACTTGAAATCAATTCAACGTTATAGAAACAAGCAATTTTATTAATTCAGATTTCAACGTTACCTTTTATTAATAAAAAATGAAATAACACTTCAGGTTTTAAACCTCTTAAAAACAAATCACGCCTTAATAATGTAATATTGCAAAGTATGTGTTGTTGCTATTTATTTAAGATTGATTTTAAGATTTAAATGAGTTGGTTTTAACTTAATTTATTATGAATATGTTAAAAGAATATAAGTTGATAACTAATTAAAATATGTAAATAGGCATAAAGAGAATTAATGTCAACCATGTCAAGTTACTAAGGCCATCCGCTATGGTGGCGGTAGGAGACCGGTACCGCTACCGGTACCGGGCAACACCGTTGCGGGTGACCGGTAGGGTCACCGGTACCGACCCCAACGGCATGGCGACGCCGATAGAAAACAACCCTTGATCTTTGACGCTTTGACACAAACAGCCCCCCAACGGTCATATAGCCGTTGGGGGTAAAAATCCATTTTTTTTATTTTTTTTTATTTTTTTTTTCACTTTTAACCCCCCTATATATATTTTATATCTTTTTACTCTCAATACTCCTTTATCTCTTCTCTCATCTTAATCTCTTTACTCTCATCTTTTAATCTCTCTTATTTTTATTCTCAAACATGGATCAATACGTTAACGATTCCGGCTCGAGGCGTACTAACCCGAGAATTCCAAATGTATCGGTTCCGCCATCCACAACGTCCCCAACGCCTCACCACCCCGGTATATACTTCCCCCAAATGCCGAGCCAACCGAACGTTCCGTATCACCAACTGAACGTACCGGCGGATTATTGGATGTATGCGTACTTGCTTGCGCAACATCCACCACCACCACCACAACCTTCCGGTTCGTACTAAAACCCGCCGATGGGAAGGTGGGAACTACGAGATGAGGAAGACGACGACGACGATGACGACCAACTTGTACCCGAAACCCAACCTTTGTCGTCGCCGTCACCGCCACCACCACAAAAAAACAAACGTGGACGTAAGGGTAAGAGTGCGGCCACGGACACGGACACGAGTGGGACGCCGACGGGTAAAGCCAAATGTAAAACGTGGACGATGAATGAGGAGGTCGAATTAGCAAAATCGTGGGTCGAAGTCACGGAGGATCCGGCCATAGGTAACTATCAAAAAAGAGGTATATAAAAAACCGTTTTTATTTATATAGTTTTCCACTAAGATTGTTTAACTTTTTATTTTTTGTAGTAGATAACTATTGGAAGTCGATCAAAGCTTCTTTCAACATACGCATGAACTACGACCCAAAAGTCCGGTCCGGCGACGCCATTCCGACGAAGGTGAGAGGGCTCATAGCTAGCGTCTCGAAGTTCGCATGCGTTTACAATAATGTGTCGAACTCGCGACGTAGCGGGGAAGATGACGTTATGGTGCATAACCGAGCCAAAGACCGATACCATCACGAGAACGGCAAAAACTTTCCACACGAACACGCTTGGAGAGTTGTCAAAGACTCTCCTAAGTTCGACCCGGTCTTAATGATGGACCCACGGAACATAGGCGCGCCGAAAAATAAACGGTCGAAAACGTCCGAAACCCCAACCGATTCCCCCAACGAAGCCGATACTCGCACTCATTTCGTGAACGTCGATGACAACCCCCCTCACAAACGGAGCGCACACGACCGATGGGTCGAAACGCCGCAAGTCTGAATTTAATCAGGTAAGGTAAATGACATTGGTAAACGATTACCTCGGTAAGCATTTAGTAAACGACCCCTTAAAGTCTGAATTTGACATGCATAAAACTCACTTCATATGGCTTGTGCATATAACTAAAGGTGAATCATCCGAATAAGATATAATAAATAAATTATTTTCAAAAGAATGTTAAGTGTCTGTAAAGAAATAGGACAAATAGACATAAATGATATATATATATATATAATACTTTTAGCTTCATAAACTAAAGTTAATTAGTCAAGTAGAGTTTGATGCATTTTAAATATAAATATACGAATCATAATGTAATATCCCGTCTTCAGTCTCGCAATTGCTTTTTTTTTATAGCGAGAGGTATATTGCAGTCCTGATGAAACACTTTTTTGCAATCTATGACTTAGATTGCGGCCTTTTGTATTTGGAGGACTAGGAAATAGGAACACTTGAGTCTCCAAAGAGGTGGTATTGAATATCGATTTGATTGGCGAAATCAGAACTAGTCTTTCGGTTGGATATCCTCAAGGCTCAAGTATCGACCCTCCAAACAATGCTATTATTTAATGGTCTATCCTCTCTTGTTGTTTCTTATCTTGTTGATTTGATTTCTTCCATTCCTATTAGGTTTTTTAGTCTAAAGTCTGGTTTTGATGCCGTTGAGCACAGGTTGCTGGTATATCTTGTTCATTAAATTTTTTTTTTTTCCTTTTTCAACATAAAGATTATATAAAAAAAACTAATCATATTTGTATATAATTATGAAGTTCACTTTTAAGTTAATTATGTAGACTGACTTTTTTGATTCTTTATGATAACTTATTTTAGAAAATACAATATAATGTTAATTTGTATTTTGTTGAAAGAAATCACATTGGTTTTTAAATATGAATCTTAGAAATGCAGCTACCCTACACTCACTTATCAACCGCAATCATAGAGAATTTGTCCCTTATTGGGTCTACCATGTTCAGGGAATGCATATTGATTGCTGATTGGCCCAACTAACATTATTCTAAATTATTGTTCTTTTGCAAAATTGCATAATTTATTTAATAACAGTAATTAATCATTCATTCATCTGTGTAAAATAATTATATCGTATGTAAATTTATAATTATCAATTGCATATGTCATGAAATAGGGGTTTTGAAGATATATATGAATTTACTAGTGTTTTAATTAAAGAATTATACATGTATAATATTATCTTGCATTGTAATATTACATCTTGATTTTAATCATTCAGTAATCATGTTAATATCAAAGCCATTATGTATAAAGGTTATGTAGCATATGAAATAACCAATGTTTTCAATGGGACTAATAACCATTAAACAATTATGATTGAACTAATATTTTCTTAAGAAAATATGTTGCTAAAAATGTTACGTAATTTAGTTGAAATCATTACAGTCCTAGAGAGGGCAAGTTATATTCGTACATCTATGATATAGACGTTTCTAACTCTGTTTATTTATATTTTTATAACTCTCCCACATCAAAGTCTTACATGACCATGACATGTGCTTTTTGTATGACCTTCAGTTTCAGTTTTAGTGTACTGCTAATTATTAAAGGGTTTCCTTACTTTTAACGTTTGATCTTTGAATGACATAGTTAGCTCTCCTTCACCATGTGACATGTACTCTTGGAGAGTATCAAAGAGAAATGGAATAAACTACGAATTTCAAAACTCATACATTAAAGAAGGTAAATAATCATCAAAAGGTGTTAACTCAGTTGGATAGGTAACATCCCTGGGGTGTGGGGTGAAAGCCACACTACCAGGGTTCGAATCCTACGGGTGACATTTCTGAGATATCCAGACTTTGGATCTGGTCCTTTGGGCCGGGTTCGGGGCCGGTATGGGAGGATCCAATCTATGGGATCCTCTTCCCTGTAGGTCGGGTTCAACCATAGGTTGGGCCGGGTCGCAACGGATTAGTGGGATTGCCAAATTGGAAGCCTGATACCGCTGGAGCGTGTGTGTTAACTTGCCATTAAAAAAAAGAAGGTATATAATCAATATTGTAGACTTATATATGGCTCGAGGCTAAAAGAGTAAGTTAAAGCACATGGCTCATAACATGAATTAGGATTGTGCACACCTAAGAAGATTGAGGAACGGATGCTAGTCGATTTGGTTGTATTATATGTTTATAGATGCGGAAGAAATTTACCATCAAGTTCAAATATCAAATATAATTTGACATAATTAAATTCGGTTCAAAAGTTCTTAAATTATGCCTCCCTTGTTCACTACTTACCATATTAGACTCGTGAAATTTACGAAAAAATCTTATTTAGCATCAAGCTTGCAGAAGGCGTTTCCTATATTCTAACTTAATATCAAGTGTATATGCAACAATACTTACATCATGGCTTAATATTGAGCACAATGATTGTGACACCTACATCCTTACTTAATGTTCTTAGTCACTATTGTGCCAAATAGCAATGATACCTACATCCACACTCAATGTCATGCCTAATGGCAAGCACACCTACAAGTTATCAAGATTCGTTATGTTGGTGTTTACTCCAAATTACAAATGTTTTTCATCATATGTATCCGAATGAAACATAACTACTTGCATCCCACCTAGGAGATGGGAGGTTTGTCGTCACAATATTTTCGGTTTTACAACAAATTTCAACTCAAACAAAAATATAATATGGAAATAAAGAGTTTGAGATAGAGAATACAACACTAATACTTAGAGTGGTTCGACTTTTCCCAAGCCCACCTTGAGACTACATACCATTATAACATCTGAATTGATCTTTACACAGACTCAAACAAATCACATTCATTATAACATCGGAATTGTTCCCAACTTTCTTTAACTTTGTTTATATTTCTATTTTGGTTAAACTATTCTAACACACTTGTAAATGATGGTCAAAACACCAATTTATAGTAAAAAAAAAACTAAGTCCTCAAACAACATCCAAACGTCCGGATCCGCATTCTATAGACATTTGAAACTAGTGTTTTCTGAAAATCATCCATTTCAATACTATTTTGATTCTGATGGCAAACAAATTATTTTTGTCAGGTGATGGACATTTGAAATTAGTACCTGACAGAAGTATGAATGAATCAAAATCAAGTATTTAGAAGAGCCTTTTTTAAACAATATCTGAATAAATTTAGATCAAATATTTAAAAAACCTTTTTTCAAAATAGCTAAACATTTTTTATAAAATAACCTTTTGAAATTGGTCTTTCCACAAGTATTTTTATTTAATCAATAGTCAAAGAATTATGCCAAAAAGATATACAGTCAAAACCTTACATTTTTAAGAGTATTGACTTTTTCAGTTTTTCTTTTACATATTTGAATATGTAAATATGTTGAAATTTCTTACTTTTATAAAATATACTTTGTAAAACTACTGAATTATATATAAGTTTATGAAAATTAAACATTTTCTTTTCCCAAAACCAAATTCCATAAACATTTATCCAACTTTAAATTCTCTTTGTAAATATTATATCTCAATAAACATTTAAATTCCCAGCGGCATTTAGAGTGGTTATAAGGTGTCCCCTTCCCATGTGATTGTGGGTTCGAGTCCTGTCGTAGACATTGGTGTAGATTTAAGAGTAGATTTTAGAAGTATGTTAGTCGGGTGTGCGTGTTTCTGCCGTTAAAAAAAATAAAGTATTATATCTCAATAGTTTACAACATATACAAATACTATAAGAAATCAATTCGTCATAACATGCCTCCCTAAGAAATCAATTCTTCGAATTCCGGAGCGACATGAATCCCGAAATAACTTCTTATTTTCGTTGCTCACATTCCAAAGTATTTTCTTTTGCGAATTAGTGACATGGATTCCAATGTATCAAATATCATGACATGTTTTCCAATGCATTTTCATAACTTTTTTCTATTGATTTTTGTATCGCCTAATATACTAGATATATATATGATCAAGATAATATTTCAAACCATGTATGTGAATAGACCAACATAATCAACATATTTGGATTTTTGATTCACCTAGATAAAAAGTCCAAATAAGTAGACTAACATAAACCTAACCAAGCATGCCTAAAAAGACCTAAAAGACTCTGAAATAAACTAAAGAAACTAAATAATAACGTTCAACATTACAAAATTTGACCATAAAACTAAGCTCAAAGGCAAAATATCATCAGTAATGAAGTTTAGAAACAAAAACTTCATGATTAAAGGAAAACAATATTTAAAACGATGTGTAAATAGCAAATAAGCATATTGGTTAAATGACTTCTTTTAACATCTTACTTCTTTTAAACATATCAACTCGTATTGCATCAAATACAAAAAAAAAAAAAGGTGGTGTGATTAAAAGAAAAGTTGCTTTTATAAAAAAAGATAACACTAATTTTTTTTAATAATTTAAAAATTAACATTGTTTTTCATAAGCATTATCTTTGTTACTATTTTGATAATATTTCATGATGCTGTATGACATTTGCAGTTATATGTAAAAGCAATGATTTCTGCAATCATACACGTTTTAAAAAATCTTAAGACAAAAGAACATTAATAAACTTTTATTATGAGTAAATTACATATTTGGTCCCTGTGGTTTACACTTAATTGCACTATTGGTCCCTATTTTAAAGTAATTATGGATTTGGTCCCTATGGTTTACATTAGATTACACTATTGGTCCTCTAACCCTAACTCCATGTGAAATCAATGTGTTAAGCATAGGGACCAATAGTGCAATACATTGTAAACCACAAGAACCAATAGTGCAATACATTGTAAACCACAGGGACCAATAATGTAATATAGTGTAAACCATAGGGACCAAACCCATAATTATTTTAAAATAGGGACCAATAGTGTAATAATGTGTAAACCATAGGGACCAAATATGTAATTTACTCTTTTATTATTGAACTTTTACCAATTTCAACATTAAAGGTAAAGAATTATCATTTTAGAAAATTCTACCCCATCATTTTAGTAAGCCCATTTTGCTGCTTAAGAAAAGTAGAAAACTTTGGGCCTAACTATTTGAACAGTTCTATTTTGAGAATTCTGCTTTAGAATCTCAAATCTCAGTTCTGAATCTTTATATATAATGTTTATTGTTTACTATATCTTTAAAATATATGTTTACAAAGTTATAATATATTTATCATTTATAATAAAGTTCTATTATGTTCTTATAGGGGCATCTTTTAGAACCTAAAATTGATTACAAATTCCAAAAATTCTCTGTCATCTGCACACCACTATTTGCACACCACAAGTTTCGGTCATCTTCTCCGCCCATGTCCTCATCACCGGCCAACTTCTCTGTCATCTGCACACCACTATTTGTTAACCCATACCCCTTTTCTTTCATCCCCAATCGTAGAATTTAAGATCTAAAAAGACCTAGATTTGATGGTAGTGATGGTGGGTTTCGGATTTGAGATTAGATGTCGGGGACATTGGGACGAGGAACAAGATGTCGATGTTGATGAGCTGTTTGTGGTGCTTCAGGAACGATGATGGTTGCAAATTTGAGATGCAATAGAAGCATCGGCAAAAATGCCATCATTGTTGGCGATGAGTTAGCTAGAATTAGGCTTCTCGCCGTTCCTTTTCTCATCGGCAAAATGGAGACGTTGTTGAAGGTGTTAGCATATGTGTTTTGTTGGGTTTTGAAATTATTGCTGATGAAGAAATACTGTTGCTAAGCTTTTGGAAGAAGTAGTATTAATACTACTGCTACTCATGGAGATAGTGCTGCTGCAAAAGAACTAGAAGTAGTATTGGTTATTATTGCTATGGAGTTATTACTGGTGCTATTACTACTTCCAGTTAGTTATTGCTGCTGGTTAGTACTTCTAGTTGTAGTTAATACTTTTTATGATTTACTACTGCTTCTAGGATTGTGATAAGGAAAGGATTCTGTTGAGAAGATAAGGCAAATATCACGAAGATCTTGGAGATTTGTTGAAGATTTATTTCTTATTACTTATCATGTAATCTGTATATATATAGATGTTAGATGGTTTGTAGCAGATGACCAATTAATTAGTTTTCGATTGATAGAAAAGTTAGCCTCAAGATAATCTAGATCCTTGCAATAGAAAAGTGTTGCACGTCTGATCAGCCTGTTCAACATATTGGGGCTTTTGGTTTGTAATCATTTGATTTCTGGTTAATATACAAAGTGATTTGCAGTTTCTTTGTGATTTCTATTTAATTGTTAAAGTGTTATTCCGCAAACTTTTTTAGCAATATATCTGAGTGTATTAATTCTTGTTACGAATTTGATCCTGACATGTTGGACTCAAGTGTTTGGTTACGATGGTTTTAGGGTACGATGGTAGGTCGTGGATATGAATATGGTGGTTTTCAGGAACGATTGGTGAGGGTGTTAAACAAAACTAAAAAATGGGCATGTGGCATCATGTAATTGATGAGAAAGGAAAAAGTGAATCACAAGGGTAGTGGCGTATTGACAAAAGGCCTTGGAAGATGTGGTATCCAGGCTAAGATCATTTTTCTACTTTTCATTTTAACCTATATACAAGCATGAGATTATATGAGAAGTGCTATTTTTGGCGAGCGGTACTTTTAAACCGTTGATCACTTTTAATGAAAACCCACCCATAAATTGCGACTCAAAAGAGAATTGATTCGGTATATCTAGGTGTATTTTATCTCGATGCATCTCATCCTAATGCTCGTCCATTTGTCATCTAACGGTTGATAACTACTTCTCACCATATTTGGCACTTCTCCTCTGTGTGGGGTCATGTTCATTTGCAAACCACTCTTAAATTACAAACCATTGGTTTCGTTAGTTAAACTAATAAAAATATTCATGAAATTGTTTAAATTGATGAAAATGTTTCATATAATTCTTTTTTAGTAAAGTTGTTTCATAAATTTGTGTTTTTTATGTAAAAATATAAACGTTTCATTATAATAAGAAAAATTCAAGAAACGATTTCATTAGAATGAAAAAGTACATGAAATACCAAAATATGAAATAGTTTCATCAAAAAATGAGTTATATAATATAATTTCATCATATTAGACAATTTCATGAACCAATTTCATTAACTTAACCAATGAAACCAAGAGTTTGTACGGTTTATAATTTAAGAGTGGTTTGTATTTGATCGCTCCTCTGTGTGTGTGTATATATATATATATAGAGAGAGAGAGAGAGAGAGAGAGCTAACTACTTAAGAAAAAAGAAAAAAAACTTGTTAATGTACAAAACTAGTTATTAAGAGCCCGAGCTTCGCACCGGGTTATAAACTGTGATAGATTTTATCATAAGTAGTAGGATAGAAGAAATAAAAATATTAATTTAAAGAGATTTTAACCTAAGGATTTGGAAAATGTATTATGTAATTATCAGTAGTTTAATGAAATTATTTGACTATTTGTTTGATTAAAGTTACAATAATTTATAATTAATCACTAAAATAAAATACATTAATAAAATAAATAAAGTAAGAAGTAAAAAATGTGAATTATGTAATTTGAGAATATAAAATATGAAGAATAAGCTACTATATAGACAAAATATGTAATTTAATCAAACGTTTTTAGATGAGATAACCACTAATAAAACAAAGTTAAATGGAAAGATGAAAATGGAATGAAAATAAAAACATTGGTGAAAAGAGCAGTTGTTAAAGAGAAGGGACGAAAGTCGTTATAAATGTCAAACCATAAGGACTAAAATTGTAGTTTTGTAGTTTAACTATGATGGCAATATTGTAATCTAAAAGATTTTCAGGGTCAATTTTATGTTTTTCATGCAAATTGTATTGACATATAATTTTTACATGAAGGAAACTTTCTTCTTTTCTTGGTTTGGGTCCCTGTAAAGTTTTAATTGTAGGAAAACGCTTTACAATGCTTGATTTGGATTCGTAACAACATTTTTCCATTAAACCCCTCATGTGCCTTGCACACTACACTACGAAATAGGGTCATTTTGCTTTACTCTTTCATCCTTTTTAAGTTTTAACTGTAAAAACCCTTTCTATATTACCTCGATAAACACATGAAAACCCTCCTTATTCCCTTTTGAGTGCTCCATCTTCCACATGTTATTCTCTACAACGAACAATAAAAAACGAAAAACAACAATGGCATTTATCGTACTTCTATTAACAATGAAAAAACAATTTTTAAATATAATTCTTATTCTCTAGTAGTCTAAGAAAATATGTTGTATTGTTATCATTCTAGTGCAATCCTAATATATATGTTACGTGAGCATCGTAATCCAACTAGAGCAGTGATTCGATTCTGGTGGCATCGAATTCAGGTCCCTTCTTCCATAAACATTCTTAAAAAATGTCAAAATGCTCCAAATATATAGTGCTATAAAATAGATGCGATAGAATCTAGATTTGGAAAAAAGAATTTTATGTTCAAAAATCTTGTTCATTTCATGGGAATATGTAATTTAGGCATCGAAAGCGTGGAAATTACGTATGCAGTCATCTTTACACCGCCTAACGTCCCTACCTAATAATATGTGTCGTTATATGATTGGTGAGTTTTGATGATATGAATCTATAATTTCTTTTCTTCTTGTGGTACAAAATAATTACCAGAATTTGAATTTAATAAAAATTAATTATAGCTCAAAATAAAACATATAAAACCGATTAAATTAGATTAGATTGGCAAATTCATTAATAGGTTATAGACTAGGTTGGAGATACATTTAGGTTTGGTTTGGTTTAAGATTAGACATGAAAAATATCTAAGGATGTTTGATTTACACAAATAGAATGGATTTGGAAGATTTTGGATTTTTTTTTCATATTAATATCATGTTTGATTTGCAGATGATTTTTTTGAATTTTTTTTGGAAGAGGTATCCCAAATCACATTGGGCCCAGACTAATCATCGACAATTTTGAGCCGAAACGATTTTTTTTTCTTAATTCGTCAACCATAGGATTTTAAAATAACAATGCAGTAGAATTTTAAAAGATTTTCGTTGGATTGGTATTTAATAATGTTTTTAAATATGTAGAAAACATTTATTTTTTATTATGTATAAAAAACTAGTTAAATGATAATTCATTTAACTAATTTTAGTAATTAGTTAAATGAATTATCATTTAACTATTTTTTTATACATAATAAAATTAAAATCCATTTCAAACACTACAATAATCAAACACATAAAAGGTTTTAAAATTCTCTCAAATTCAAATCACTACATGAAACCGCTTTCATTTTCGTTTTATTTTTACAAACCAAACGGAACTTAAAATTTAACTTTATTTAAATCTAATTAATGTTTGATTTAAAAGATTTCTGGGGTTTAAAATCTCTTAAACATAGAATTATAAAATCCATGAAGACGGTTGGCATTTTAGGAGATTTCGTAGTGATTTACATTGTAACAATGAATTTACTTTTTTGTAATTATTAATAATTTCTTTTATAAATTATTTATAAAAAACAAAATTCAATTTCTTTCTAAATCTTACAAGCTAAACACACTAAAGATTCCAAGTCTTTTTAAATTTGTATCCTTTTAATTCAAAATCATTCCACACACCAAAGATTCCAAAGTCTTTTTAAACTTGTATCCTTTTAATTCAAAATCATTCCACGAGATCAAAATCTCCAAAAACACATTCTATTAAACCAAAAGGGTGATTCTATTAGAACACCTATCTAATTGCTATATAGACACCTAGCTACATATAATTATTACTTAATCATTTACTCTTGTAGTTACTTTATTTATTAGCCATCATTAATTACTTACTTGTTACTTTTATTTTATTAATAGTCATTGTTACATAATAAGTTTTTTATACTTTCTCTAAATAAGTACTTTATATTACTATGATTTTTTTATCTATAATAAAAATATATTATTATCTTATTTTTTTACCGTAATTTTTATAATTCTATTAGTAATAAATATAATATTATCAAAATTATTTTTTTTAATTGTTATTATTAAAACTGAACACTTTTTTGGAAAAAAAAAAACTAAAACTAAGCACTTGATAAATTATCTTTGCAAAACATTACAAATTTAATTATTTAAATTGATGAAATATAGATAAAACAAAATATATTAATAAAAAAATAGCAATAATAGTAATAATTGTACATTCGAATATGTTACTGTAGGTGAATGGAAATTTCATTTCAAAATTTTGAATATTTATTTGTATATTAACTTGTAACAGGTTTAAAAGAAGTTAATTATCTTTCTTCAAACAAAAAAAAGTTAATTATCTAATAAGGTTTGATTTGTTAGAAGTTATGTTTTTTTTAATTATTTTAATTTAAGTTAAAAATTTTAATATCCCGAATTTTTTAACAATAACAATGAAAAGATTAATATTAATACAATATTTATTTGGAAAAGTAAAAGTTAAAATACAATATAATAATTACTTATAAAAAAAGATAAAACAAAAAAACTTAAGTTATTATGAGACTATGGGGATTTGTTAAAAATTATAGGGATGTGGAAAAGGAACAACATTAATTAACAAAAACTTTTGTTGGTAACTAGGTAGGTATATAGATAGGTGTTTATATAGCAACACCCAACCAAAAATACCCTTTATTCTATTATAAAAAACATTGCAAAATTTACTCCAAGCATTAATTGTTATGCACCGCATATCTAATTAATACAATATTGTGGCACAATGACACGTTCAAAAATCGTAACTTTTTTTGAACGACATATTGGTACAACGGAGTATCATCGTATCACCATGACACCAAATCATGATGACCCGACTTCAAAACCTCTCCAAGGAAAACTAAAAAAAATCGTAATTTTATACCATATAACTTAAGCCTTTTGACATGCTTGCCTAACCTTTGGTTATCAAAATATTATTCTTGTGAATCGTATTCCATTACAAATATACATGGATTGTTTACGTAATACAACAAGAAAGTTGGCCCAATAACTTCATATCAAAAAAGAGTTTCGATAACAACTCCATATATTCACATCAAAACCTCGATCGTATATATATTAAAACTTAACCGAACACCGTATTTGAGCTTCCTCCACGACCCGAATCTTGATAACCCGTAGGAACCGCAAAGCTATCAGAACTAATCGGATAGAACACCTTACGAAGCTCGTCGTACTTTTGAAGATCGAAATTGTGCACCTTCATAAGCTTCATTTGTTTCGTCCTAAATCGACGTTGGAAGTAGCTTTCAAAAGTGGGCTCTTTCGATGTCCTAATGAAAAACACGTAGGCAAGCGCAAAGTGCAAAGATGTGACGAAGAAACAAATGGGCTCCATCACGTCCCAACTTAGTTCCCAAAACGTTAACCTCATAAACGCTAATGTTTGAACCATCAGAAACCCGAGACCGCAATAAAGCTCACCGCGAACCTGCGATAGCGACTTTTTATCAATCAACGCCTTTTGCCGCTCCAATTCTTCAAGTTGCGGCTTTCTTGGATCATTTGGAATGGCCATAGATTGCAACATCAACTTCTCCATTGATTTTGCTAACTATAATCAACAAACATATTTGTAACCATTATTATATATAGATTTGTCGGTGGTATTTTCTAGAACGAAATTTATTTTGGTAAATTGAAACATATTTGTAACCATTGAATTAAAGAGTCAAAATACACATCCAAACTGATCCAAATTTCTATTATATCAGCATTTTTAGATTTGTAATTTACGGACTTAGTTAATAGATAAAAAAATGAATCTAGTCAATTTTTCTTATTGATCAATTTTATAGATCTAGATACGTAATTGCGGACCTAGATAAAAAAATTAAAAATTTTGACCAGATTGTTTTTGCGTGTCTTCTAGCTAGGTCCAATTTAAATATACTCAATGACTATTAGAGTCTGCTTGTAAATCTTCTAAATTACTTTTATATCCTTTCAAACTTTTAAATTATGAACAGTTATTTATACCTGATCAGGGTGGAGGAAGACGATGTTGCCTAGCACGATGACGTCACCGGCTTGATCCAACATTCTAGAAAATTCTAGACCTTGCTCGTGATTGGTACAACTGTCAATGCAGACGGTGAGAAACTCGGAGTAGCTAACGGAACTCCTCGGAATCCGTTTCAACTCCGATCTCACCTTCTGCAACTGAGAAAACCTCATGATTTTCCTCGCATCGTTCACGGATATTCCGACGGAATCTTCCGAAGAATTAACCGTCGGATTCGGACTCCTGAGGCCGTCAAGCCTCAGCCGTTCTCCGCCAGAAATTCTCAACTTCTCCCTCAGCGTCTCCCCAACCGGCAATAAAAACAGCTCCGGCAAGCTCATTTGGTTGATTTTTCTCCGTTGGAGGAACCGGCGGAAGAATCCGGGGCCCACGGCGGTCGGTGAGGGATTACGATGGAAGTACGATTTTGCGACATCGAATACTTTGTGAGACGATGATAGAGAATTGAAAGGTGGATATTGGAAGGTAGTTGTTGTTGTTTGATGATCTTTGGTAAGATGTTTGTATATAGTTCTTCTGAGCGCCATTGCTGATGAATTAATGGAGGTTTTGAGAGTTGAAAGAGAAGGTGGTGATGTAATGGTTAATGAGAAATTGGATGGTTAGCGTTTTTATAGTATGAAAAGATACTAGTGTTTGTTGACAAGTGTTGATGACGTTACTAAGATTCTTTCAATTTTTAGATACGAGTGCCCATGACGTGTTCGAATGAAAGAGACCTAATCAATTAAGGCTTTGTTTGGCAAGCATAAGCTAGCTTATAAGCTAGCTGATAAGCTAGCTTATAAGCTAGTCCATCCAAACATGTACCAGGAAGCTAGCTTATAAGCTAGCTTTTTGAAACGCTACTTTGAGTAGCTTATGAGGAGCTTATTGTAGCTTTTTCCAATTATACCCTTATTAATATTAATTATTAAATTCAAATATACCCTTTTTGGTCATTTTACATACTCATAAGCTAGTTTTTGCCAAACATAATTTACTCGACAGCTAGCTTATCAGCTACTAGCAAGCTTATCAATCAACAGCTAGCTTATCAGCTATCCGCTAGCTTATCAGCTACCAGCTAGCTTATAAGCTACGCTTGCCAAACATAGCCTAAATATACTATTAGGCCATGCGTAGCAGAATCCTCTCAGTCCTCCGAACCTCACTGCCATATCTGTGTTATATCAGCTTTTCCATAAATCTATAATAAGCCCTTTGAAGCCCTTCCGGTTAGTACCTGAACCCTGCCAAACCAAATATCAATACAATTAAAAAAAGAATAAAAAAAGAGTGTGAGAGAGGAGAGAGCGGTTGATCAGTGTGGAGACACTGCCCCTACGGCCTAGCCGCAGCCCGCCCAACCCCGGCAGTCTGCCATGTCAAGCCCGCTGCAGCCCAACTTGTTGCTATGCATGGTCTTATATAGTTTTCATTTAATTGTTTTTTTTTTTTGAACGACAAATTAATACACACATATGTTTGGAATCCAAAGACATCCAACTAATCCTTGTCGACCACAATCGAGACCAATTAAAAGTAACACTATATGGCAGATCTATGATCATAGATATATAGTCAAGAATACCATCAGCTGACCTCCAAAATGTTACCTTATATATAACTAAATTAGACATGTTTGGTTATTCAATTAAATTAATTATTAAAGTTAAAGATATTTAGAAGGAATATCAAGTATTTCTTAATACGAAATATGATTTAAAATTATATTAAAAAGAATAACGAAAATCTGATTAAAAGTAAGTTGTAGGATTAAAATGAAATAAAAATTAAAAGATTGTGGACAGGAGGATTTGATATGGAAAGAGTGTGATGAAGTTGGTTAATTTAGATAATATCCTAATTCCTACAAGAATTAGATCCCAATTGTCCCCTTCCCTAAACAATGTTCCTTTCAAATTTAACTTTTATTAATTTAAGGTTAACTGACATGTTTAGCTAGAAATTAATTGTTGAAATGAGATAACGAAAAGGATTAGATTGTCTAATTTCATATATCATATCGTTATAAACGTTACATGGTAACATTTTTTTGATAATTACTTATCAGTATGCCGTTACAGAAGATAATGTCAAGGCATCTTATAAAGTGGATTTATATGTAAATAAGTTATTGCATTAATATTCTTCATGGTGTAAATCTTCTTAGGGTCCTTAACAATTTACCATTATGATTTTTTTTCTTGTCCCATTAACTGAAAAACCGGGATGCAAACAGTAATAGCAAAGCTTAAATTTGAGTTCTAATAATTCATATTAATAATATACAAAAAACCCCGATACTAAATAATCAGAATTAAAATTGATTTCTTAGTGTTCTATAATGCATTAATCCATTTGTATTGTCAATCGAAAAGAATTATGTATCCATCTCTAAGAATGTGTTTGGTTTGCAAAAATGAAATGAATTTGAGAGTATTTGGATTTCAAATCCATTACACGCATATATTTTGATTTGAAATCCTAGGATCTCTTTAAAATTCCTTCAACATAGGCTTTTGAAATCTTTAGGAGATGACAAGGAATTATGTTGTAGAATATGTTAAAACATTTATTTTTTAATAGTAAGTTAAATAAAATATAACTTAATTATTTTTATAATCATTTCTACATGAACAATGAAATTCTAATTCATTCTAACTCTTATAACACAAACACAAAAGGATTTTAAGTACTTCAAAATCTAAATGCTTATTGAAAATTCAATGTATTTCTGCATACCACACAGATCTTAATATCTTATAATTTTCTAAACAACTATCTTTTTCGAAGATTATATTATTAATTCGAGAGAGATTTTTGTGTGCACAAAGAAAAATAATATTTTATTGAGAGAGGGGCATATTTGTCAAAGTGAAGAATCCCCAACCAAGTAGGAGTGGGGAATCTTGGATATTGGATTCCATTTGTGAGAGAGAAATGTTATTGTTGATTTGTTGGAAGTCTACTAACCCCATTTGCCCTCCTTCATGTACACCCACATAGTGTTGTCTCCTTTTCTCTTTTTGTTCTAAAGATAAAATTATATAACTAAAAGAAGGGTAAAGTTTACCTAGAATAATGTGTTTTAATTTAATTTTAAGATACAATTTCTAACTTGAACAATATATATTTTGAAATATTCTTTGAATACATGTCAAGTTTCAGTTTTGTTATGTCACCATCGAATACTAAAATATGTGTTTTAAATAAAAATTCTTATAACATACTTTAAAATATAACCCACTAAAATATGAAGCTAGATATTATATTTTCATGCATTTTTTTATAATTTATAAAATATAAAAATCAGATTTTTTGTGTAATGAAATATAAAATAATAAAGACTAGTTACTTGCATAAGGATCATTTTTCCTATTTTTTATTGTGTAAGGTGGATTGTGTAAGTTGTGTTATCTCATCACATAATTTCCAACCTAATCTATCAATAATGAGTTTAGAATGTGGATATAAAATTTTAGTAAAATTTTCCATATATATATATATATATATATAAGTTGTCATTAAAATAGTAAATTATTAAAATAGACATTCTGACTTTCAAGTATTAACATATACATATAAACTAAATTTTTAAACGTTGTAAATAGTTTTATATTTTTTAACTGATTTATATTCTTTAAAAATGATTCTTATTCTCTCAACGGTATAGAAAACATGTTATATCGTTATCATTCCAGTGCAATCCTATTATATACGTGACATATGCTTCCTAATCCAAGTGGAGCTAATGATGCGATCCTGGTGGCATCAAATTCATGTCCAACCTTCCATAAACATTCTTAATTAATATCAAAATATTCTAAGTATATGATGCTATCAAATAAATGTGGTAGTATTGAAGACAACAACGAACTCATAGTTTTTATCAAATGGGTGTACCTTTAATCTAGATAAAAATTCCATAAACATCTTCTGTTAGGCCATGCGTAACGGTACCCTGCAGGTTGGCGGGTTGAAGCTGGCGGGCTGGACGGCTTCAGCGGGTACCGCTACGCTCTCCAGCGGCTTCAGTGGGTTCGAAGGAGGGCTGTTTACCCATGCCGCTCACAGCGGCTTGAGTTGTGTGTGTGGTGTGTTTGAGGTGTGTTTAATTAAATGAGAGTGTTGGGAGGGTTCGGGTACTAATCAGAGAGTGTTTCAGAGGGTTAATGGGATGGTTGGAGAAAAGTTGATGTGGCAGTGGGGTTGGGAGGGTTGGGTACTGATAGCCTATATTTAGCTATATTCGACTATTTTGTGGGATTTTTTTGAAGTTTTTTGATTGATTTTGAAAACTGTTTTGGTTAGTTGTCTTTTAAAAAAAAATCTAATAACCCAGGAACACCTCTCAAAAGATTAGAGTGTGCACCTTTCATACTTCAAAAAAAACCTCTACTTGCAAACTTCATTTGAACAGGTTCACGAGACCTGTTAGTGCCTTTAATAGGTTTGCCTCCAGTGATAGAATCTGGATTTAAACATATAATTAGTTATGTTCGATAACTTTTTTTTATCATTATTTTACTTACACATCAAAAGTGTAGAAATTAGGCATGGGATGTTGTCTTATGTGTATAAATCTTTACGCCATCTAATATTGGTAATTGGTTAACATGTATCGTACGTTGTTTTTGCTAGTCGTTTAAAAAACATGTCATTGTTTGATTGGTGAAATTGGTAATGATGACTTAAGCGTTTTAAAATTCTCATCTAAACTTTGGGTTTGAAAATATCATTTTGAAGCAATGACGTTATGTCACGATTGGTTAAATGGTTACACATACGTATCCACTAAGACTATTATTGCATTCATCATGGGCCCCTTTTTATATTAAACAATGTATGTTTATTGTTTGGAAACTATTTTGATTGACATCATATTATCTTTTAATAGTTTCATTTCTTTACTCCACAAAACCAGTATGGTTGTATATTGACGATCTAAAATTGTATTTGAACAAAGATCGGTTATTCTTTTATATACACATACAATGAGATATATATTTATCGTAAAAGATTCCTGAAACTTTTATATTGAATCTTTTTAGTGGATGTCTATAGATACTTTTTAGAACCTCATAGATTTAAGGGTTTTTTTTATGATTGTGGTGACTCATGAGACTAATTATGTTAGAGAGAAGACCATTAAATGTTTTCGTTATCTATTTTTCATTAAATAAGACTAAGAAATATAAGTGTGAACATTTTTCCAGCATCATGTTTTCTTTTTCCATGTACTATCTAGAGGTCCATTTCATTCTATTTTAAGACCCTCGTACAGTTTTACCAAAATTATAAACCGGTTAGACGAGTAATAAAACAAATATAAAGTTTATACATATATTAATTATATTAAAATATAGATAATTGTACATGCATATGTGGGTACTAGATAAACGAAAGTCCTAACAGTTATTGTCTCGGTAGAGGCTTTGCAATCTAGAGCAAGACGAACAAGATCGAAATCAAAACAATACTCAAGAAGCGAAAACAAGAAGCTTCTCGTTTCCATCAAGATAAAACATAGGAAGCGCCACAAGATTTCTATCCTAAACTTTGGTTAAAACTAAATTATCCGTTCTACATTAGGCCAACCGTTTACCTATAATCACATTGGCATTTTGTTCACTAAACGAATATATTAATCCCATCGTGTAATTCTTATTTAATTGTAAACGGTCCTGTTAGCTCCATTTTTTGCAAATTTAAGAATGATGATGTCGCCATTGTTACAGGTAATCCAAACCAATCTGTATATGAATCATCCCCTTTCCAATTAGTAGAAATTTTAGGGGAATCATCCGTTGCTTTTGCAGTTGATGGTCACTCAAGGACCACACTCTCAAGACAGAAAGTTTCAAAAATTGTTACAATCCTTTGCCATATATTCTGAAATTGAGTCTTTAAATTTAGGGATTGGTCCTTAAAATATATTAGTAGCTAAATTAATGGATTTTAATGATTCGAATTCTTCAAAGATACATAAACAAGACCTATAACTTAATTATCCCTAAGATTCAAGAACTCAAATTCTTTAAAACCCGAAAATTTGGGCAATGGGCGAATTCATATATAACCAGATTTCTCTCTAAAATGTTATATTTTGTGTAAAATCAATCCTTCCACCAAGTTTTTACGCACTTACCCATAAGGAATTAAGTTGTGAGCCTGGTAAACTCATAGGAAGTTTAGCTTCCAAGTCGTTTAAAGTCAAATGCAAGTTAACAAGATCAAGAAAATAATAGGGGGTGTTAGTTGTTGTTGTTGTTGTTGTCGTCTAATTCAAATATTAATAACTGATGTTCGATAACACAATAAACATAAATCATACCTGGAGTTTGAAGAGTCTTGTTGTAATTGCCATTGGGGAACAAAGTGAATAAGATCACAAGAAATTGAATTGGATAAAAAATTTAGAAAAAGGGAGGGGTTTTCAAAATTTCAAGTTTCTTACAAGCAAGTGCATGCGACGGATTTTTTTTATTGGGCTTACATACAAAAGATTAAACCCTACATAAAATTAATCGGATTTTTGGGCCACTATTTTAGTGGGCTGCCCTTGGATGTCCGATACCGTCGGGAAGGTGTGTGTGATTGTGTTTATGGTAGTCGTTC
This sequence comes from Centaurea solstitialis, assembly GCA_030169165.1. Classification (NCBI taxonomy): domain Eukaryota; kingdom Viridiplantae; phylum Streptophyta; class Magnoliopsida; order Asterales; family Asteraceae; genus Centaurea; species Centaurea solstitialis. The sequence continues at coordinate 89,110,695 of CM058040.1, read as the reverse complement.
GTTGGTTCGAGCCGCTATTACTCTTTTATAAATATTAATTAAGTTTAATTTATAATTAATTATGGTTTATAGAAAAATGAAGTAACCAATGAAAAGATGACAAGCATCCCAATTTTTTTATGATAAAACATGTTAAATTGATTGGTTTTGTTGTACCTTTACCAATTTCCCTTTAGTTTTTTCTTTGATCTATCTTTTGTCTTATTTGTGACCCCATTGGACCATATCACTAATACACAACAGTTTTGAGTCAAAAAGTTTCGAGTCAAGAACTTTCGCTTTTTATTTTTATATTTTGACCACCAAACATCGTAACCAAGACCGCATTTGATTTATAAAATGGCATTTGATAGAATTGAATTCATCAAAGAAACTTGATTTTGAAAAAAATTGTAACAAACTATCAAATTTTATTACACGTTTCGTTGCTAGCTAGAAACTAAAAATAAAAGTTTGAAAAATAATTCGAGCATGAACATGAGGTTAGAATGAGATGGATGGTGGTTGTGATAACAGTAATGGGTTGATGGTCGGTGAGGGTCAAGGTGTATAGGGTGATAGTCGTGATAGTAGTAGCATGTTGGTAATGGCGGCAACATTGGGAGTAGAAGTGGGGTGAGGTGAGGTGAGGTGGGGTGGGGTGGGTGTGAATGTGACAACGAATAGTAATCGTGTGGCAGTGACGATGTGATAGCATAGGTTGGTGCGGTTTTAGCAACAACTTAATCGTGGTGGTAATTAAGGTAGGATGGTGGGGGTGTACCGGCTGAGGGTGGTAGAATGATAATATTAATTGACGATGGTGGTGGCGACAACTGTGGTGGTGGTGGTGATGTTGACACACGGTAGGGGTTGGTGAGGGGGTCAAAGAGTGGTGAGGGTGGGTCGTGGTGGTGCTGGTTAAATTGAAGGCAAAAGTTTTTTTTTTCTTTTTAGAACCAAAGTATTCACTCATGTCAAAAAAAATATCATCTACGCACTATTATCAAGGAATTTGGTAAAGAAAATTAGTCATTCTAATCCTATATTAAATTCGTTTCATCTCCACAAACCAAACAACCTGTAAAAAATATTTTGTTGGCCAAATGAATTCAATTATATAGTTATCCAACACTAGAGATGGAAATTTAAATGGGTAAGAATTCCCTGGTTTGGCGGGTAAGGAGCCAGGGATGGGGATTTTTTTCATTCCCGAAGCAGAGTCGCGGATGGTTATACCCGACCTAATTACATATTTTATTTTATATATCTATACATTGTGTGTATAAATAAAATAATTATTAAATGAAGATTTATTTTATTTTTAGTATTGCTAATTAATGTAGGAACAATTAATAATAAAATGTAATTTTCAACTTCATGTTTTTAACTAAACGAGTACCCAGTGGGTCCCCCGAACCCACCAGAGATTCTTTCCCTACAAATCTGTCAAAGATTTAGTAGGGGTGTGGTTGGAAACGAAAGGCTTAAACGTAGGCCGAGGTCAGAAACGAGGAAGGATGCATTACCTGACTAATATTAGCATCATTTCAATTCCTAGCTAGCAATCCATTTTAGCAGACTTGCATAATATTTAAAAAAGTAGGATTGAAAACAATTTGTATGCACATATGACCCTTCAACCAATAAATTTCACAAGTGGTAAAGATCAATCTTGGTAGTTGATCGCTTATTCATTGCTAGAGGATGAGTGATCTGAAGTTCTGAACCACAACGGTGCAAAGATGATTTTTCTAAATATTCGTTAAGTTTATGCAATCAACGCCCTTTTAATAGTAAAAAGCCAAATATATTTATCTTAAAAAGAAACATTGTTTCCTATCAAAATATATTTAGTCAACATGCAAAGTGAAGTTTTACACACTAGTAATCATTAAAAAGAAATACCAAAATACTCAAAGGATACCATGAATATTTAATATTTTCGAGGGAAAAGTTTTTAAAAAATTCAATGAACTATTTCATTTTGAATGGTTAAGTACTTAAACAATTTTTTTGAACAAAAAAACCATTAAACTTTCTCATTTTGAATGATTAAGTCACTAAACTATTCTTTTGAATGAAAAAAACCATTAAGCTTTTTTATTTTGAATGATTAAGTCCCTAAACATTTTTTCCAACAAGATAAATTAATAAATTTTTATAAATTTGCTACTTATATTTGTTTAACCTAAACTAACATAATTATATTTTATCTTTAAAACCTTCATAGTCAGTTACATTTAATTTTTTAACTTTTATTGAAAGGGGGTAAGTAACGAATTTTTGAAAGTTTAATGGTTTAATTATCAAAAAGAAATTGTTCGAGGGCTTAATCAATCAAAACCAAAAGGTTTAATGATTTTTTTCATTTAAAAGAATAGTTTAGTGACTTAATTATTCAAATGAGAAAGTTTAATGACTCTTTTGTTCAAAAAAACTATTTTAGGACTTAACCATTCAAAATGAAATAATTTGTTTGGTTTTTTTGAACTTTCCCCTATTTTTGAAAATCATCACTTACGTACAATACTTTATATCATCGAAAGCATACCTGCAAAGGTTTAAGTCTTTTTTTTTCATTGGTGAGTGAACAACTTCTTAAAATTGTTTTGATGTTTTGCAAAAACTCTTGGATGCAAAATGTTATTATCAACTCATGTAAAATCATTATCATGCCGTTCAAAAAAAAATCATTATCATGCTTATACACAAAAAATTATGATTGTTTTTATAAATTAATATCAAAGTAAAGAGAAATTTAAAGAATTATCATGTTCTCCTTTCACAATTAATTGTACATTGTATATTGAAGATTTAAAACTATACATACACAACAAACATACCGTAACAAGTTGTTAACATTAGAAGACACCAACAACTTTTTTACTAAGGTTTCTATAATGAATTTGCATAAGTACTTTTTAGAGTTAACGTTAAAGTTTTCAAGTACTACTCGATCGAGCCACTAATATTTAGATGGTTTAAAATGAGACAAGATGAGTGTGTTACCTAACAAAAGATGACAAATACTAGCATCCAAAATACTAGGTTAACAAAAGATGATAAATACTAGCATCCAAAATGCTAGGTTAATAATGTCGATATTGTTGGATCTATGAGCTCCTCATATTTGGGATCCTTGTTGATGAATTTCATAATGCCTTTCCGTAATGGTGTGATACGAATAATTTTGTAAGACTAGATGCGAAAGCTATCGAGTGTTCAAAATAGAATCACATAACCGAGAAGCACAAGATCTAGAAATTTGAACGAGAGAAAACAACAGGGCATCGAAGATGAGGACCATACTAGATCAATTGACATTGACTCGACATGCTTTATTTTATGAAGTCAAAGATTGACTATAAGATGCTTATTTTTAAAACTTAGTAACTTGAAAATAAACTCATGTTATTTTATTTAATTTTATATATCAATTATAACTTGTTAAGTTTTGCGGAATATGGTTCCTTTTTTAAATTATATACTAGTGTGTTGCACCGCGTTCGCGCGGTGGCGAGAAAGTTTTATAAGCATCATAATTAAATAATATTAAATATAATAAGAATATCTTAAAGAGTCATTTAAATAGTGGTTAGTTGCATTTCATGAATCAAGGAAACTGTAATTTGCACTCTAGAATATATAAACATGCATAGATAACATATGATAGACAATGTAAAACCAAACTTTATTTTTGAATCCTCATCTCGGACTTGTGATTTTGGTTCTACAAAAGTTGATAAAATGAAATGATTTTAGATATATATTGCATATATGATAATTAATTATTTTACATTAAGTAAGATAAAACAATTTTAAAATTTAATAACCAAAGAGAAAAACTTTTTATTTACCTTGGCAACTTGGGCAATTAGATCAATGCAAGAAAGGTTTGGAACAATCAAGATTATCATCCTCATTTTAACTTTATTGGGAAAATGATACTGTTAGATCTGAATATCAATCCACCATGATTAAGAAGCTTCAATTCAATCACAAATCTCACTTTTATTAATATGAAGAATATGAACACAATACACACTCTCAACTTTCTCTCTCCTCTATCAATCACTAGATCTGACAATACGAATCCTCTCTCAATGTTTGAAATCTAACTAACACAAAAGCTTTTATACCCCTAGGGTATTTACACTTAGCTCCCCTCAACTTTACTCAAAATACAAATATAAACCCAAACTTGAATACAACTATATTTTTAACCCTAACAGATACATATCAATATGTATGCTATAGTAAAAAATTGAATAAAACTCGTATGGTTAGTTATTTAAATGATAACACTTATAATAAGATAATATTAAAGTGATTAATCCTCATCTTAAACTATTTATTTAATTTATAATATTTTTTTTTGTAAAAAATACACACATTTTAATGTATTCAAGTGGATGTCATGTAAATAGAAATATAGTTATGGATCGTAATATCATACATGTGTGTATATATATATATAATGAATTTTAAATGCTATTTGAATCAAAATATTAGAATGATGTAAAAAAAGAAAAAAGAAATTAGGTATAATCAATGAAGACAAATAATTTAATTAATTAAAGATTTTGTTAATAACTACATCAAAAGGGCAAAATTTTATGTAAAGGAAAAAAATTGGGACTAAGATGTTAAAAAAATATAATCTCATTGTGGTGGTTTTCTTAGGAAAAACAAAACAAAATGGATGACAATGAAAATATAATAGAATGAGAAAAGAATTCCAATAAAACAAAAAGTAAGAAAACCACATGGTCATACTTTGGAGTTTGATTGTTTCCAACAATTTCTTCTCTAAAAAAACTACATGAATACAAGTAAAATAAAGTGAGAAAAATAACTACGTAAAACAATCATACAACATAAATAATATCAAGTGGAAAAGTTGAAGGAGACAAAACAAAAATAACAGTTGTAAAGAAATCCAAATATAAACTCAAAAACTTTTTAACAATTATATATAATACATACAGATCAAAAATATTTTTTAAATTTTGATAGAAGAAAAATATTATGACGTTAACATAAATATCAATTAGGAAATATCTAGAAGAAAAAATAAAGGTAACAATTGAAATAAGTTTCAAAAATAGAAAAAACAAAAACTTTTATAATAACAATACGGAATATATGCAAAAAACGTATAAAAAATTATATGGGAATTTTGTATGGAAACAAAAAACAATAATATTGATTTTCACATACATACACACACATACACATATATATATATACACACACAGACATAAATAACATATAACTCACGGAAATAATAAACTAAATCATAAAAAGTGTTAGCCTACCTGAAAGTTTTACGAAAGATGAGCAAACAACGTTAATGAGAAATGAATTTTGGGAAATAGAAACAACAAACATAGGAACCCAATAGCATAACATAGAACTAAAGTTGTTCATTACATTTTGGTGGAGCATTAGGTGAGTTTATATATGATTATATTGTAGGTTTTTTTTAATTAATAAATAAGAAGGTGAAGAGGGTAAAATAAATGTTCTTAAGAAGATAAATAGTTTGAAAATTAAAGCTAATTAAATTGTAAGTGAAGACTAATTAAATTGCAAGTAAAATTACCAAAGAGTCTTCTTATAGTTAAACATATAATTTTCATTTAAGGGTAGAATAGTCTTTAACTTATTTGATATTTAAAAAACTATAAATAATGAGAAAATTTCTACAGGCTAATCCTACTATTAGGCCATCCGCTATCGGAGCGGTATGAGACCGGTACCGCCGCGGGTGACCGGTAGGGTACCCGGTACCGCTGCGAACGGCGTCTCCATACCGGTGTTCTTGACCCCCTTTGTCTTTGTGTGTTTGGCAAAAATAGCCCCCCAACGGTCATATAGCCGTTGGGGGTTTTAAATATATATATATATATATATTTTCTTTTTAACCTTCTATATATATATAACCCTCTCATTCTCATTCTCCATATTATCTTCTCCACACATTCTCATTCTTCTTTTCTTTCTTCTATATTCTTCTCCACACCAAAAAAATGGCGGATTCGGATTCTGATAACGATGATATAGATCTCGTCGTAAATCAGGTTATTATGAACACCGTTAAAGCGACGGAGTTGGTTAAGGAATTGTTCGATAACAACCTTCTCCAAGACGAGGTTGGAGAAACGTCGAAAATACCGAGAGGGCCGCGTAAAGATAGAGGTCGTGAAGAGGGACGCAATAAACTTGTCGCCGACTACTTTGCCGAACACCCGGTGTACAACGACGTCGACTTTGACCGCCGGTTTCGTATGAGTCGACGACTATTCTTACGGATAGTTAATGATCTAGACAGAGAGGTTGATTTTTTCAAGCAACATTGGGATGCAAGAGGCGTGAAGGGGTTTTCTCCGCTTCAAAAGTGTGCGTCCGCTATCCGTCAATTGGCGTACGGGTCTGCTTCGGATGCTTTCGACGAGTATTTGAGGAAGAGCGAAACGACGTCAAGGGATTGCCTTGACCATTTTTGCAAAGGTATTATTTACCTCTATATGCGCCAATATTTACGAAAGCCAACTGCTACCGATGTTCAGGCTATTTACGCATTGCATGAACAAACCCACGGTTTACCCGGCATGCTTGGTAGCATTGACTGTATGCATTGGTACTGGAAGAATTGTCCCATGGCATGGAGGGGTCAATTCCATAGAGGTGATCATACTGGACCGTCGGTAATTCTAGAAGCGGTCGCCTCGCACGATCAATGAATCTGGCACGCATTCTTCGGGGTACCGGGTGCCACGAACGACATAATCGTTGTGAATCAATCATCGATTTTCAACGATTTATTCGAAAATAAAGCGCCCGATAGTTCTTTTGTAGTGAATAACACACACTACAATCACGGGTATTACCTTGCCGACGGGATATATCCCGAGTGGACGACTTTCGTGAAAGCATTTAGGTACCCAGTTGAAGAGTCACGGGTCCATTTCAAGACACGTCAAGAATCGGCTAGAAAAGACATCGAACGGACATTCGCCACGCTTAAAGATAAATGGCACGTTGTAAAATACCTGGCGCGAGTATGGACACAACGAAAATTATCACAAATCATGTACACGTGTATAATTTTACACAATATGATTCGTGAAGACGAAGGCTTCTCACATTATCCTTTTGATCCGACGGAGGTTTTACCGGGAGAGATTGAAACAACTATCTCCGAAGAAGACCGAGCATGAAACGTCAACCTAGTGAAAAACCGAGAGAGGCACGCCAACCTTCGCCACGATTTATCTATACACGTGTGGAACTCTTCGTCACACGCCAATAACTAATTTTATTGTATTTTTTTAGTTTTAATTTTAACGTAATTTTAATTTTAATGTAATTTTAATTTTAATGTTAGTTATTTAATATAATTTTAAATTTTATTGTTTACTTAATTAATTCTAATATTTATTTAAAAAAATAAAATTAAGGGTATGAATTAAAAATAAAATAAAATGAAGGGTATGAAATGAAAATTAAAAAAATAAAATGAAGGGTATGAAGGGTATGATAGTGGATGAAAGGTATGGAGTTGGTAGGTAGTAGTAAATGTAGTGAAAAGCTGATGTGGCAGTTGATGTGGCAACAGATATGAGGGGTATGAGGGGTACCATAAAGGATGGTCTTAGAGTGTGTCATGTCATACCTAGAGGTTGTTGTTTTAATATATATAAATGATTTATTTTTGCAACATTTTTTTTTTTGAAGCAGCAGGCAAAATGCAATAAAGAAAAAACCAAGTAGTCTTACAACCAAAACCACCACCAAAAAAACAAGCAGAAGACACAGACCCTCCCTCCAACCAAGAAAAACACAGCATCAGATAGAGAAAAACCAGCAGGATTACAAGTCATAAGCCCGCCGAAACCGTTGCCAACGACCAAAAAAAAGAGCTAATAACACGAAAAAACAGACCAGAACCAAACAAAAACGTCAAAACAAGCAGAACCCAAAGGAAATTACCCAGTTGGGTCAGCGATCCAAGCCTCCCACGATTTCGTCCAATTCTTCGATCTCTTCGAAATCCACTCGAATACAAGCCTTTGCATCTCTAAGAATTTATCCGTCAATTTCGTCTTTGCAGCCTTGAAAACCACAGCATTTCGATGATTCCAAATAAGGTACAAAAATGTCCATCTTGTTGCCAACCAAATATCGTTTCTACCTTCGTTCATCTGGTTTGCGTTATCCTCGTAGAGTACCTCCTGCACTTTTTTGGCCCCATTTAAATTTACTCCCACCAATTGCAACATTTTTATTCTATGTTTCTATACTTACATATTTTAATATAACATTAATTATAATATATAACTACATATTTTCTTAACGAATCGGGTTTGAGGTTATCTAACATCTTCAAACGCCTTGTTTTCGAATCACGCCACTCAAATGTTCATTTTCATCTATTATCTTCACATAAGGGATTTTTTTTAGTAGAATAATTTATTAATACTCATTGGTGTTGGTGCAAATACTCAATAAAGTCTAGAATGTTTAGTAAAAAAATTCAAGATGTTACAATATTCATAATAGTTATTTATCTTGAAGAAGGGTATGTAATGTATTGTAGATGTTCATAATAATGTATTCATTGTATTTTAGATGTTCTCTGGTTCTAATCAATATAAGGTTTGTTACAGAACTTCTGTTTCCCACACACACTCAACTAACTTACTCTCTCTCTCTCTCTCTCTCTCTCTCTATATATATATATATATATATATATATATATATAGAGATTTTCTTTTGTGAACTTTTTTTGGTTCATTAAATTGTTTAATATGATGAAATTATATTATATGATTCAGTTTTTGATGAAAATGTTTCATTTCGATATTTTTTACGTAACTTTTTCATTCTTATGAAACTGTTTCATATATTTTTATGAAACTTTTTGATTTCACGTAAAACCACCGAAATATGAAACAATTTCAACAAAAAATGTATCATATGATATAATTTTATGATATTAAACAACTTCAAGAACCAATTTCATCATATTATCGTCTTTTTGGAGAAAATTCACAAGTTCACACAAAAAAAAGGTTTACAAAAGAAAATCCCTCTGTATATATATATATATATATATATATAGAGGAAAGTTCAAATGTGAACCACCTTTTGGTTGTGAACGTGAGGACAGCCGAGAGCGCGACACGTGGCGACTTTGAGTGTGGTCCCCTCATTAATTCAATGCCCTCCCATGAATCGCGCCTAGTCATCCGCCGTGGATCTGACGTGGCGCCTAGTCATCCGCCACGTGTCACGCTCTCGGTTGTCCTCACGTTCACAACCAAAAAGTGGTTCACATTTGAACCCACCCCTATATATATATATTTATGTAGGGGTGGGTTCAAATGTGAACCACTTTTTGGTTGTGAACGTGAGGACAACAAAGAGCGCGACACGTGGCGGATGACTAGACGCCACGTTAGATCCACGGCGGGTGACTAAGCGCGATTCATAGGAGGGCATTGAATTAAAGAGGGAACCACACTCAAAGTCGCCACGTGTCGCGCTCTCGGTTGTCCTCACGTTCACAACCAAAACGTGGTTCACAAATGAAAATCCCTCTATATATATATATATAGAGGAAAGTTCAAATGTGAACCACTTTTTGGTTGTGAACGTGAGGACAACCGAGAGCGCGACACGTGGCGGATGACTAGGCGCCACGTCGGCTTTGAGTGTGGTCCCCCCCTTTAATTCAATGCCCTCCCCATGAATTGCGCCTAGTCATCCGCCGTGAACATGACGTGGCGCCTAGTCATCCGCCACGTGTCGCGCTCTCAGCTGTCCTCACGTTCACAACCAAAAAGTGGTTCACATTTGAACCCACCCCTATATATATATATATATATATATATAGTGTCATGTTCAACTGAAAACTCATTTTTTATTGCAAACGTAAGGATAATTGAGAGCGTACTACGTGGCATATTCATTTTAAATAATCAAGGACAACGACCCTAGGGGTGTGCCGACGGTGCCGCCACATGGGGCCTTGGATTCTTCTATGTATTATATATATTTGCAAAGAGATGACACTTCAAACAAGTTTTTTTTGAGAAGATCAAATCTCTTTGTGTGCTTGATCAACTATTTTTTAATTAAAGTAATATTTTCTTTCTGGTATCAATTACATTTTAGTTCAAATAATATATTTTTTGGCAACATGACATCGTAGATCTTTAGGTTTTAAAACTTCATTCTATTTTGTTTTTATAGTTTCATGTTCATTGATAGAAAATAATCCTTTCATAAGCTTTCATTCTTTATTTTTTTTAAATATTATTCTTTAATTCGACATCCATGTTTTAAATTAAATTTCGTGAAAGAAGCCTTTCAAAAAATTAAAACTTTTAGAATCTTATTCGTGATGGACTATATCTTAGAAAGAGATTAAATGTCTTAGCTTTGATTTATATTATAAATGATTTTCTCATAAAAATTAATTATGAAAGTATTAAAGATGAATTTGCCTCTAAATATGCTAGATTGAAGATGCTTGGTTATATCTAGTTGTTTGTGTTTATTTGAAAATGTACATATTATTTACCAAGAGAAAAGTTCAAATGTGAACCACTTTTTGGTTGTGAACGTGAGGACAACCGAGAGTGCGACACATGGCGGCTTTGAGTGTGGTCCCCCCTTTAATTCAATGCCCTCCCATGAATTTCGCCTAGTCATCCGCATGTGTCGCACTCTCGGTTGTCTTCACGTTCACAACCAAAAAGTGGTTCACATTTGAACCTGCCCCTTATTACCAATATGTATATATATATATATAGGGGAAGTATCCATTGCAAACCAGGTAGATTGTGCAAGCTATACAAACCTAATCTTAACCATTGATTTTGTTTATCTCCTAACTTTTAGGTGATTTTCAAATATTTTCAAATGTAGTTGAGAGCAAATCTAGGAACTGAATTAATCTAAGTCATTGATCGTCTACATGTGTGGTGGAGATTGGTTTGTATAGTTTGTACAAACTATACGGTTTGTAACGGATACGACCCCTATATATATATATATATATATATATATAGAGAGAGAGAGAGAGAGAGAGAGAGAGACTCATTCAAATACAAAACCTTCCAATTATTACACACCTTACAAACCAAACTCAATCATCCATTTAGTATAGTAAATATCTGGTTTCATAAATATATTGAGTGTTTTCTTTTATAAAGTGTTGCTCGTAACTAATGAACTTTAATCATTTTCTGTAAATATTCAAATCATCATAAATAAATCTTAATCATTTCCATATATATACCATTGTAAGGTGTGCAATAATAACAAAGTTTTTTATAATTCCTTTTCTATGTATATTGTGGTGCAACGTTCTTCTGGGCGACTGGCCTCGAGGCGGCCGGCACCGAGTTTTGGGTGTTCGGGTCAGAAGGTTAGGTGGGCTTAACTTATGTGGACCTTTAACTATTATAAGTTATTGATTAAATTTGGGCCTCTATATTCTAAAGTTATGTTTGGACTTTTATTTACGCTTCTTTTATCATAGAAAATTAGAAACCATAATTAATATTTACTATTTATGGTAAATATTTCCACAATGAAAGGATTTACAACAATATATATGAGAAAGAGAATGGATTATTCCTCATATATATTGTTGTAAAACCTTTCATTGTGGAAATATTTAACTTTAGTAGTAACTATTAATCAACCTTAGAAGATTAGTTCATTATTGAAAATAATTTCAGCAAAACAATACAAAAAAATAAAATAAAATGGGAGACAAGTTGCATACAAAATAGAATGCAAGAAAGATTGAAAAGCCAAAAAATGAGATGCAACCATTTCTAGCAGCAAAGGATGTGAAGATGATTGAAAAGCCAAAAAATGGCAACTAATTAGAGTCTGCATTACATTCCTCCTCCTCCTCCTCCTCATCATCATATATCTACAATAATAAGTCAGTGCTTATAACAAAACCATCAGATGCAGCCATTTTTTAAATTAATTAAGCTTAAAAAGTATCTACTGTTAGATAAACATCCCTCCTTTGTTACTGCACTTTCAGAGAGAGATAAGAGAATATGGAAATCATTTGCATACTGCCTTCAATTTCTTTGCTGCCTGTGCAAACCCCACAATCACCTGCAACTCATCCAGTGTATCCAGTGTCTGAATACCAACAAAAATATTCAACCTTTTAGTTTGTTAATTCCTCAAATTCTCAATTAAAGCCATTGATGACAGGTGTCTATTTGTTTTTTAAGACGTCTGAAGTCTGAAATCTAAATTCGCGTCTAAATATTAAGAGGTGGATGCTGCACCTCTTAAAATTTCGGAGGACAATAGGAGGTTTTTAGGACAAACGGTCTTAAGTCATGCAAATCTCTTAATTTTCAGATTTAAGAGGTTTTAAAAGGTAACTTATAAAAAACAAACGGCCATACCTGTGACATGAAATGCCTTTGGACAATGTCCACAAGCTGCTCCTTAGACGGGTTCGGGATCACACATGCCTGCAAATCAAATAGATAATGACTTTAGAATTGTGTAATAATTACACTTTTAATCAACTAAAAGACAATTTTACCCTTAATAATATATATAATACAAGAAGCAATAAATTTCATAATTAAAGTTGACTCTTTTTTTTTTTAGTGGACGACAAATTAAAATAGAAATGCAGACACTTATTTTGTGAGGAAAGGGTAATTACGGATACTCACAAGATTGAAATGTCGCCAATATCTCCGTAAGGCAGCCATCTCTAGTTTGCTGAGATCAACCTTCTGAAAAAATTACATGTAAAAACACAATCCTTTCCCAGAAACAAATATACATTTTAAATCAAATGAACAGTTTTTCAACTTCAAATAGTAGATAAATTTGTAACAAAATCTTTATCAAGTTTGGTTAATTTCTTTGAGAATAATAATGGGTAAGAACTTAAAAGTTTTAATTTGAGAACAAATTGAGGGTAGTAATCAATAAAGTTTGCATGCATACATACCACGGACCCACGAGAATTCGTAAAAGAGGTTTTTGAGTCACAAGATAGAGATCGGCTAACAGTCTTGTGTGACGACGACCCTGCTGATCTATGCGGGCGGTGCCTTGATCGCGACTTTTGAGTGTCATCAGAAGCTGAAAACATGGAATTAGCTAACACAATTATTTTCTCAAGGTGGGTCCATTTGTACATCCTTAATGGAATGCATAATAGAGTTTCTAGCAGCAGCTGTAGTAAAAGAGTTAAAGTGCAACCATGTGGCTAAGGTATCCAATGTAAAAAAAAAATTCAAAAATTATCATAGAAAAAGACACTTTTCTCATGAAAAAATTTACAAAAATTTTCGATTATAAAAAGCATGACTAACCCAGATCCGAGTTGTTCCACTGTACATTTTCGAACTCAAGATCATCATCATCTTCATTCCCAATAGGAGCTTCAATCACACTTAGAGCATTTCTTTGTAACTTCACCTCTATTCCGTTCGTCAACACCTACATTTTATTAACAAGAAATTCGGATCAAAATCCCGAAAACCAACAAAATTTCAAGATTTTGGCAATTTCATGGTCTTGCTTATTTCAATCTAGAAATAGTTATGGGTACAATTCAATGAGTGCACCAAAAACATCATTGTGTTATAAGACAAAATAAATCTTTCTTTAATGGTCAACTAAAAAGATAATTTTCTATAAAAACACCAAGAAATGCATGTCTTGAGGAACAATTTTTGTATCAATTTGGGTGCAATTACAAGTGGGGGTTTACAATCTTTAAATATAAATGATAAAAGAAAATGTAAAAAACAAGTATCCAAATAGGTTTAAAGATAATCTTGAAAATGTCAAATGGGTTTCCATGTGAAATGGTATGTAGCAAATCAAATAGAACCATAAAGGCAACCTTATCTTTATAATTCTTAGAAAACCAACAAAAATAATTAATTACTAAACAGGAAATGTTAATTACTAATGTCTATCATACGCTACAAAACAATCAATTAATGAATATATATAGTACATTTGACTCAAGTGACATTTTGGGAAATAATAATTATCAATTCAATACAATTCAAGTAAAAAAAATCAAACCAGATCCAAAGCTTCTTCAATTCACATCAAGATTCATCATAATAAAATTACAATATTACCCATATGCATCTTTAGGATAAAAGATCCACAAATGAAAAGGATGTTCATAGAACTCGATCATGGGGAACAAATAACCCTATGTTTTTTTAAAATAAATATTCATTCAAAATCCACAAGAATACAATCTGGGGGATCACATGCAACACTCCCAAAATGGCATTCAAAGTCAATAATAGAAATCACCAATTTTCAAAACAAAAAATAAAACAAGAATCAAAAACTAAACTTTCCATTTGAAATCCTTAGATCCATTGACTAATCCCCAAAAAATTTCAAAATCAATGATCCAATTTAATAAACCAAAAACCCAATTCAATTGCATTACTGAAACTGCATTCAAAATAATAAATTCAATTTCAAACTTTCAATCATGCTACTAATTAATAACTTCTAATTAACTGCTAATTAACACAAATTAATCCAAATTACCAGCCAATGCCAGCCACCAAGACCAACGGCCTTCTTGACGACGCCTTGAAGGCCAACAAGAACAGATTTGGTACGGTTGTTTCCGGTGACCACCACCTTAGTATGGCGGGGCAAAACGGACAATTCCTCCTCGCTGCTATCTCCGCCGCCACCGCCGCCGCCGGAGCTCTGAAATTGAGCAGAAGAAGAAGAAAAGCCAACACCATTATTCACATAACTCTCCTCCATTGCTTGCTATCTATCTGCCTTCAATTCTCTTACTTACAGCATTATATCAATTTAATAAATAAAAAAACCCCAAAAGAAGGCTGAAAAAAGAGGAATTTAGGAATGGAATTTTTAATTTTTATGTAACGGAAAGATGGAACACTTTGGAATTAGAAACTGATGACATTTGGAGGATGATGTAAAAAAGCAAGAAAATAAGGAGAAAAAACACATGAAAGAGAAGAGAGAGATAGATAGATACACAAGTATGTATGTATGTATGTATTGTGTGTGTGTGTTTTGAATTTTTAGTTTTTTTTTTTCTTTCTTTTTGGTGCTTCTGAATCCCGACGAGATGGTCTTGGCGAATGAGAGAGTGACACGTGTGGAGATGGTTGGTTCAATTTACGGTGGTGTGATGCAATAATACAATACCACTAGGCGGTTTTTGACTCTTTGACTGATGTTGGTGAGTGGGTCCTTGTTTAATTACCCTTATGCCCTTCTAGAGAAAAAAGAAAACCCCCATTTTCAAAACATTTTTTTTATAGTTTCTATGCTCAATACTACCATAAATTATGATAAAATGCTCATGTATTGGGGTATGATAAAAACAACCAATTCAACCAAATGAATTCATGTTGCGTACCGCCACGGGCTCCGGCTCCAGCTCCAGCTTCGGGTGTGGTTTTGGATAAGCCGGGTTAGGTTAAGAAACTCGTACGCATCGTGATATGGAAGTTGGAGAGTGAGGCTCTTTACTTCCTACATCTAGGCGGCTTCTTCCCTCTTTCTCTTCTTCTTTATCTCTCTTATATATGCGGATTAAAATAAAATAAAAAAGTAGGGTAAAGATTGGGTTAGATTAAAATAGTGGTACTCCATTTTGGGATAAATTGGATAGAAAAAAGAAAAGCTGGTATAATGCTGAGATAACATCAGAGTAAGTAGGATAATTTGTTAGACGCTACTATGGTCTTATAGCACTTTTTAACGCAATTTCCATTAATGGCCTCAATTATAATAAATTGCATTTGTCTAAATCACCTTGTTTAATAAAAAAAAAAAAGAGGTAAGTACATATTTGGTCCCTGTGGTTTGGTGGTTTTAACATTTTGGGTCCATTTTAAAAATAATTATGGATTTGGTATATGTGGTTTAAACTTTATAACGCTTTGGGTCCCGGATTTCTAACTCCGTTAAAAGATTCTGTTAAGTAGGCTAATTACAGGGGAGTGGAGAAAACAAAGACGAAAGACTCTTGGATTTACTTTTCTTGGATTTACTTTTAATTTTTGTTGTTGAAGGAGTGCACTAGAAATATTGAAAACCTAACCATCATACCTAATCATGCTGCTTCAAATTCCACAACCATTAGTAAAATCTATGACGAGCCAGTTATACATTATGTTGCTAACCAAGGTTGTTAAGCTCGGGATCCTAGCTAGGATCGTTTTTATCTTTGCAAGCTCGGATCGTAAGCTCGGGTTGGGATCGTAAGATCCTACCTACTACAAGTCAGTATAAATTTTATCAGATCCTACTTAAAATTTCGAAAACATACATCCATATTTCAACATCCAAATTTCAAAATAACATACATCCACATCCAAAGTAACATACATCCACATCTCAAAATAACATAGTCTTAAGTCTTAACTCTTAAGTCTTAATAATACTCCAAATAACATAAGTCATAAGTCAAAAACTCAAATAAGCAACACAAAAAGTTTTAAACCTAAAATTGAAAGGTTTTTTATAAATGAGGGGCAATTTTAGACTTTTATGAAAACTTGAAAATTGTTTCCATAGGCTCGGCTCTCTACATGATCTTACGATACGAGCTTACGAGCCTACCCGATCTTACCTCAAAACGATCCTATAAGCGAACCGACTAGTTTTTGTGGGCTAGGATCGTAAACTCGTACGAGCCTACGATCTTGATCGCGAGTTTGACAACCTTGTTGCTAACATCTCAGCATGAATTTGAAAGTTACCTCATGAATAGGTACCGACAACTCTTATTTGTTATGGGATGCATGCAAAAGATACACACTAATGGAATTGCAACAAAATTTGGATTTATTAGAAGCAACACCATCCACCCACAAGGTGCTAAATGACATGAGGCATGGCATGGCGGCAAAGTCAATCTTCAAGCCTTACGAGTTATGGGTGAGATCATGACATTTTTCAAGATGTTCCATAAGACGACATACAGACACACCCATACTTGTGTATGTTAGTGTTTTGTCTAATACCGTACAACAAATTAAATTCATATTAAATTATCAAGTAATAAAACTATTAAAAGATAATCATTGATACAAAATATAGAGAGATTATAAAAAATGATATCAAGAGTGCAAACTTGAGATTAAATCTCTCGAGTCTCTACTCACTACTTTCTTCAATTTTCAAAGAATTTGCGTGTGACTATCAATGTTCGGGAATGAGATTAAGAATTTACATATTTTAGGTTTTAGTTATAATGTTTTGTTTAAGTCTTAGGTCTCTTACATAGATATCATTTATCCTTCAAGTTACATATAAAAGATAACCACAAGTCTTACAAAATAACATGTCGTAGTGTGCCATAACACGTTACATTGCAAACCATGCCTTAGAGTAGAGTCATAAGGGTTAACTTGACAACAAATCCAAGCCTCGATGGCATAACGAGTTATTTAGAACTGTATCCATGCCTTTTTCATGGTGGAGCTTGAACAATCGGTACTTGGGTAGTAAGAAGTACAAAAGAAATAAAGGTTGCATATTGGTTGGTACACCCCGTTGACCAATGTTCGAAGTGTGCGATCCCAAATGAGATACTATCGTCGATCTATGTCAAAGGACTTACTCTTGTAGAGATGGTAATTTTTAAGGTTACCTTATGGTTATGTGTTAACAAATAATGATAATGCCACACCATTAACTTCTTGTCACACCCTTACACCATATGCAGGTGTCCTTATTTTTTTTTTCAGTCATCTTCATTTCTGATTACAAAAGTTTAACAATGTTCAATAAACAAAAAGGTTCAATTTCAGATGTATGTTTATTTTTTAGTGTGCGTCAAGGCAAACTAGGGATATTAAATAGAAACTTCATGTTTTTTACTGTAGCTCACAATATCCTAGTTTTTTTTGTCGGTTGAAAGATGCTAACAACCAAAAATGCACTTTTTGGGTGGGACAAATGTTAAACTTTGAGGACCTTAGTATTTTGCGAGTAGCCTTCCTAAAACTGTGTGTATGTCAGCTTCATTTTTTTATTTTGGGGTGAAAAAGGTATATTAGTAACCGGCTAGAAAAGATCGTGCGAAAGAGAGGCCAAATGTTGTTTAGGCACTCCATGTCACAACAGGGTAGCAGCGTGCGATAGCTTATTAATTCCTCGTAAGCTGCCCAATGCAGCAATCTTTTTGTGTATGGTCTGGATTATGTGTTCGAGTGCACACCATGGTTTTGTATCCTTAGCTTCTTGTGGTTCTCATGAACTTGTTGGTGGTTACTATATTGTTTGTGTTTTTGGTTGGTGGTAATAAACATTGCTTTTGCCGTTCAAAAAAAATATTAGTGAAAATGGTAAATTATTGATTAAATCATAGTGTTCCCCAAAAAATTGTTAAAGCGGCCCATAAACATTTTATATAGTTATTGCAACACTTTTACATATGACAATAATTGTTTGTTGCTATAAAGCAGTCTAGTAGCACACAAAGCTATTCAAATGAAGAGTGCAATGTCTTTGTGTATCCATTCACAAATAATTCATAAAAACCCTACAAAGACGGAGAAAAAGATGATAAAATTTTCAAACTCTATGTGAATATTATATACTTGCACCTAGAGGAGTATCCAAAAGATGTTAGTGACCATGAGAATTAATTCTAAAGATGCAACTTAAACATTATGAAGTCGACGTTGTTCAACATGCATATTATAAAAAAATGACATCTATTTTAGGATTGTGTCAATGGTTGGTAAATACTGGAAGAACGACTCTTTTGATCTTCTTTATCGGGTAGTTAGTCTCATACTCACTCTTCTAGTTTCTATTGCAACAACACAGATGTCATTTTCAGTATTAAGTATTATGAAAACAAAGCTAGGGAATAAAATGGAAGCTGAGTTCTGAAACAACTCATTGGTTTTGTTTATCGAAAGAGAAGTTGCAGAAAAGATTAGTTTAGAGGAAAATGCGGAGGAGTCTAAAGTTGCAAAAGATCGTCAAGGGTATAAGATAATCACGTTTTTTGGTCTTTTTTTAAAGTTTTAATATGTTTTAACTTTTACTAGTTGTGTATTCATGCAATGCAGCAGGTTGTAAAATATGAGACATGTTATTGGGCCATACTAAATGGCCGAATGGGCAGTGCAACAACAATAAGCAAATAAGAGATATAAAGATAATATTTTTTTTAGCCAAAAATGAAACTACTCATACGTTGTTAGGATTGTGGCCATACCAAGGGGTTGTCTGCTGCTCTGTCCTGTCGACCCTCCAAGTCTGATTATTTTATAATATTTAATAAAAATCAATATGATGACAAATTAACTTATTTAGCTAGGTTTTATATCCCTTAAAAATATTATGATCCATTTGCTAAAAATTTAATATGAAAGTACATTTTTATCTTTTTACATGACAGATAATCGACATAAGAAATCGAAGGACCTACCTAGCCAAAATACGTATATAACCCCTTTGTTAGTCATCATCGATCTAATTAAGAATTCTAATTATGGTTTAAACAATTTCTTTAGTTTGTACTTATTAATCAAATACCAAGTTATTTTATTCTATTTTTCATATAAAACAATTTAATATTTTCAAACCTCATAATAAAATAATTCTTTCTTTTTCAGATAAAGGAAAAAAAAAAACCGATTTCAAAAGAAATGGCAGTTTAGTAATTAGGGATGTAATCAGGGCACAACACCAAAATTTTCAAATGTGGGTCCGCCGTCGGCGTGCGACTGTCTCCGATAATATTAGCAGTACTTTTTCATCTACGATATTTGCAAATAATGCCCTTCAATATCTAATTATTTTCACTTCAAACCTTTTATTTTTCTTCTATTCCAATTCCACAATTACGGATAGCAGTGAACAAACAAGAAGTTTACAAATTAAATGTATCTTTTTATTTAAGGATGAGCATTTAGGTTATGTTTGGCAAACTAGCTGATAAGATATTTGATAAACTAGTTGTTGACTGATAAGTTAGTTGGTAGTTGATAAGCTAGCCTATAAATAAATTATGTTTGACAAAAACTAGCTTATGAATATGTAAAATGATTAAAAAGATATATTGGGGTATAATAATTAATACTAATAAAGTTATAATTGAAAAACCACTTCAACTATCATTTCAATAAACTATCTTATGATACATGTTTGGATTGATTAATTTATAAGTTAGCTTATTATTTTTATCAAACATGGCCTTAATAATTTTTATCAAACAACGCTCGAGATCTTTGGGAAGAATTGGTGTGGGTGATAATTTACCAAATCTGGACACAAAGAAACAAACTCGTGTTCGATAGGGATTCAAGAAAATTAGAAGATCTGTTCGTTGAATTCCAACGGGTAGCATTCGAATGGATCGATAGACGTTCGAAAGGAAGGAATATTGATTGGACGACGTGGCTGACGAATCCAAAAGAAGTTGTGTTCAAGTAGCTTTCTGGTGGTGGTGCAGTTTCTGTGGTGCTGATTTAGTTGCGTCGGCTGTTGGTTTGCGCCTTGCAAACTTGGTTTTTTCTTGGTGGTCTATGTTTTTGGCTCCTCTGTTATTCGTGGTTTTTTGTTTGCTTCTTGGCTGTGTTGTTGTGAACTTTGGTGTGGGCTTTGGGCCTAGTTGTTGGGTAATATATTGCTTTTCAAAAAAAAATTAGAATGGACGTCCAATTGCCCCGTGAGCACGTTAAAATAGAAAAAAATTGAATATAAATTTTCATCGGGTAAATTGCAAAACCTAATTTTAAGAGTATATTTCTAGAATGGCAGATACACGTTCCAACGCGAAGTCGATGAAGTATCCAGGATCCATACAGACACCCGACTAATCCTTGACGATCATGCACCAAGAGGCCGACCTATGGTGAGGGTATCGTCACGTGCTCACCCCATGAATCGAACCCGGATAGATAAGGATGTCACCCACTATCTCCCCCAAGAATGTTACCGATTACTAGGTTACTAATGTTTTGATAATTCTAAGAAGAGGGATAATAAAATACACACAATCATAACCCTTGAAAATCAATAGAATTTTCGTATTTTCAAATTCCTTCCAAATTATGCAACTAATTAGAAGCTAATTTCTAAACTTAACATTTTACACTCTAATATTATGCACCATTAGATTTGATTTTTAAGGGCTATGATTGGTGTGTAAGTGTGTATGAATTAATTGGTGTGTATTTGATTTTTCCTCATTCTAAGAATATATCCAACCATTTATAATTTCTATAAAATAGAGAATGAAAAGGTAAATTCTCTAAAAATTTCTTTTTGCAAGCCCAACCAGCTTTTTTATTTTAAAAAATACATCATTACTTATATTAATAAAATATATATTATATTTAATCTAGGTATAATAAAAGAGTAACTGGCTAACACGTGTCGCGCTCTGGTGAGCCGAATTTCTATTTTTCCAGCCAAAATATGAATCTAGACACTTTTTTGGTCTACATTCATGTATGCCTACGTGTCACTTTTTGCCATGTCATGCATACGTGTCATGTGTCATACGTTGACACATGTCACTAATTCAAAATTTAAAATTATTAAATTTTATCTCTATTAATTCAAATATTAATCTATTTTATCTTTATCTCTTTTTCTATAAATCTAATTTATCTTTATCTCTTTTTTCTATAACAATAATAATTATAATATTATAATTTTAATAAATATCTATATCATTTTAATAAATGAATTAATTTAAATATTAAACTAAATATATATATATATCATTTTTAATACTATATGTTAAATCACAAATATATATACATATATAAAATAATAAATAATAAATGATTATTTTATATATATTATACCTACTAAGTTTTTTTATAATTCATATACAAATTTTATTCAAATTTTGAAAATTAAACTATTCTATCTTTATTAGTTAATTTAAATATTAAATTATTTTATCTTTATATATCTCTAATATAAGAATTTTTAACAACCAAGGGCGAATTTACCCTATAGGAAGGTAGGTCCCGGGACCTACCTAAATTTTTAATTTGATTTAGAAGTTATATAGAATTTATTTTGGGACCTACCTTAAAAAGTTTGAAGGAACTACCTTAAAATTTTGTTTAGCAGCATGAAATATCAAAAAATGTTGTAGTAAGGTGGATAACACTTTGTGTTGTGTATAGGAAGTTAAAGGGTTCAATTCTTTCTTCACTCCAATTTTTTTAATATTTTTTTGAAGTTTTTTGTTTAATACCTAACAATTTTAAGTTGGCCCAAATACCCAATAAAGTTTTTTTAGTAAAAGAACCTAAATACCCAATAAATATAAGAAAAAATTATTTATTTAAGGCCCAACAATTTTAAGTCTACCCCAAATACCCAATAATCTAAATTTTAAGTAAGAGAACCTATAAACCTAATAAAGATAAGGAAAAAAACATGGCCGATTGAATAGAGATCGACGCTTCATCTCCAACTCGATGTCGACTTCGACTTGGCAATTCGATTTCGTTATTCGCAATTTGCAAATCGCAATCCGCAAATCTCAATCAAATTCACAATTCTCAATTCGCTTTGATTGTTTGTCCTCGAGTGAATCTTTTTAAAGTCTTTGATTCGGATGAATAATTTCTTTTTTTTTTTTTTGCAAAATAGGAGATAAAAAAAATACCAATTGAAAGAAATGCCCAGAAGAATTTAAATAATGAATATGAATTACTAAAGAAACCACATTTTATCCGGGAGGCTTTCCAACAGAATATGATCTTCGAGTTCCGGAATTGGAAAAGTTATCTTAAAAGTTATTAATGATACCATTATGCAAATATTTCAAGGTATAAGACTTCGTCGAATACAATTGTAAGAACTTTAAAATATCACTAGTGGGTATATGTTTGGTTTTTAATTTTAATAACCCGACCCGACAAGAGTATAGTTGACACTTCCATTTTTTCCGGCAAAACTTAATTAGGGAACCACGTGGTTTTCTGTTCTAGATTCGCCACTGTTAACAACCATAGAGATATGAAATTATTCTCATATTTTCACTATGCAGTAAATTGTTTCTCTCATTATTTATTCATTGTTTAATTCATATTCATAAATCTTTATGTTATTATTTTTGTTCTCTTTCTCAAATTTGATTTTTTGAGGTCTACATTTTATTGCGTTTCATTTCCCTCCTTTATCATATTAAAAATACAGAATCATGAATTATAGTAAATAATTTTAATTAAGCAAATCGTATTTGTAATATTACTTTTTTGGTATGATTTTTTTTAAATTACCCTGTATATTACACGGGATTAAATCTAGTATTTTAATATATTTTTTATTTTTAACAAGAAAATTTAATAGCTTTATCTTACGAAAAGTTATTCACAAAGTTATATTCAGGTGCTTTTTTATTCCTTTAGTTGAAAAAAAAACTAAAAGCAAAAGTTTTTGCAAATACGTTTCGAAAGTTAAACTCAAAATAAAATATGTAACTATTTATCATTTTCATTTATAAAGTGTGGGATAATTTTCAATATAATTTCCAAGTCAACTTTATATTATAGTGTATTAAAGATTTAGTGGTTATAGAAAGATATAATAGTGGTGGGATTAAAATTATTCTGACAAACTGAAAATGGTGATGGGTTGGAACTTGGTAGGACCAAAATAATTTGTTTTCTTTCTCAATTAATTTTTAGGATAAATTACATATTTGGTTCATAATTATTATAAAATAGGGATTACAACTACAATGAAATATAAATTATAAGGACCAAGTATGTAATTTACGTTAATTTTTATTTTTATTTTTAAATTTTCATAATAAAACATGTGAAAATGATTAATACATATTGAATACAAGTATTTAATTAAAAACAGACATATGTAATCAATCATATATCTATAAATTAATATTAAAATCAAGAGTTAATTACATATTTGGTCCCTGTGGTTTGGTGGTTTTAACACTCTGGGTCCGTTTTTAAAATAATTATGGATTTGGTACTCGTGGTTTACACTTTATAACGCTTTTGGTCCATGATTCCTAACTATGTTAAATATCTCTGTTAAATGAATTAACTACAAGGGTATTTTAGTCATTTCATTAATTTCTTCAATTTTCTATTAAATTTTTTCTTTTGATATGATTTTTTAATTTTTATATTAAATTATTTGTTATTTATTAGATATTAGCCCCATACTTCTTCTTCCGACTTTCTCACCGGCTCCGAACGACCACTCCGGCACAACTCCAACCCCATTCTCCGGTGAATACAACCACCACCACTCACTGCCACCATCTCTGTCAACTATCACCACCTCCAATCTTCCCATTAATATCATCTTAGAACTTTTAAACAAATGAACTACAAAAAAACATATCGAAATTATAACCCACATCAAAATAAAGATGAATAAAAACAATCCAGAAAAAAACGATGAGACCTAAATCAGACAAAACAAGGCTGGATTCAAACCGAAAACCCTCTAAACCCAAATCTTTGAAGGTGAAGCCCTAAATCAACTCTTGTTGCTATAAACCATTCCTTCAAGAATCTGGTTCATAAAAAGTGATAAGTACTTTAAGTACTACCGGCGATGGATCGTCTCAACCTCGACGTTGTTGTGGTCGGAGATGGGACGGTAGGGGGTGAGACAATCCGAGATGCAGAACTTGAATCGATTATGCCGTTTGCGATGGTGGAGTGAAGTCGCTGCCGGTGGTGGGTGGGTGGATACGGGATACGGGATATGGGCGAAGTTATCCAAGAAGATGAAGTCGCCGGAGGGAGGTGCAGACGGTTGTGAAGACGGTGACGTAGGTGAGCGGTGGAGGTGTAGACACTCAATTCGCCGGTGGGAAGAGACGGGATGGTGGCCGGCAGGGAGGTCGCTGGTGGAGAGGTGGTCGGTTGGATTGGGCTGCAGAGATAGGCGGCTGGTGGAGATGGACGGATCGTGGAAAAGACGGTGATGATGTAGGCGGCTGGTGGTGGAGGCAGGCGGTGGTGACGTCAGCGATTAGTGGTGGAGGTTAGGCGGTGATGGAGGTTAGGGTTTTCTAAGGTGAAGTTTGGTATGGGGGCGTGTGAGGGTCTGGAAGGGGGAAGAGAGCAAATTAGATTTTTTAGTTATATTTTATTTTTTAATACATTTATTGAATAAGTTACATTTTGGTCCCTGTATTTTTAATTGAAAACTATAAAAGTAAGGCAAATGACAAAAATACCCATCATGTGCATTGCACATGGACCCTTTGACAGAGAGAAAATAAACGGAGTTAATTTTATGGACCCAGAGCGTTATAAAGTATAAACCACGAGTACCAAATTCATAATTATTTTAAAAACGGACCCAGAGTGTTAAAAGCACCAAACCACAGGGACCAAATATGTAATTAACTCTAAAATCAATTATTGTTTTTCCTTTTAAGTATCATATGCAACGCATGGGAAGACACACATGAAATATTGTAAGTGACATAATATTCAATACGAGATAAAAATGAGAAAATCATTGATTTGTGATTAAATATTTTTTTTCTAAAATTGTTCAAGTTTTACATAGTTGAGGAGGTTAAATGAAAATTCTTCAAAAAACGAAAAATCGAGGAATCCTTATAGCATTTTATGCAGACCGTATACATTTGTACATAGAAGTGTGTAAGTTTTTCTGTAGTTTTTATGCACGTATGCATATATCCATATATACATATGCATATTACAAATTACTTCTATGCACAAATGCATACGTTTCAAATGAAAGACAACAAAGATGTTACTCAGTTTTTCGTTTTTTTTACATTCTCCCTTAAACTTAACTCTTACATAGTTAATATAACTATGATAACACAAATATATAACTACCAAATATGCAAATGAAAAATCATTAATTTATTTTCAAAATATATGAATCACAACAATTCCATAAAACTAACCTTCAATATTACAAATAGTTTATTGAAAAATCGACTTAATCATCTTGATTTAGCAACCTTTTGTACACGAAAGGTTAGATACGATCAAACGTTTACCCAAGTCAACTTGATTGAAGAAAGAATATATTGTAAACCAAAACTGTTAGAGTCCCACATCGGCTAGACTTGGACCAAATCTTCACTATATATGTTGGAACCCCCCTTCTCTCCCAAAGGGCTCTTTTGGAGATTAATCTAGGGGTTCCACATATTCTAACATGGTATCAGAGCCAAGGTCTACCACTCTATGGACTCACATGCCGGCACTCTCGTGACCCTCTCCTGGTCCTCTCGTGACCTTTCTAGGCTCTCTATCTAGCCTCTGTTGGAGATGGCGTGTTAGAGTCCCACCTCTCCTGGTCCTCTCGTGACCCTTCTAGGCTCTCTATCTAGCCTCTGTTGGAGGGGGCGTGTTAGAGTCCCACATCGGCTAGACTTGGACCAAATCTTCACTATATATGTTGGAACCCCCCTTCTCTCCTCAAGGGCTCTTTTGGAGATTAATCTAGGGGTTCCACATATTCTAACATGGTATCAGAGCCAAGGTCTACCACTCTACGGACTCTCTTGACCCTCTCCTGGTCCTCTCGTGACCCTTCTAGGCTCTCTATCTAGCCTCTGTTGGAGGGGGCGTGTTAGAGTCCCACCTCTCCTGGTCCTCTCGTGACCCTTCTAGGCTCTTTATCTAGCCTTTGTTGGAGGGGGCGTGTTAGAGTCCCACATCGGCTAGACTTGGACCAAATCTTCACTATATATGTTGGAACCCCCCTTCTCTCCCAAAGGGCTCTTTTGGAGATTAATCTAGGGGTTCCACATATTCTAACAAAAACAAACAAAAGAGTTTAAAGAAAAGCAAGAAACTCGTATAAATGTGTAACACGGAATCAAAAAACTTTTACACATACAACAGATCAAGTAAACACAAATGATGGAAGCATAAGAATTTGTACACATATACAACAACTAAAAATACACACAAAGGAGAAGAAAGTAGGAATTCATATTCCAAACTGTCACAATGCATGCCTAACGTTCTATCAAGGAACACACCAAAAGATTCTTACAAAGAGTTGGTTATTATGAACTTAACTATTTCACATTTCCCAATATGCATTCAAGCATTGACCCATCACATTGATAAAATCTTTACCTATCAACAATGTTTGGTTCGCGGAATAAACTTGATGAAATCCTTTAAGTTCTACAATTTACAAAAATAGTCATTTCTTGACTTAGGTTAAGAAATTGAATTCCTATCAATCAAACGCATGGTCAAGTTCTATTCTAATTATTTCAAAGTCAAATTCCTTTGAAGAATTACAATTCCATTAAATTTTGTTCTACAAGCCAAACGTGCCCTTAGTGGTTTTACCTAATTACTGTCATCATTTCATCTACTTTTTCGTCATGTGAAAAATATCATATACCTATAATATACTGTAACACCCCAAAAATTGGAGTCAACAAAAACTTTCATTTAATAGAAAGATGGTAATACAAGGTACGCCAAAGCGTGAGCTCTTCCCAAAAATAGGGGTATAGGCAGTGTAAAATTACAATGTTTGTAATTTGAATAAAGAATGCGACAACCATCTAGTCTAAATCCCATCTAGGAAAAGACTACAAAAAGGGTTGTCAATGTCGGTCAACGCCTGCGCGGTTTAAAGGACCGGTCTCTTCACATAGCCCCCAAAGCTCACTCTCAGTCCCGGCACCTACTTGGGAACAGCGTCCAGGGGTGGCCCTGGGCATAGGCCAAAGGGGCGGTGGCCCAGGGCATCATCTAGCCTAAGGGCATTACTTTTACAAGCACAAGTATTCATTAGTAGGTTCAATGCTTTTGGACCTAACTTTACTACAGTTGTGAGTTATGATCGCTTCATATATGGATACCAAATCAATCTCGGCTTAGCTTGAGTTGGCTCCAAACCCCCTTAAATTGTTGTTTGGTTTTTCGTTTGCATACTAAAGAGGCATTCTTTTGAGATTTCGCCATGGGCATCTGAAATCTCATGACCGGCTAGTACCTGAGAGACACATCGACACCAAACAAGTGTTAGGCTAAAGGAGCCTAGTGAGTTGTATCAACACAATATCATACATATAAAAGCATGTTAAAACATGTGAGATATACAAGAGTGTATGAACAACAAAACGTAGCATATTAAACCGGTTTATCTTTTATATTTGAAAACCGTGGGAGCGACCCACTTTCGCCACACAAGTTACACCTCAGAGTCGAGAACACCCCGTTGTCGTCCTTCTACGAAGACTTACATTGACAACTCCAGAGGCCAGACACATTCGCGGCCACACGAATGGCGAGGGACATAGGTGCACACCTTTTGACTAGTGCCACCCAAGACTGAGTCGAACTCGTGTAAACTTGAAAGTGCACACCTTTTGACTAGTGCCACTTTAAATCAATTTCATTTCAAAAACGACACAGTGTACACCTTTTGACTAGTGCCACATTGTCCAATTTACGTTGCGTACAAACATGGGTACTCACCTTTTGACTAGTGACATCCCGGTCCACTTTTTGACTAGTGACCAATAGCATCACACCTTTTGACTGGCGGTGCTCTAGAACATTTAAGCATAATAGCAAGTCCCAATATTTTCATTTACTTCATACAAGCCAACATGCTCGGGATTCAATCCCTTCGCATCATTCCGTGGCATACATAATAACACGTATTTTTCATGCATACATTCATCATATAATCTTATGAATATAGCTCATACAAGGTAGCATACGATTAATTATTCCATGTATACAATTCCCAAGCAAGATATATATAAATCAATCAAGATGATGCGCTCTCAGTTTTAACAAAACGGTTTTAGCAACTCACCTTGGGGTTGTAGAATCAAAAGCCCCAAATCTTACCCAAACCCTAGTTGGATGATTTATGGAGAACACCTAAATTGGTCCAAAATCAAACCCTAGATCAACTTATGATTTCTTTATACAAGCCAAGATCACACCAATAAGTAGTTAGAACTTACCAACTAGGTTTTAAACTCAAAACCTAGAAAATGTCAAACCCTAGTTCTTGAGGAGAATGAGATCTTGAGAGGAATAAGAGGCTTGGCCAACACTTGGGAAGTATCCTAGAAGCACAACAATTGCTATTGATTACAAGCTCCAAATCAAACATTAAATGGGGTGAAATGGAGTGGAAAAATGGTAGAAATCGCACCTTGACTATGTGAAAATCGCACCTAGAAGTTGGAAGTGAAGTGTGATGAGAAATATGTTGAAATGGTGTCTTTAAGCAACCTGGTACACGCGGGCTATAGTGCCATGCGATTGTGCCACTGGCACAATAGCATGGCACAATCGCAGAAAGAAGCCTTGGCTATTGTGACATGCGATTGTGCCACTGGCACAATAGTATGGCACAATAGCAGAGAGTGTACCGAGCTGAAAGATTAATTTTCCAACTTTGGGTTGTAGCAAGAGATAAAGAGTTTCATAAAATGGCTTACTATTAAATATGGTACCGAAATTTGAGGGACAACAAAAGTGTGAGACAAGAGGGGCGAAATTCTTATTTACGAAAAGTACGGGTGTTACATATACTCTATTATGGTTTTGGACCATCATTTGTTGTATATAAGTACAATATACTTCAAAAAAGAGTTGTGGGGCCGTCATTTGGGCATAAAAGATCTAGATTATTGTTTGTTTAAAACCTTAGAAGTCACTTGCAATTGCTATGTATTATTCTAGAAACCCTTTTTACACTCTAACAACATAATTAATTAAAGCGTTAAAAGTCACTTATACTTTGAGCTCAATTTGTTATAGCATGTAATATGTTTGCTCGTCAATGTTGATTGCTCCTTTTTTTTGTAGGTTCTTTATCTAGCAAAAAGTGGCAACGAAAGGAATAGCAAAGTAATGCAAGACACAACTGATAAATAGTTCCAACAACCCCTTTTAAAACAGTTAAAGCGTTGGAAGTCAATTCTACATGATGGACGCATGGTACCGCCTGCTATGCTGCCATATATATACATATATCAAACTATCTTTTAGTCTAAATATATATAAAATTTCTCTTTTAATCTTTCTCATCAACCAAAGGGGTGTTAGCCTAGTGGTAAGGCTTGGGCACTACATAGTGGTGAACCTGAGTTCGAGCCCTGGGGGACGCATTCTGGAGGTACGGGGGCTTCGACCCCGGGCTGCATGCTTTAGCAGTCGGGCTTCGGCCCAAAAATTGCCGAGGATTAGTCTGGGCCCAATGTGGTCTGGGATACCTCTTCCAAAAAAAAAAAACAGACATGTAGTAAGATCGAGAATGAGTATAAATTCTGAGTCGAGACTTCCGATGGTTTACACCTCCTAAAACATGTATTTACATGTAAGTTATTACATTTATTAACATTTCACATTATCCTATAACTAATTATCAATACATATAACACCTATGTTTTCACGCATGATCAATCAAATGTTTTTGTTTTTTGGTCACACTTGCTTAAACAGGTAACCCTACCCTACTTGATGCTTATAAAGACATGAAAGAATGGAGGTACATACAAGACATGTTTTACCACAATAGTTTTGAAACATCTCTCCTCTTCCACCCAACACACTTGCCTCAATATAACATTTCTTAATATTTTGTGGTCTATGCACCCATGATAAAGATTCATCATATGTGTATACACTTTTTTAACGATTGATAAGCTCACATATACGTTTCGGCGGTATCCGAGATCCATTCGGACACTCGATTAATCTGCATCGGTCTCAAACCGGTCTAAAGGCCGGCCCGGAACCCGGGTAGTCAGGGATACAATCCAGTAACTCCTCAGGATGTTACTACCATTGGACTACACAAGTTTTGTTATATGTGTACACACTTGCAATCAACATTTTGTACAATTCTAATTCTATTTTTTTTTTCATAAATTAAGAGAACACATGGTAATTTTAACCCATTAACATAATTAGACATAGAAGTCTAAAAGTGGTTCTCAAATTTAAGAAGTATACTAATTCTAACAAATATGTGTGAATCTTGTGAAAATAAATGATAATAATATAATTAAACTCCCAAAAGATGACTTAAGTTCATATGAGACCAAACTGTTTCCGTAAGACCGCGTGAAACCAAGACCTAACGTATAAAACTTCACAAAGAAACACCGTGAAGGTATATAAAACTCGAATACTCATTCTTAAAAACACTTTCGAGGTAAAAGAAATCCAAAACAAGTTAAAAAAGAAAACCTTCACGGCTCAAATGCTATGAATGTAATGTTACAAATAAATAATGCGAACCTTCACAACGAAAATGTTGTGAAGGTATAAAAAAATCGAGCTTTGACATCAAAAAACACAGTGAACGTAACATTTACTTTGTTTTAACTATGAATGTTCATTTTTTTAACCTTCACGATGTTTCGATGTGAAGTTTCATGTAAAAAAAGCTTGGTCTCACCGAAACCCAACTCCACAAAAGATTCGTGGTCTTTTTAGTTCAAAAAAGTCTATAATGTCGAATCAATAACAAAATATTTATTTTAAAACCCTCTAAGCAAGTTAGTTCTAATAAATAGGATAACAAGGTAATCCACACATGCCAAATCGGCTCACCACTTCAGCAAAAACGGGATCAATCCATGCACAAAAGCTTTTTGTCCGAAAAGCTATGGTTATAAGAAGGAAAAAAACCTCAAATAACCAAAATGCATAACTTGCACTGATAATTTGCAAAACACAATAGACCAACAAATTAATCACAATACATACATCAATCTCATCATATTATTTACATATAGATATCTAAATTAAACCTGAAAGTTCCATCCCACATGAATATATATTTAAATAATCTACACCCTATTTACACATTACAAACAATCTTTGCTATCCCCCTCCTGCTCTTGTTTAATATGCAAACCTCTACATATATTACATTACATTATACTCTATATTTACCTACACTCATTCAAACTCATAACCACCTCTTTTTGGTAGTTGCTTCAATGCGAAAAATGGTTTTCAAGGTTCAAGAAATGATCATATCATCAAACCAAAATCTTAGAACACTCAAGAGTGCCTGATCGAAGGCATATTCATCATCATGGATTTTAAAACGCCAAGAAACACAGATATTTCATCACCTTGCGTTTCTTGGTTCGACCACCACGATCTTTCTTTTCCTCCGAACTGCTGGAAGATGATGATGACGCTGTGGTGTTGATACCATTTGAGGTGCTTTCTTTCTTATCATCTCCTGGCTCGTTTTCTGTTATGGAGGTTTGTGTTGTAGAAGGTTTGCACTCTTTACCATCATCACAAAATCCTGTTGATAAGGAATCACACAAGGATGTTAGATATAGAACCAAGATAACAAATAAACCAGCTATTGAACTTGTGCTATTTGCGTTATTAAAGAACTTATTAATCGAGTAAACTCAAGATAGTGTTTTAACTTCTAGGACACAAGTTGAAGATTAGATCATCCATAAAGGAGTTCGTTGGAGAGTTTTTGGCAATCTACGTGTGTGAAAAAGCTTCTGACAACAAAACCATCTATAAGCTCGAATAAGCTTATTTCTTTTCCTGTGGGTCCCATTTCTTTTTGAATGAAAAAGTCCACCATTGTGGATGCTCTTACTTGTATAGGATTTTTCCTTAAGGGTGCGTTTGGTATCGGGACAGGATTGGACAGGACAGAACAGAACAGGACAGGACAGAACAGAACAGAACAGCTGTTCAGCGTTTGGTAAGACATAACGAAACTAGATGGGACAGAACAAGCCTGGTTAAATGACCAATTTACCCCTACGTTCCATAACCACAACCACAACCACCACCACCACCGGTTCAAAAACCACTACCACCACAGATCCACAACCACCACCACCAGTCGGAAAACCACCACCACCGGTCGGAAAACCACCACCACCGGTCGGAAAACCACCACCACCGGTCGGAAAACCACCACCACCACAGGTCCACAACCACCATCACCACCACCAAAATCCATGGTTCGATTTTCAGAATCCACCACCAACACAGATTAACAAAATCATGTTGCGAAACGAACAAAATTTGACCCAAGCTCATACAAACAACCACAGATTCACGCAAGCTCTGTGAAACAAAAATTGAAACATTGCTTTTTAGAAATCGACCAAAATTAACAAAACTAGATCTGGAAATCGCAGGTGGCGGCAGTGGTAGTTTGAAGGTTGCCGGCGTCGAGAGAGGAGTTCGCCGGAGAGAGGAGTTCGCCGGAGAGAGGACTTCGTCGGCTGCGGTGGTGGTGGCAAGAGTCGTCGGCGTTAAGGGAGGAGGTCGCCGGCTTTGATGGAGGAGTTCGCCGGCGTCGAGGGAGGAGGTCACAGGCTGCGGTGGTGGAGGCAAGAGTCGTCGGCGTCAAGGGAGGAGGTGGCGGGCTTTGATGGAGTAGTTCAAGAGGGAGAAGTCGATCAAGATGGGTAGGGAGGGTATTGAGAGGTCGCAGGCTGTGGTGGCGGTGGTGGCGGCAAGACTCGCCGGCGTCAAGGGAGGAGGTCACCGGCTTTGATGGAGGAGGTCAAGAGGGAGAAGTCGATCAAGATGGGCAGGGAGGGTATTGAGAGGTCTGAGGAGACAAAGTGAAAAAAAGAATTTGCAGGGGTATTTTGGTCTTAAATGGCTTGTTCTTTTGAGTTCCATGGTTTGGAGGAGAACAAGCTTGTTCTCCTCTTGTGCTAGTTAGTCCAACTAGGTTCCATTTTGGAGCATGCCAAACATAGAACAGAGTTGTTCTGTTCTGTTCTGTTCCACCCAGTTCTCCTACCAAACGCACCCTAATAGACATAAATTAGAACCCAAAAAGGTCATTACTCCATTCCTAGAAACAATTTGTGATAGAAGACCAAACGTATGAAGTGATATGTGTTATTGGGTTAAAACCCTATATAAATAATTGTACAAGGGAGGGAGCTCATGGGTCGAGAGAAAAACCGCAAGAGAACAACATAGAAAAACTCCATTCAATGGAAACTATAACTACTTACAATCCGATGCACCTCAAGTTGGGGCGGATCATGCATTGACCTGGCATACAGAACCATACGAATGCAAGTTGACAATAATATTAATTTGCAAAAGCTATCCCGCACTTCTATTGAAAGAAAAGATTGCAAAATCTTGATCATATTTGTTCATGTAAGTCATACAATTACATAACCTTTTAGTTAGTTAACCACTGTCAGGTTCCTAGTACAGTTATGTTGTCATCTAACCAACCATAGATACCTCTAATTTTCTTGTCCACAAGGCATGTATTTTGCACAAATTATATAAACTACATTCAAACTGACATGGAGGAGTAGCAGATGAAAAATAGAGAAAAAGAAAAGATGTGCCATACCTAAGGTGGTGGGACTCATGACCACTTCTTTTGACTTTGGTGGTGCAGAGAGATTGAGTTTGACACTTGAATCTTGAACCTGCTGGTCTACGATATCATCCCCTAGTTCACGCAGTAGGGCATCTGGGTCAAAATATTCTTCTTCTGATGTCATGGTCATAGTCATACAACTTGACTCAGCAGATCTGGAAGAATGTGAAAGGGAATCAGCAAGATCATCCAACTCCAAGTAATCGCCCATTAAAACATACTCTCTATCTGGGATGTTTTCAGGAGGCCAATCTGGAGATCTATTAGCCACGGCTGACGGCTGATCTGGAGATGTATCAGCCACAGCTGTATCAGCCACGGCTGGTGGATCTGGGGATGTATCAGCCATGGCTGATGGTGGATCTGGAGCTGTATCAGCCGTGGCTGATGGTCCTGTTCCGCCCTCCATATTCTTTTCCTACAAACCATTAGCAGAACAAATTAAAACCTACACATGATGATACTCCCAATCCCGTTTACAATATTAACCACCAGCAGTACATAACAGTGTAAACATGAAAATGAAAGTAGGGATCGAGTCTGTTCACAAATGTGTTTGGTACCGGGCGAGACTGGACTAGGGAGAGTGAGGTATGCAAGTGAAAGAATTGTGGAAGATTTAAGAGTTCCCATTTGACATGGGTATTTTAGTAATTTAACAATCTTGTCCCCAACTCCCTTACTTTTGTTCCACCTAGTTGGGTGGGACAGAAAGAAAATGCATATTATCCCACTCACGTACTAACTTGTCCCCATCCAATGTCACGCCAAACATGGGTGTTATGCACTGACCCAAGCCCAAGACCATAGTACCTTATTGATTCTAGGAGTCAAAAAGGGGTATCGTCGTCGTCGGGAATTAATCTGTTTTGGCCAGTATAAATAATAGGGCAGTAGCCATAGTTATTGTCATTATTGTTTACCCTTTTATTTGGTTCAAGTGAATACAAGTTGGCCAAGCATTTCATTTCTATTACTGTATTTGTGTCACCCCTGTTGTTCAGTTCGTAACGGTGGGACTACAAAATTCTAAACTGTACTGTCTTAGCCCGCATACCAAAAGCATACAAAGTAATAAAGAAAGCAAGAGTTTGGGACTCTGATGCTTCTTCAGGCAAAAATAAAATAAAAAATTACATGTAAGCACATGAAAAGGCAAAAGCAAGAACAATGAATGGATCTTAGCTTCTCCTATATCCACATATTACATAGAACCAATGAACAAAAGTTCAAAGTTGATAGCAAGATAATAGAGACCAAAAGAATACACTTGACTCACCAGAAGTTCACTTTCAGAAAGTTTTCCGCTACCACCTTTATCATCTGCTAAAAATACCCTGCATAGTGCTCTACGGTCCTGCTCCTGCATGTTTTCCAACCAAACCGGCAATTGACTAGCAGGTCGGATTAAAGATGTAAAATAAGAAAAATTATGTCCATATATGAGGTGCAAGGGTCTGAAGGATGGTGTTCATACCCGCTTATCACTATACTTGTCAGTTGTTGTGTATTCTTGCATCATCCAATTGGTCTTTTGTCCATTAGGGGCTTGGCCTTCATAGAACTGAAGGGTCTTTCTCAAACCAGTAATCATAGAAGTAGAATATATCTCACAAGCCTCCCCAGTTGCTCTCCAGAATCCATGTTCAGCATCCCTTTTGTCACAAAGCAAAAGTACCACATGTTTTCTGCAACTCGATTATCATTTCAATAAACAAACAAATCAGGTTTCTACAAATGATCAAATGGGTTGATTCCAATTTACTTGAGTTTCCAAAGAAGATTATATCGTTTATAGTATTGACAAGATATAGTAGAAAATAAATTAGTATACCAACCAGGGAGATGTGAGGGTATGCATTCGTAGGGATCCACATCAGAAAGTACGTTCAAAGGCAGGGGGGATCCCTTTTTGAATTGCATCAAAGACTTACAGACGACCTCATCTGTCCAACAGTTATCGAGTTCAATTGCAGGAGCAGTGACAGATGCTGGAGGACACATTGCGGGAGAAATCTTTTTTGTGGAAGTGAACCGAAATTGTGAACGGAAAATTAGTTTCTGCATTGAAGATTAAAAGGTGTAAGATAGACTGGCATTCAGGATAAATACTAACTCACCAATTTCAACTTCCAAAATCAAAATGCTTTTGTGAGAAACCAGAAAAATGAACGACGAATTCAAAAAGACATCATAAGAGAATTTGCACTTCTATATATTGTGTGAGAATGAAATTCTGATAACGAATACAACTACGTTTTGTGGTCAATTTGCCTAAAAGATGAACCATGCCTCCTTTTAGAATGCATAATACTTGATTTGTCAATACGTGACCAAAAAAAAAATCGAAATTGTTAATCTTGTTACAAGAATAAGCTGAAATAAAACTGCAAGATTATCAAATGGATGGTTCCATAACCAAGATTGAAGAATCAAACCCCATCATAAGTAAAAGACAATTGCCTTCTAATAAAAAAAAACTCGATAATGTAAGAGAGTGTGCAAAGGAAACATTGACTTTAATGGTCAAGATGAGCAATTTATGGGCAATGAAACAGAAAATATGGTCACTGAACTCTGATAGTTTTTGAGCTTGCATACCTCAACAACAATCTACCAATCACATTCTAAGATTTACATGCTACAACCATGTCACTTTTACATCATTTCAACCCAATTATGCTTGAAGTTGAAAATGTAAATCTAAATTAGGAGCTTAACAAATAAATTATCATAAACAAGATGTTTGGATGTAAACTAAATCATAAACCATCAACCATCGAGCATTTAGATCTGTTAGATCACACTCCCAATGTACCAGAAGAATATAACTGATATGAAGCTAAAAATATCACTATTTTGATATCCATGGATAACTGATATAACTGTTCAATTATATTTTGTTGTATGTTGATGGATAATTGATATAACTGTTGAATTATATTGTCAACATGATTGAGAACCGTAAAACTCATCATAAATTTCCCAAATTATTATAACTTTGACCACAAAAAGTCAAAATTCAGAATCGACAATAGCAAGAACACACAAACAGCATCCGTCTTTTCATCAAATTCAAGCTGTAAAAGGAAAGAGAAATCTATTGCCTAAAAGATGTCAAATTATTTACTTAAAAAGGAAAAACCATTATCGATCCCAATCTTCCATAGAAATCAGTCAACACGGTCAAAATCACCCACACAAAACACCCAAATACGGCAATTCAATCACAGAATCATTCAATTCAACAAATTTAACATCAGATACACCAACAATCGCACACAGATGACAGATAATTCAACATAAAATCGGCCTAAATATCACCTAAAACATCAAATACACACAATTACAAACAACAATATTCATACATATAACTACTCACACTCAAAAATCCACCATAAATTAGCTTAAAATTGGTCAAAACTAGGTATGAACAGTGAGAAGGACGATAATTCGAGATGATCGGAAGTGTATACATACACGAACTCAAAAATCCCCCAAATAGGGTTGACCGGGTCAACGGCCATGGTTTAGATGAGTTCGGGTGTGGATACAGCCGCCGTCGGAGGATCGTCGACGGTGAAGATTACCTTCGGAGGAGACGACTCCCCGTCCGCCCCTTTCGACTCCGGCCGTGTGTGTGACTGTGTGTGTGTTTGTAGTTCCTTAAGGAAGTAAAGAAAGAGTGATTAGGGGTTATATATAAGAAGGGGAAGTGAAGTTAACCACTAAAGCCATTCCAAATGAGTTCTCTTAAAATAAATGAAAATGAGGATTTTAAGCTGTATATTTTGCTTAATAAAAAAAAGTGAAAGTATAAAGATTTTCTTTAAATACAAAGAACACTAAAAAAAAATTAATTACTAAGGTGCTGTTTGTTTTTTAAGAGGTCTGAGGTCTAATTTTTGAAGTCTGAAATCTGAAACTATTAGACTGTTTGTTTTTATAAGGTCTGAAATCTGAAACTATTAGACTGTTTGTTTTTATAAGGTCTGAAATCTGAACCTGAATTGATAAATTTTGTTTTCTTTAATTACAAATATCAAAATGATTAATTTTATTTTTTAAAAATAAAATGCTATAAAACTTGATAAGTTTTTATTAACATTATAATAGATAATAAAATGCTGAAGTCTATCTTCTTCTTTAAACTGACAACCCATCATCAATCCTATTCTCTACCTACCAACCCTGACCTTCTCTATACAGTCACAAAAACGAGTCTGAAGCATAGAGAAAACAAGTCCCCCTCCTTGATAAATCTCTGTTTAGATGCGGTGGTTGGTGTTGTAACGGCGATGGCGATGGCGACGGTTGGTGGAGGAGGAGGTACCCAGAACAGTGGGCGACGATGGGAGCAGGAGGTGAACCCAACGGCGGTCGACAGTGCGAAGAGGAGGAGGTGAACCCAACGACGGTCGACGGTGGGAGGAGGAGGAGGAGGTGAATCCGACGGCGATCGACGATGGGAGGA
This sequence comes from Centaurea solstitialis, assembly GCA_030169165.1. Taxonomy (NCBI): domain Eukaryota; kingdom Viridiplantae; phylum Streptophyta; class Magnoliopsida; order Asterales; family Asteraceae; genus Centaurea; species Centaurea solstitialis. Next base: position 89,071,820 of record CM058040.1, on the reverse strand, counting down.
GGAGGAGAACCCGACGGCGGTCGACGGTGGGAGGAGGAGGAGGAGAACCCGACGGCGGTCGACGGTGGGAGGAGGAGGTCAACCCGACGGCGGTCGACGGTGGGAGGAGGAGGTCACCCGACGGCGGTTGAAGGTGGGAGGAGGAGGTAACCCGACGGCGGTCGACGGTGGGAGGAGGTAAACCCAGCAGCGGTTGACGGCGGAAGAGGAGGTAAAAGACGATAGGTAGGGCATTTAGAGGTTTTCAGAGGCAAAGCTATCACCTTTTCTTTCAGATGCGTTTTCAGATATAAGAGATCTAAACCCTTAAAAAAACAAACACTCTGAAAATTAAAGTATCTGATCGAATCAGATTTTTGAGGTTTTCAGAGATAAAGATAAAAAATCAAACACCCCCTAAGTAATATTGAAGCTTTGAAAATAAATATTTAAAAGTATTTTTTTAATAAATGAAAAAAAATATTTATAACTAATGTTAATGTCTTAAAGTGAGAAATTTGTTGGATATGTAAACTACTAATAGATCTTTCAAAATGAAAATTTTGAGAACTTTTGCTTTATTACCAAAATAGAGAAGATATGAAAAAGAAAAAAAAAAAGAATTAAAATCTTTAAATTAAGATATTTCTCTAAAATTGATTACTTATGAGAGATAGAGTATTTTTTATTTATTTTACCAACAAAATTGCTCCAAATTTGGAGAAACAAATAATATTGCATGAGTTTTATTGAATAGTTTAATAAAATAACTAATGGTGTAGTTTCGTAAATTAATAAAAGTTATAGAGAATAAAAATAATCATGCTTCTTTTCAAAAAATAAAAAAATAAATAAAAATAATCATGCTAAAAAGTTAAGTTTTTTACTTCTTTATTTTGAAGAACCTATTAAAAATAGCTTCATTGAATTCATTTATGGTAATTATGACTATGCCAATATGCCTATTGTTTTTTAGTTAGTTTCATATGATGTTTTATTTATATTATCCAATAATATTATCAAATTTATTAACTACATTGGGTAAAATATGATTTAATCCATAAATTTTATACTTAAAAATAGTTTAACCCTTAAACTTTTTTAGTAAATGTTTTAATCCCTAAACTTGTTATAATTATTTGTTTTAATCCTTAAACTTGTTATAATTAATTGTTTTAGCCATTTGATCTGCTACAACAGGTTACTACACTTTCAAAAATCACTTTAATCCCTAAACTTATGAATAAAATATGATTTAACCCTTAAACTTTTTTTTTCAAAATGGTTTAACCCCTAAATTTTTTTAATGAATGTTATGATCTCAAATTTTTTATAGTATTTGATTAAATACCTAAACTTGTTTAACCTAATTATTTTTTTATCTCAAATGAATGTTTAACCCTAGTTTGAATTACTTCTGAACACATGATCTTGAATATCTCTAACTTGCATTTCTTAATCTTGATATCCTTGATCAGATGTAATCAATAAAATATAGGATTTGAAGCAATAATAGACTAATGAATCAATTTTACCAAAAATTTAACATAAATAAATAATCATAAGACACTTGGTGATTTTTTGTTCATGGTGATGCAAATTTACCTAAAATTTAATGCGTAGATTTCAGGGTGAACATCAAAATGCCCAACAAGTCAAGCACATAAATGACAAAAATTAAATCAAATGAAATGTACTAGCGAGTTTAGAAAAAAATTATTGGCGAAGAAGATCGATTTGACCGAGTTGGAAGCTGTACTGGACCGGAGATGAACGAATGTACGGTTTTTCTAATCGTGAATGGATGGTAACAGATTTAGCTGGTAGAATGTTGTATTGAATTATGTTAGGGATAAAAATAATTAGGTTCAACAAGATTAGGTATTTAATCAAATAATATAATAAATTTAAGATTATAACATTCATTAAAAAAGTTTAGGGGTCTAACCATTTTTAAATAAAAATTTTAAGGGTTAAATCATATTTTATTCATAAGTTTAGGGATTAAAGTGACTTTTAAAAGTCTAGTAACCTGTTATAGGAGGTCAAGTGGCTAAACAATTAGTTATAACAAGTTTAGGGATTAAAACATTTATAATAATAAGTTTAGGGATTAAAACATCCACTAAAAAACTTTAAGGGTTAAACCATTTTTAAGTGTAAAGTTTAGGGATTAAATCATATTTTACCCTTAGATTTAATTGAACTTAGACTAATCTATATATAATAAAAGAGTAACTAGTTTGACATGTGTCGCGCTCTGAGTAACTCATTGACACGTGTCGTGCTCTGGTGAGCCATTGCCACATCATATGCATATGTGTCATGTGTCATATGTTGACACATGGCACTGATTCAAAATTTAAAGTTATTAAAAATTAATCCAAAATTATTTATTAAATATAACAAACTTTATCTCTATCTATTGATATGAAGTCATCAACATTCATGCATTATTTTTTTTTATTATTTGTTTTTGCAATTATTTGAAACTAGTTTGACATGTGTCGCGCTCTGAGTAACTCATTGACACGTGTCGTGCTCTGGTGAGCCATTGCCACATCATATGCATATGTGTCATGTGTCATATGTTGACACATGGCACTGATTCAAAATTTAAAGTTATTAAAAATTAATCCAAAATTATTTATTAAATATAACAAACTTTATCTCTATCTATTGATATGAAGTCATCAACATTCATGCATTATTTTTTTTTATTATTTGTTTTTGCAATTATTTGAAGAATGGTAAGAAAATTTGTGTCATTGTTTTCTTATGATGAACTAAATCATATGATTTGATTTCCTCCTGATTTACTTTTTTTTACTTTTTTGATTTACATCAGTAGAAGCATAACTAAGTTTTCTTCTCCACATTATATGATAATTTATTGTTTTCATATTTATCTATAGTTTGGATTAAAATGTTTGATTTAATTATGTAGAGGGAGATTTTTGAAAGTGGTGTTTATTTTTTACATTATTTTATTTATTGTTTTCATAACCGAAACCGGCTCACCAGAACGTGACACGTGGCAATTCTAATTGATAAACGTCATCAAATAGAAAATAAATATTTCATTTTAAATATAATAAGATAATCATTGAGTTTTAATATAATAGTTAATTAATATTTTTATAACAAATTATTGTTAAACGTATCTATTATTATATTTCAATCCAAGTACACTTTTGTATGTATACCTTTCTCTTTATATGTGAAAGTATACTAACGTCATTTTAAAGTCAAAGATAGTTATATAGTTTGATCTATAAAATGTCTTTGTTATATTTTTATTGTTGATAATTTGATATCAATTGAATTAAATTGAAAATAAATAAAGTTTGTACTTTTTTTAATATAATTAAGAGTTAATTACATTTTTGGTCCCTGTGGTTTGGTGGTTTTAACACTTTGGGTCCATTTTTAAAATAATTATGGATTTAGTCACTGTGGTTTACATTTTATAACGCTTTGGGTCCATATTTTCTAACTCTGTTAAAATTCTCTGTTAAGTGGGTTATGTGGAGGGGTATTTTAGTCTTTTTGTCTTCCTTTTTAATTATTTATTAATACTTTTCTTTGATTTGACTTTTATATTTATTATATATTTATATTTAATATATATATATATATACATACACACACTTAAAAGACACGCACAAACCAACCCACGACCACCTCCCCTTCGGCCTTACCACCGGCCACCTCTACGTCGGCCATCTGAAAAAACGAAGATGAAAAGTGAAAACCCACCTCCACCATCGATCGCGTACATCAACACCGGCCACCTCCACAACCGTCTTCAACACCGGCCACCTCCACAACCGTCTTTCACCACCAACCGCCCACCTCGTCACCGTCTACACTTGCTTCCGGCAGCTTCTTCTTCCCCGATAACATCACCCACCTCGTCACCCTACATCCCATATCCCGTATCCACCTTAGGGTTTTTTAGGGTTGATTTAGGGTCTCACCAAATCTGTGATTTTTTTAGGTTTTAGAAATGAAATCGGTGGTGCTGATGGTGTATTCACAACACCATGGTGGCCGGAAAACACGCGGTTACTCTTCTCGGTGACATCTCTCCACTCCGGCAGCATATCTTCTACCCATTAACATTAACCCCTTCGTCTCCTATCTCCGTCGGAGAAACCATGCCGGAGATCTGGTGAACCCTCATCTCGATCTCCATCTTTCTTAAATAGAAAATCCATCTCACGAGTGTCTTTTGATTGCAGATCTGGTGAACCCTCATCTCAATGAACCAATCTACCGTAGCCTGACTTCGCCTTCCATTACTCCTCAAAAATCGTTCAATCTTACAAAAACCTATTTTTAAAACCCAAATTTCATCTAAAAACCATAGTCGATGGAGGTTGCTAGAATGGGCATGGAGGTTGCCAATGAAGGTGTATACTGTATAGTGTTGGGAGTCAAATCAAAAGAAAGGAAAAAGAATATTAAAGAGAAAAGAAAAGAAATACATATATAATTAAAAAATATTAAAAAATCAAATCAATAGAAAAGAAAAAAATAATAGAAAATTGAAGAAATTCTTAAAAAGGCTAAAATACCCTTACGATTTAAGCCACTTAACGACATATTTTAACGAAGTTAGATTTATGGACCCAAAACGTTATAAAATGTAAACCACAGTGACCAAATCCATAATTATTTTAAAAATGGACTCAGAGTGTTAAAACCATCAAACCACAGGGACCAAAAATGTAATTAACTCTATAATTAATGTATTTGATATAAAAAAATATTGATGTTAAAAGATCAATAGCATAACAATTCATAGTTGTAATATAAGATTTTCAACATGACTTAATTTCTTGAAATCATCCCGTGTATTACACGGGATCAAAACTAGTTCATTAATATACTACATAAACCGACACATTCCTGTCATATATCTTCCCTAAGGAAACGGGTAATGGAAACCATTCGGAATTTCAGATTTTGGATTGTCAAAACATTTAACTACAAGTTGACCAAGAGAATTGCCACCACCCACACATTACAACTAGCATTTATACCCGTCCGTAGGACGGGTATACATGGCTTTAATTTAAATTTAGTTACATGATATTACCATTTCATATGTTAAAATAATGTTATTTTAATAATATTCAATGGTATCCATGTATCATTCTTAATGGACGATTGAGATATATACAGAGTGAACCAATCTACACCCTTGATTTTTAAAATGGACGATTAAGATGGGAACCGGTTATGCTGTATTTTTAATTTCGAATTTAAAAAAATATAATCACCTATATCTTGAACGTTCATTTTCTGATCAAGGACTACTATGGGTTCACAAAGTTTATATTTTTTGCGTTTACAAATGAACCTACCTCATAATTAATATATATATTAACACCCTTTCATTGGCTCTTTTCTATTTTGGTATTTTCGGAAACACAAATTCTTTGCACAATTTCCATCACCAATAATGTTGAGGTAGGTTCATTTGTAGAGAGAGATGGTTCAAACTAAAACAATAACTAAATAAGAGAATACGAAACGTCAAATCACATGCAAAATCAATATGTTCTTACACAAACAATGAACACGAGGATGTGTGGATGACCCGACCCACGACTTGATCTAGTCAACTCAAGGGTATGCAAATGACGTTACTCCCACAATTAATCACTTGTGAGTTTATGATTTTAGTATAAAATCGTACTTAATTTAATTGTTTTCTTAAATTTTTATTTAGTTATTGTTTTCGTATCAACCTGACTTTCTATATACCGGACGAATCACAATTTTTTTAGGAAATGGTAAAGATTGAATACAAGTAACAAATTGGATTGAAAGAAACAAAGATAATAAATTGGGCAATGGCTAAAGTGAAAAAGGAAGAATAATTAATAAAGCTGTAAAAAGAAAATGTTAGCGAAGAAATACATGGAATTGGGATTATGAATTATAAAGAAGCAAAATATCCAAACATATTACACCGACATTCAACTGTATGCAACGAAAAATAAAAACTACATGCATTGTAACAATTTGGACAAAATACCCAAAAACAAATCTTCCTAAAGTTAATCCCAAATAAACTATTGTGTTTACAATTACTTTAAACTTTCTTTACACCGGTAGCCTACTTGGTATTCCAAATCTTATAAAAGTTCCACCACAACGAAACAATTCATGTTTTAAACAATACAAACTAACAACACTATTATTAAGATCAAATATCCACCTACCATAAAGCTCATTCCACTCCGGGAAAAAAGAAAAGATAAAACCTCTCGGTCCTTGCCGGATTAGACTCTCGGTCCTTGCCTTAGCTCTTACCAGGTAAGATTCTTGGTTCTTGCCATATTCAACCGGTAAGGTTATGTGACTTGGTAAGTGCTTACCTTTGAAACATGAAAACAAAACCGTAGATGAAAATTATAACTTACTGGGTCGCTTGATTAGATTCAGATTAGGAAAATGAATATATGCAAAAAAAAAATGTATAACATATTGTTTCACCCACCTCACCTGGTTCCATCAATGGTGTGGTTTTACTTCTGCACATCAACCGGCTAACAACCCTTTCAATCCACAACCTGCAAATAGAGATAAAAAAACAGAAGTAAAATTAGATGAACAACTTTGGAGTTTGAACGGAAAGGAAGGGGGATAAAGGCGTGGCGGAAGCAGGAATCCAAGCACCGATTACTACCAAGCTTCCTAATGTTAATTTCATACAACTAATCTTTTAGTAGTAACATTTATTGCGATCCATGGGTAAGTTTTATTGTTTTTCTAATTCGAACCTTACACATAATTTAACTTTTAGTGGTCACCTGTTTTTATCAATCCATCTACAAACCTTTCATTTTGTTTTTGATGATAAATAGGATACTAAAACCATCTCCCATTGGTGGGTGCATAAAATTACAAAGAGATTGTTGGATTAAGCTAAACTTCCGATTCAAATGTTTCTGGAGTACTAACTACCAAGTTTTTTTCACATTCATGTCTACTGGAAGAAAAGTGAACACAAATCAATTCAGAATTTTAATATACACATACCTAAGGCCCGGAAAGAGAATGCAGCAGGTGCTGATTTGTAGGCGTTTTTGTATGCATTTGATATATGCATTTAATAAAGTTACACATTTATTATATATACACACATCTGCAGATGTACACTCACATCTGTCTCTACTCACTATGCCTTGTATAAACAGTTAAACATGCTAAATATTATGTGAACTTGAATAAATCAAAGAGTACAACATACCTGAAACTCTAGAATCCCATTTCTTGATTTTGGACTCACCATCAAAATGGATTTTTGTTGTTAGCTTGTGATCGAAAGCATTATGACATTTGCTAATCACATGAGCCTTTCTAAGAGGCTAACCAAGAGGAACAGGGGAAGAACAACATTCTTTTGAAGTGACTGAATTTCTAGAATTCAAACTTGTTGTGCTGGTCTTGAACGAATCAAACCCATCCATTTTTAGACTTGAATCACCTGAATTTTCCATCTTAAGCAACCCAAAACCCCCAAAATATCCGTTCTTTAATTTCCAACCTTAAATCCAGATATGTTTATACTACAATGAGAAGTTAACTTTTTAAACCAAAATCCTCATAGAATTACATATACAACAAAAAAGAGTAACTGCTACCGAATGGTTTTGATGCTACTGAATGGTTTTGAAACGATATATTGGGATTAAACTGACAAGAGAAACATAAAATTTCTTAAAAAAGCAAATTACAAAGAAATTCCAAAAAAAAATCCCCAAATTAATGGACATTGTGAACCTTAAACCCCAAATATGTGGCTAACATAAACAACAGAGGAGCGGTAGGATTTCAAGAAACAATATACATGGATAAAGCTACAGATATATTGAATCCAGAAAGTTGGGGATCTTTGCTCTTTTTACTTTTCTAACTGGAGATGTAGAAAAAAGAGGCTCACATCTGGTTACAACATAATTGATTCAAGTGAAAAAAGAACGATACCAATCTTCTGATTGGCAGTCTCCTATTCGTCTCCATTGAAATCAACCTTCAGATTGGCAGACTCCCATTCATCCCCATTGGAGTGATAAAACCCTGCATCATCATCTGTGTTGAGGTTAAATTCATCTTTGCCCAATATTTTTAGTCCCTATCAGGATCGTGACGGAGTTGGGACGGCCATAAATACAGCACACGAATGCAGATATACATAGGTAAAGGGTTCCATACCTTGAGGTGCAACAATGGCGGCCTTGTCAACATAGCGAACGAAGTTCTGTCGGTTTGCATGTATTTATAGGGCAAAAGCTATGCTGAGAAGAGCATGTATGGATCGTGGGAGACTGGAAACATGTTTGGAGATGATCGTGTGTTGTAGATGGGGCAGAAGAAGAGGAAAGGAAGTGGCCGCATAAACAGGGGAGGAATGGAGTTCGTGGACCATGGTCTGAGTTCGTGGAAGAGAAGAAGCAGGAGGAGGGTTAATAACTGTGTTGAGGAAAGGCATTGGGAGAGTGGGTGTAGCGGTTGAAAAAGCCCAATAACCGTAAATAGGTGATTTTAAACGGCCGAGATTGAAAGTTGATTTGATCCGATGGCTGATATTCAAAGAGCGGTTTTTTCACTCACCGGGAACAATAGATATATAATTGATGCATTCCCAGTCCTTAGTTCATTTGCTGTTTCATCATCGCCACGGATTTGATTAAAAAAATGAAATTTTAAAAACTTAATTATCCTTCATGATCATGCTGTTGATCATCGACAAATTACCTACATATCTTTTAACAATTAACATTTCATTTTTTTAATTACTATTTTCTTTAATGTTAGCAGTAAAGTGTCAAGTTGATTTCCATATCGTTGACAAGGTTAATTATTTATGGCAAATCACCTATGAATTCATAGAGATCGATGATGCCTTCTTGTCTAGTAATGGTATAAATAAAAATACTAGTTAAAATCATAATAGGAAATGAATCAGGTTGTCAGGTGTATGCAACATCTCGCTTATAATCTAATGTGAAGCTTGACTTGTTGCTCATGGTTTCAACTTAAGGCTTTGGCAATCACGTAAAACATTTAGGAGCCATAAGCCATTTATCAAATTAATGCTTATTAAGTAAATGTTTATCTACAAGAGAAAACATCCTTACTTCCCTTTTCGTGTAACATTCTTTTGCATCAAAATGGATAGTTAGTAAGCATCTTAAATCCGATAAGTAGGGATGGCAATGGGACGGGTATGGGACGGGTATTGATAATCCCAGTCACATACCCTATTATGAAACCATGTCCCATATCCGGTCCCGTCCCGTCGGGTATCCCATTATCAAATAACCATCGGGGTCACGGGTATTCCCGCGGGTATCGGTGTTCGTCTGGTTTCAGGACCCCCTTCTGTTCTTTTATGATTTTAATTATTGGATTAATTATTTGAATGGACGGTGCCAAAAACAGGTGTGCAAAAGAAATAAAACAAGTAATCTTTGGTCCAAGTATAAACCTCCAATTACTGTCGTTTTTCTAAAAACAAGTAATAAAAATGGTACAAGTACCAGATATCGATCCCACAGGGAAGCGGTGAAAACAATCTTTCGGGATTCAGTTTTGGTGAGAGTTAACTTCAAATGGGGTTTGGATGAAAAAGGATTTTGATTGGTTGGTTGATTATGAGCTACTGTGAGAGAACAATTATAAAAAGGAGCCAGGGGTGTAAAGTCGTTTAGTTGGAATAAAAATAGGTAAATTGAATTGGAAGTAATCTAATAATCTCAATTATGCAGAAATGATATCCACGTAACTTCTGAAAAGTTATCACATTTTCATATAGCCCAATTATTTATCGATGAGTCTAGCTGCAATCTTTAATGAAATGTTAAGATGTATTAAAAATCAACACTTACGTAACCTCTGAAAGATTAACACATTTTCATGCATCTGACTCATCGTTAAATAATTAGTTATAATCTTTAATGGGATACTAGATCTGATACCAACTTCAGGAATAGTGCCAATTGGAGTCCCTTAAGAGACTAACACATTTTCATGTCTTTGGATTATTACCGGTTAATTATTAAATATACTCTTTAATGAAATGCTAAAGACGTGAGATAATAGCAACGAGTGTTGTCACCCACTCATATATCCCCAAAATAACATTTTAGTAACTTCTGAAAAGGTACCGCATTTTCGTACATCTGGTTAACCGGTAAAAAAAATCCAAGGACAATCTTTAATGAGGCATTTAAACTTGAAGTGGTAAAAATTGAGTTTATATAAAAGACTTTTTTCTTTACCAAAGATTCATTCCAACTTGAACCTTACACCCCAAGCTATGAAATTAGCCTATCATGCTTGGGTGTGTTTTACGACTATTTTTAGATGAATAATTGTTTTAACAAGAAAACGTTAGTACCGCAAGGATAATTATAAATTGCAATAATAAAAACAGTTGATAAGATACGGTTACTGGAAGTGACCAGTTGAAATCAAAAACAAGTAATAAGGTGCAAGTACTGGAATTGACCAGTGGAAATTGAAACAGTTAATATGGTAAACTGGAGAAACGACCAGTTAATAACATGGATATTAAAACATATGCTTAACTTGGAATATTAATAAACACTTTAATTAAACAAAGACTTTATATATTTTATAATTTTATGTAACAAAACTAAGTATGCATGCTCATAGGAATATATATATATATATGCATATGATAGCAAACATTAAACAAGAGACAATGAGATAACTGAAATGTTACTTAGATTATACTTCCAAATATTCACCAAAACACTTGGAGATGCGTTCGAGTCAAACAACGAGTTTTAAAGGACTCGAAAGCTCAAATCACCAAGTATCCACAAGAGATGTTCAGCCTCACTAAAAGGAAACCCGAACCAAACAAAAGAGTAGTAGTTGAATGTCGCGAAAGGGATTGTCTAGAGGTGAGGTCGGTTTCTTGCTAGAAACCGAGAAAACAAAAGGTGATGATGATGTTTTTGAGTTGGGTGGTAAGACTTATATTTTTTCTTAGTTACATAAACACACATATATATAGGATCTCTCATGGACTTGGGCCAAAAACTAACTACTATGGGCTTGTATGTTGGGCCTCCATCTCCTTGCATAGAAACCGGCCCCAAAAGGGACTTCTGCAGCCCATCAACAGCTTCGGCCCGGCTTCCTCTTTGGTCATCCAGTCCGGCCCAACAGCTCAAAAGAAATCCCGGTGGTCCATGAGAGCGTTCCTGAAACGTAGTATTTTACGTAAGTTTGTGCAATAAACAAAGAAGAGAACATATGAATGTGATCGTTTGGTAAAAAAAATTGCATGTAACCATATTTTATGTGGTTTTGATATTAGAGAGTAAGAAAAGAAAGAGAAAAATGCATAAAATACGTTAGTTATGAGGGTAAAATATTTATCCTATCACATCCCTAAACTTGAATGGTTGCTTGTCCTCAAGCGACAGAAAAGAAAGAATTTTAGGACTTTTTCTCACTAAGTTAGTTATCCTTAACAGGAAATTGTCAGTCAGTTGCTGCTTCCTTAAGGATGACAAGAATTTTAAAATTTTATGAACATTCATACCATTTTGACGGTTAGTGTTAGTAGTTGAAGAAGTGATGCATAGACTAACTTTGTTAATTCTTCCATTGTAAGGTTAGCTCACTGTGTGTCATAGACAAAGGTGTTTAGGCACATACTGTACTTTTGTACTTATTTATCTTATGAAATGGCACAATTTTACTGCCATCTTCTCATATTGAGGTATGGCATAGGTCTACTTTGACCTATGTGCTGTTTTGACTAATCGTCAAGTGCCTCATCTATGTGAGTTTTGCAAAGGGGTTTGGGTGATGAATCAAAAAGAGTGAGAGAGAGAGAAAAAAAAAATTTGGGTAAGTATTTGTTAGTGCTCTTTTCATGTGAATTTTTTGGGGGGGGGGTGTTATCCATCCCTAAACTTTGAAATTTTGCTTGTCCTCAAGCAAATAGAGGCTTTGCGTATGGGAGGACAATAGAGATGAGAGAGTGGTGAAAGTAAGAACAAGATGTGGGTAGAAGGTTGTAGAAGATTGGTTAGAGTGAAAGGTTAGTGTATAGGAGTTTTAGTGAGCTATGCGTTTGGAAGAATAGACAAAAGTTTGTGTCCAATGCCAACTTAATCCTCAATCAACCCTAAGGTGTCATGTTAGTAGAAATGCGTTCATAAAATAATAGGAGAGTAAGAGAAAAGAGGAATTTTGAATTCCTATGGTAAGTTTGAGAAGAACAATACTAATGTTGACAAATCGTGTTATCGAAAGTGGTAACTTAGTGAAGGTCATGGTCCAAGTATTTTCAAAAGCTAGTAGACGATAAGTGGAATTCAAGAAATTGTCTATTATTAAAGTGCAGGTAGCATCGCTTGAAATGGACAAGTAAACACCGTAAAGGCTTGGGAGTGATGACGTGTGCTTATGCGTGCAATTTGACAGTAAACAGCAGCCTTACGGCTGTGTTCGTACCACACGGGCAGCAGCCATGGGTATTTTCATGTTGTTAAGCCCGAGTATCAAAAGTTGGCTTATGGAATAAGCCGAACATGTAAAACACATTGTCGGGTGTAACAAGTGTGAGGGCATAATATAAATGCATGCAAACGTAAGATGTGAACATGAACATTAGTCATGGTGATGCCGTAAAGGACATACTGCTAAGCGCAAACCAACAGTTTTGTGTATTCATAATGAATAAATCATACAACGTATGCAAGTGTGTGTATTCAACCGTTGGTAGCGTCTTAGATAAGATGGGCATGCGCGTGTATGTTTATTGCGTTCAACAGCCGTGAAATGCATGCGATGATGTGATGAAATGAATGCAAGTACATGACCCATGAGCCAACCGTAAGCCGTGTGTGGCTTAAACTTAGGGTTTTACGGCTGCATTGCTGTGATTGAATAAAAGTCCACGAGTGTGTGCATCAAGGTGTCCCAAGAGATCGTGGCTAATTGTAAAATGAGAAACAGCCGTGTGTGCATAAGTGTAGTGTGAACGATCACATCCCTAAACTTTATTTGCAAACATGCATAAAAAGCAAAATTATGGTAAGTATATTGGACAAAAAAAAACTATGTAATACATGCGAAAACTTAGAGTTAGAGAAAGGAGAGAGATATCAAACCACGGCCGACTAACGGCGGGTGGGTGGTTGGAGCATTGGCTCCAACGGCGGTAGAGAGGGATACGGAGGTAGACCATACAGCAGGTCCCGGTTCACAGCTCGAACCGTGTCTCTCCAAACTCTGTCGCGCTGGCCATCATATTCTCTGAACTGGAAGATTGCTCGCGTCAGCCAACCGATCTGGATTTGATTATTCTGCACTATCCGAAGGTAATCCTGCATCTGTGATTGAGCGTTAGGTAATAATGGCTCGTTTGGAGCAGGTGCATGGGTAAAAGTGGACTCAAGTGAGGAAGGCAATGGTTCACTTATTGAGGTAGAGATGTTTTCCGAATTTTGAGATGAGTGCCTAAATCTCTTAATTCCCCTCTTGCTAATGGTCATCTTCTCATGTGAGAAAATGTCAGTCTTGAAGGTCAAAACCTGTGCATTGGCCAACAACTTGTGTATGATGGTTGGGTAATATTGTTAGGGTTAAAAATATAGTTGTATTCAAGTTTGGGTTTAGATTTGTATTTGTTGTAAAGTTGAGGGGAGCTGAGTGTAAATACCCTAGGGGTATAAAAGCTTTTGTGTTAGTTGAGAAGTTAGAGAGAATTGAGAATTTGGTGAGTTACGTAACTGTAAGATCTAGAGTTTGATAGAGGAGAGAGAAAGTTGAGAGTGTATTGTGTTCTTATTGTTCATATCAATAAAAGTGAGATTTGTGATTGAAATTGAAGCTTCTTAATCATGGTGGATTGATATTCAGATCTATCAAGTGGTATCAGAGCTGGAGATCAGTGAAATTGTTGAAGATTTGAAGAGTATTTGAATTTACTTCAGGTTTTTCAAGGACAACCGTTCAACAATTTCAGATTTAATCATCTACTGATCAAAAGATTCGTACAATTCATCATGACGACGAGAGAAGCGTTAGCAATTGGTTCCGATACCAAACCACCAGTTCTTTTCAGAGGCGATTACAATATGTGGAGAGATCGATTTTTGGATTTCATCGACCGACAAGATTTGGGAGAGTACATTCGGTTATCGCTGAAAGAAGGTCCGAAAGTGTTTACTGAAGAAAAACCGGCACAACCTGATTCTGATCCGCCAGTTGCCGCTCACACTGTTCTTAAAAAGTTTGAGGATATGACTGTTGCTGAGAAGAATAGACATAAAGCGGATAAGTTGGCTAAATCGTTCATGTTATTGGGTCTTCCGAATGACATCTATTTTACGATTGACAGTCACAATTCCACGGGCAAGGAAATGTGGGATCAGATAGAGAAGCAGATGCTTGGTACAAGTGTTGGTACTCAGATGAAAGTAACGAACATTATCAAACGTTACGAGCAATTCAAGGCAAGAGAAGATGAGAAGTTAGATGAAACCTATGAGAGGTTCTGCAATTTGCTGAATGAATTAAGGAAGAATGGCATCACTAAGACGAAGATTGAGAACAACGTCAAGTTTCTCACTAATCTTCAGCCAGTCTGGAAGATTTATTCCAACTCTGTCTTTCAGAACAAGTCTTTAGCTGATATTGATGTTCATGTCGTGTATGAGATCTTGAAACAAAGTCAAGATGATGTTCAAGATGCGTTGGATGAGAAGATAAAATCTGAGAAGGAAAAGGCAGATACTTTAGCTTTAATGGCAGATAAAAGAGGGAAACAAGTCGTTCACAGATCAAGAGCAAGAAGTGATTCTTCTGATACTCCGGAAGTTAGCAGTGATTCAGATGTTGATGTAGCTGAATTTAAACAAGCGATGGCTATGATGACGAAAGCTTTTCAAAGGAGATTCTATAAGCAACCGTCTTCCAACAAGCAACGATATTCATCTACCTCTCGGAAGTCTGAGTACAGAGGTAGACATGAAGACAAGAGGAGTGATAAGAAGACTGATTCAGCGCGATACTATGAGAAAGGAAAGTATGAGGAGAAGAAAAAGTTTGGCGAGAAGCGAATAGAAGAGCAAGATGAGAAAAAGACTGATGAAGTTCAAAAGTGTTTTAAATGTGGAAAGCCAGGTCATTTTGCAAGAGAGTGTCCGAATGCTGGAGTCAAAGATTACTCGTATTACAGTCATAAAGCTTCTTTGGCAAAGAAGAAGGAATCTGGAAAAGCTCTACTTGCTGAAGAAGATCATTGGTTAAACGCCACTGACGATGAGTCTGATGATGCGGTTTGCATGATGGTAAAAGCTTTTATGTCAAAGATGGTTCCTAAGAGTGGACGAAAGACTGATTTTTCTTTGAGGCGTTGTAATGACTCGGATGGTTCTCTTGCTGATTCCCTTGATGATTGGAATGTTGATTCTTCTGATGATTCAGTGGGCATAATGGATGATTCAGTTAGTTCTGATGATGAAGCGATAGAGGTGATCAATGTGTCTGATGGTTCTGAAGGTGATGATGAGACTGAGGATGTGGTGATAGGCTCAGATTCAGAGGATGAAGATTCTTCAGCTAGAAAACAACTTTGCTTGATGGCAAATCCAGACGACCATTCTTCTGAGGATGAATCTGAGGTACGTCTTAATCCTTATGTCGAGTTTGAATCGTATATCAAGTCTTTAAATGATAACATGGCAAATCTTAAGAAGAAGTTAAAGGATCAGATACTGCTCACAGATAAATGGGAAGCTCGTTTTAAACAGAATGATGCTTTAATAGTTGAGCTTACTGACAAGAATGCTCAAAATGAACATCTTGTGCAATATCTGATGAAGAAAATGAAAAGTTTTTGGAACAATCAGTCATTTCTGATAATAAGCAAAAAGCTAAATTGTCTGAAATTTCAGATAAACTTTCTATTAAGGAAAAGGAGTATAATGACATTCAAACTAAACTTTCTGCACTTTCTGAAGAAAAAGAAGTTTTACTTGGGCATATTAAAAAGGTTGAAACTATGCTTTTAAAAAGAGGACAGACTGATCAAACAATTTTTCTAAATAAACCAAAAGAGTTCAAAGCTTATAAGGTTAGAGAAGGTTTGGGATTTGAAAATCCTCATTACTTGAAACGTGCAATCAGATTTGTTCCTACACTGTATGATACTATCTATTTTAATCTGGACAAGAAGTATAAAATGCGTTTTACAAGATCATCTGAGGAAGTTGAAGCTGAACATGATAAACGTAGAAAGCAAAAAGATAATGTTCAAATTCCTTTCAACTATGCACGTCTAAATGACAGTTATAGTAAAAGGGAAATTTCATTATCTGATGATTATATCAGAAGTTATTCAGAAGAGGAATGTAAACAGTTCAAATCTGATGATTCTCCGGTTGATAACAGTAAATTTTACGAATTTCGATATTATAAGACTCTTAAAGATCTTGATGATGAAAGAAGAATGAATTCTTCTGAAAAAGATCAAATGCTTTGTAAAATTTCTGATCTTCAAAAACAAGTTTTCAAATTAAAAGGAGAATTGCAGAAATTTTCAAATTCAAGTTCCTCTGAACATAAAAGTTCAAATACTTCTGATACTTCATTTGTTCGTGTTTCATCTACTTCAGAAGATAGTGTAAAATCTGCGAATGCACTTCAACTCTCTACTATTGTGAATTCTATATGTTGCGTGTGTTCAGCTAAAAAGTTTGTTGAGTCTGAAGCTGTTTCTAAAGTAAAGTCATTTGAGTTACGAAATGCTCAACTTTCAAATCAAATTTCAGATTTTGAGCAACTTCTTATTCTTGAAAGAAACAAGTTTGAGAAAGAAAGAAAAGTTTTAGAAGAAAACATTCTTGATCTTTCCTCTAAGATTTCTGATTTAACAATTAAGATGGATTTCGTGAGACAACAATTTCAATCTGTAAGTAAATCTTCTGAAGAGAAATCTTTAGAACTTCGAAACCAGATTGTTGCTTTGCAAAATCAGATATCTGATGAAAGGAATCAATTCAAAAGGAAAGAACAAGTCTTGAAAAGTGACAAGAAAGCTTTAGAACAAATGTTTGTTGCACATAAGAAAGAACCTGTTGTGGAATCAGATTGTGACAAACAGAGGGAGTTCTTTCAATGTGAGATAAAAAGACTTACACGTCAGTTAGCTGAATTCTCAACAAAAGCAATGACTTCTTTGGTGAATGAAAATAAAAAGTTTGATTCGTCTAGTCAGTCTGAAAAAGAAAAAGCAAAGCATGTTTCAAATGATAAACCGAAAATGCATGAAGGTCAATCTTCTTCATCTAATTCAAAGCCCATACAAAGGAATTTTTCTGAGGATACTAATAAACCAACAGATAAATTTGTTCAGTATCCACAGAATTCAAGACAGAAAGTGAATGTTCAACGACAGAATGGTTATTATTCTTCCTTTACTAATTCAAGTGCGTCTGATTTTTCAGATAATTTTCAAAGAAGACAAGTAAAACAAGTTTGGAGGAGGAAGGAGTTCACAACTTCATGTAGCCCTACTTCTAGTAGTAGTAATACCAAAGTTAGTCATGATGTACGAAACAATGTTGCTTTTTCATACAATAATCGTGTATCTTTCTCACGAAATTTTCCAATAAAGCAATTTGTTGATCTGCGTCGTGATAAATTTTGTTGTTCCAATTGTGGCTTGCATGATTTTGTAAACAATAGTGCTTTTCATGATTATTATCCTTATCTCTATAAGAAAAGACCTTGGATCTCAATTGCACATAAATCTTCTAACCCCTTAGGACCCAAATTGCGTTGGGTACCTAAAGTGAAATAGTTGGTTTTGCAGAATCGTCATGTGTGGTATCTTGATTCTGGTTGTTCGAAACACATGACGGGACGTAAGGAGATTTTGCATAATTTCAAACCAAAGTTTTGTGGTTCAGTTCAGTTTGGTAATGAACAGTATGCTCCGATTGTTGGATATGGTGATGTGATTCAAGACAAAGTCACGATTAAGAAAGTTTCGTTGGTTGAGGGTTTAGGACATAATCTGTTTAGCATTGGTCAGTTTTGTGATAAAGATCTCGAAGTTGGTTTCAAGAAGAGGCGATGTGTTGTTAAGACTGAGGCTGGAAAGGAGTTACTTGTTGGTACTAGAAGGCGTAATCTATATAAGATTGATTTGAGAGATGTTAAAGCTAAGAATACTCTGTGTTTGTTGTCAAAGGCTTCTAATCAACAAAGTGTTTTGTGGCATAGGAGACTGTCACATCTGAATTTCAAAGGTTTGAATAAGTTGGTGATTGGAAACTTAGCTATTGGTATTCCTGATCTGAGATTTCAACAAGATCATCTTTGTTCCGCTTGTCAATTAGGAAAGATGAAACGAGTTTCGCACAAGTCAAAGATTGAGCATGGAACGGAAAAGCCGTTACAATTGATACACATGGATTTGTGTGGCCCGATGCGCGTTCAGAGTATTAATGGCAAGAAGTATGTTCTCGTTATGGTTGATGATTACTCACGATATACATGGGTAAAGTTCCTACGCTCTAAGGATGAAGCACCAGAGATTATCATTTCTGTTCTGAAAGAGGTTCAAGTGAACTTACAGTCACAGGTTCAGAAAATTCGTTCTGATCATGGAACTGAATTCAAGAACAAAGTACTTGGTGGTTACTTAGAGTCGGTTGGTATCAAACATACTTTCGCCGCAGTTCGTACACCACAACAAAATGGTGTTGTTGAACGTCGAAACAGAACTTTGGTAGAAGCGGCTAGAACGATGCTTGCGTATTCAAAGTTACCAATGTTTTTGTGGGCTGAAGCGGTTGATACGGCATGTTATACACAGAATCGTTCAATTGTGAACAACAGGTTTGGTAAAACACCATATGAGCTTATTAATAATCAAGTACCTAACATAGGGCATTTTAGAGTATTTGGTTGCAGGTGTTTTGTGCTGAATGATAGAGAGGAAAGACACAAGCTTCAGGCGAAATCAGATGAAGCTATTTTCATTGGTTATTCAAAGAACTCGATTGCATATCGTGTGTATAACAAACGGACAAAGATGGTGTTGGAAAGTTCGAATGTTAAGTTTGATCCATATGCTGAAATGGCTTCTGAACATGACAGTTCAGAACCCGGTTTAACTGGTGTTTTAGCGGTTAACTTGGTTAATCCAGATCATGTTACTCCAACAAAGCAACAGGATGGAGCGTCAACGTCTACAAACAATCTTTCTGACTTGGATTTATTGTTTGAAAATTTTTATAATGAATATTTTGGTTCCTCATCGTCCAGTTCAACAACTAATAACAATTCGTCTGATATTCACAGGGACACAACAGTAAATGTTCAGGAACCAGTTTCAATTTCTGGTCCGTCGACTTCGACTATCTCGGAAGATACATCAAGTGTGGAAAGTCCTCAAGTTCAGACTTCGATTATTCCGATTCCCGAGAATCAAGAGATAATCCCGATTGTTGATAGTTCACAAATTCAAGAGGCAGATATTGGTTCAAGTGAAGATATTTCAGATCCGATTCCAATTCGAATGGAATCAAATTTTGATGATTATTCTGAAGATTTACAAATTATTCCTTCATTTGAATCTTTACAAGAAGTTCCTATAAGTTCATATACTGATTCTAGTTATGATCTTCAATTGTACAGGCCTCTCCCTCATACAACTAAGTGGACACGAGATCATCCACTTCATCAAATAATTGGTGATCCGAATGCTCCAGTGCAAACACGATCGGCGACTGCGAATGAATGTTTGTTTGCTGCATTTTTGGCTAATTTTGAGCCACTGAAAGTTGCCGATGCTCTTGCAGATCCAGATTGGTTTATGGCCATGCAAGAAGAGATCAATCAGTTTGTGAGATTAAAAGTCTGGAGACTCGTACCTCGACCTGAAGGAAAATCAATCATTGATACCAAATGGATTTTTAAGAACAAGAAAGATGAGGATAACATTGTTGTTCGCAACAAGGCACGGTTGGTTGCCAAAGGCTACAGACAACAAGAAGGAATAGATTACAATGAGACATTTGCTCCGGTTGCTCGTATTGAGGCTATAAGGATGTTTCTCGCCTACGCGGCACACAAAGACTTCACTGTCTATCAAATGGACGTGAAGACAGCATTTCTAAATGGCGTTTTGAAAGAGGAGGTATATGTTTCACAACCAGAAGGGTTTGTTGATCTAGATCATCCTGATCATGTCTATATTCTTGATAAGGCATTATATGGTTTGAAACAAGCACCGCGGGCATGGTATGATTCCTTATCTCAGTTTCTTGTTGAGTCTGGTTACTCCAAAGGTAAAATCGACAACACTTTGTTCATTAAACGTGAAGACGAGCATATTATGTTGGTACAAATTTATGTAGATGACATTATTTTTGGGTCTACTTGTCCTAATTTTTGTGACACTTTTTCTAAACTCATGATGACTCGGTATGAGATGTCGATGATGGGAGAATTAAATTTCTTCCTCGGTTTGCAAGTTAAACAATTATCGGCAGGCATTTTCATTAATCAAGCAAAATACATAAAAGATATTTTAAAGAAATATAATTTGGAAAATGCTAAGATTATGAAAACACCGATGTCACCAAGTTGTGCACTAGATTCTGATCCCGATGGAACAGCTGTCGATGTGACAACTTATCGAGGAATGATTGGTTCTTTAATGTACTTAACTGCAAGTCGACCTGATATAATGTTTTCGACATGTCTTTGTGCTCGTTATCAGTCAAAGCCTAAAGTCTCTCATCTTAAAGCAGTCAAACGTATTTTTCGATATCTGAAAGGTACTATTAATCTTGGTATATGGTATCCTAAAGGTTCAGGATATGAGTTGACAGGTTATACTGATGCGGATCATGGAGGTTGCAAGTTAGATAGAAAGAGCACGACAGGACATATACAGTTTTTGGGAGATAAGCTTGTTAGCTGGGCATCTAAGAAGCAGAATTGTGTTTCACTTTCAACGGCTGAAGCTGAATATGTGGCTGCTGCAAGTTGTTGTTCTCAGATTATTTGGATGCGTACCCAGTTACGAGATTACGGATTCAAGTTTGATAAGATCCCGATTTACTGTGATTCAAAGAGCGCAATTGCTATATCTTGCAATCCAGTTCAACACACGAAGACCAAACACATCGATATCAGGTATCATTTTATTAAAGATCATGTAGAGAAAGGTACAATAGAACTTTATTTTGTAAATACTGAATTTCAGTTGGCAGACTTGTTTACTAAAGCTTTGGATGAAAAGAGATTTAACTTTCTTATCACCAAGCTTGGTATGCGAACTCTGAAAACTTGAAATAGTATTTTCAAACTTTATTTCTTTGTATATTTTCTTTCTACATTTGTTTTTGTTTTTTTCATTTTAATAAAGTGTGTTTCTTTGTTTGAGGGGGAGTAAATAAATAAATAAAACAAAAAGAGGTCATTCAAGTTTCGGTACAACATCTTTTTGAGGGGGAGCTACTAACTACAGAGGATTCATTGTTTACATGAATACCAAATTCTGTTATCTGTTTTGTAGGTAATTCACATTTCGAGGGGGAGCTTATATGTATATATATAGTTTGGCATAAACACATGTTTGAAAGATGAACAACTTTCAAGTATGAAAACTGTTTTTTATAATTGTTCAAATCACTTCTCTATTCTCCAAGTTTTTCATGAATCTAGAAGTGAATTTTAAATGTTTTCATATTGAGGAATTGACGCATGTTTTTCTAAACCGTGTGTTTCCAAAGATTGATACTTGTGTATTATCTTTTCTTATACTGTTTAAGTATTCATACACACCGGTTTATGTTCTTCTTGTTTAGTTATTACCATGTCTCTAAAATGATCCAATTTTTCGATGGTAATACACTCGTTTGCAATTCCAATTTGCGTCTAAGCGTTCGTTTGATCAGTCCGATACACCTTGTTTCATGAAGATATGTCTATATATCGTTCATATAGATATTTTCCTATCTTTCTGAACCATTCCTTTTTGATCATACCATCTGATGAAACAGTTTTATCAAACAATTCTTTGTTTTTCATGTGCATTCAATATATATAAGAGTTTGGAGATATCTTTTTGCTCATGTATTGTTTCTATATATCTTTTGAGCAAATTTTATCAAAGGCTATATGATTCAACCGATGAATCATCGCTTTTTCATGCTTAGGAAACATATTTCACGGGGAGTGAGGTTCTTAAACTTCTATGGACTGCCAGCGCCGGTAGCCCTACCCAAGAAGTTATCCTTGAGAGAAATGAGGGGTGAAGGGTCTCAATCAATGAGTGGGGGAGATAACTCATCCGGTTGGGTTATTCTCATAGTGTTAGAGCGGAAAAATGGAATAAGAGAGCTTGGTTAGAAGTGAGAAAGATTAAAAGAATTGGAGGGTGTGAGAACAGAGTTAAAAGAAAATTAAAACTCTGCACCAACCATTTCTAAGCCGGGCAACCACATAATCTATCGGTTCACGTTCTTTGGTGACTGATATTGAATCAAGGCAAAGCCCAATGCCGACTCTCGATTACACCCCACCAGCTACTCATTTTCTTCTCAACAAGAAAATGTTTCATTTTTGCACGGGGACGCAGCATATAATCTATCAGATTTTCATTCGGAAAGTCGATATTGAAAAAGAAGGAAGCTGCCCTGCCTTCGAACTTCATTTCTTGCACATCGAGTCAGTGAATATGTTTTTCACTATTTTGAGCCTTTTAAAGCATTTTATGCTAATTCTTTCAACACTTTGCACACAAGGAATTTGTTTCTTTGTCAGAACATTCATAGAAATACACCGGTATTTCAATGATTGAATGGAAGTCCTGGGGGGTGAACGTCAATAAAGCCCTTTCTACAGTACATCCGTTGTACTAAGTGGCTTTGTGCTACTTACAGGCATTTTAACTGTTTCATGTGTTGTTTCAGGATTACCACTCTATGTCTGAATTTGAAAAGATTCGGATAACTTTTGGAATTGACGGATGGTTTACATTTTTGGATGGTGGTTCGGGAGGAAAAGGATGGTGACTGATCACAACATTTCTAAAGAGTTGGTTGATATGTGGATTGAAGATTTCTCATTTCTACATTGTGATTTGATGATAAAATCATTTTTTCATCAAATAGGGGGAGAAAGAATGCGAAATGGGGAGAAAGAAAGAGAAATGATAACGTCTTGATATGATAAAGAAAGAAAGAGAAATTCTTGTGATGTTTGTACATGGTGAAGTGCTTGAGAAATGTTCAAGAAATAATCAAAGTTGGTGAATGTTTTGGTGATTCAAAGAGCAAAGAAAGATGATTCTTCAACGTACTTGAAGATATTTGTTCAAAGTTCAAGTTAAGTTCTGAAGAGATTTTGTGCTTAAGTGGAAGATCAAGATGAAATGTTTTATCAAGATAATCAAGTTGTCAAAGTTTTGATTATTTGAAGACATTGGAAGTTGTCAAGTGAAGACTGAAGATTTCAAAGATGTTGTTTCTGGATGATGAGATAAGAGTTTGAAGTTTATGGAGAAGAAGAGATGAGTTATTTTCTGAAGATTGATTGAATGAAAATATCTGGAGATTGATATTGAGGTGGTTATCAGTTAATGAATTCTGATTCAAGATGAGCTTATTGAAAGTTGATAATTCAAAGGAGATAATTCGATTTTGCGGAAAAAGGGGAGATTGTTTACTTTGAAAAGGTTGCGAAATTTTTCTGAAGAATGTTGAGGATCTTTAAAGGCAAGAGGTTCTCAAGTTAAAGTTGTTTGAGAAGTTTTGAAGTTGGTTACTTGTGTTTCGCGAAGATTTCAGATGCTGAAAAGTTTTGTTCGTTGATGATTCTGATAAAGTGAAGATTGTGAAGAGTGTATATGTTTACAAGTTTTGTTTTAGTTGGTTATTTCCAACTTGAATACAAAGGGGGAGATTGTTAGGGTTAAAAATATAGTTGTATTCAAGTTTGGGTTTAGATTTGTATTTGTTGTAAAGTTGAGGGGAGCTGAGTGTAAATACCCTAGGGGTATAAAAGCTTTTGTGTTAGTTGAGAAGTTAGAGAGAATTGAGAATTTGGTGAGTTACGTAACTGTAAGATCTAGAGTTTGATAGAGGAGAGAGAAAGTTGAGAGTGTATTGTGTTCTTATTGTTCATATCAATAAAAGTGAGATTTGTGATTGAAATTGAAGCTTCTTAATCATGGTGGATTGATATTCAGATCTATCAAATATAACCGGCCATTGAGTTTGTTACAACTGGTTTTTATATTCGCGGAGATCAATCTCCCCACATCAAACTTGTGTCCCTTAAGAATGCAATACAAAACCAAAATTCTATCAAGACTTAGTTTAGAATTGTGACTAGTTGGAAACAGTGTGTGCTTGACAAATTGTGCCCAAATTTTAGCCTCATTGCATAGGCTTTTTATCCTTAGGTGCCTAACTTATCCCTCAAAGCACCATTCGGATCCCGGAATGGTGAGGGTGGTGAGGATATCATTCAAGTCCTCTTGTCGTAAGTGAATGCTAAAATTAGCCAACATAGAGTTAGCACAAGGATTTGTGCCCAGTAGTGTGTTGATGGAGGTGGGGGAATAATCGATAAGTGTTCCCTGAACAGGGATTCGTTCCGAATCTCTTATTGATACCTCGGTGTAAAATTCGCGCACCCAACTCAAATTGTAAGCGGGTGGCACGACACATAGAACATCCCAATTGTGCATTTTGATTACCTTTTCGATTTGGGGGATATGAGAAATGGTTTCCTCAGGGAATCCCTTAGGTGGTTGTGCCATTTTATTTTTAAACACGTTAAAGCGTACACTAGCAAGCTCGTTGCTAAATAAGGTTAGAAATCTTACCTCCCCATGATTGTTCCTAGAAGATTGGCCACCTCTCGCAGACCGAGGTTCCGTAGATGGTGCCCATGCGATGGGGTCAACGGATGGTGTGGGTCGGGTATTGGATGGTCTGCGGCTATAGATGTTTCGAATCGGGGGTAGTGGATTTAGCCTTGGGGTGTGTGTCATGGGTACTGCCGTGGCTCTAGCAACCGTGGCTCGTGAAGATGGAGTGACAGTGGTGATTGGTGGTGCGTAGAGAGGGTTAGGTCTATCGAAGTTGGCAATCGGTGGAGTGTACGGAACTGGTTGTCCGTGAGCATTGAGAATCATCACTGTAGGTTGAAGGGAGGGGTTGACATAGGTGTTTGGAACAGGATAGGGGCAATAAGGGGATGGTTGTAATTGGGCTAATGCTAGTGGGGGTGGTATCATACCAGATTGTTCAAGGCTAAACGCTAGGGTTTTATTTGCACTATTGATGATGGTTTCGAAAGTGGCTGTATTCCCTATGGATGAACTTGTAAGTTCAGTTGGAGTGCAGTTGAGATCGAAATTAGGTCTGACTTTCGAGGGTGTGCTAGTATCAACAGCCTTACCTTTGGTATCGCGATTTCCGGCGAGTTGGGTGACCATGGCGGCGGCATCGGCTAAAGCCTTCATGGATTCCGAAGCTGTGTTTGGGACAAGTTCAACTTCAGAGGTGGTTCGCGAAGCTTGATCGGAAACCGCTGCATTGGCGGCTGTGGTTGCGACGGTGGTTCGAGTGACCGACCGAGTCCTCCGGTGTTGATTGCGCTTCTTCTTACCAGAGATTTTTGGATTAGGCATGGTGTTAGTTGAAATTGAAGGCCGCTTACCTTCTTTTATACTAAGATGGTGAGGGATCGGTTGGCGCATGTCGTCGAAGGGGAAGAAACGAGAGGAAAAAAAAGGGGGGTTAGGGTTTCTGGTTCGATGGAGGGGACGGCGGTGATGGCGACCGGGGGGGGGGGGGGGGGTACAGGTATCAGGAACTCAGAGAAGATGGCAGGAGGAGTACGATTGTACTTCGTATCGTTGGAAGTACGAGGATGGACGGTGGCTTTGCTGCAGTCGCCGGCGGCCGTCCTTGTGGTTGGTGTGAAAGGGAAGAGAGAAGTGAGGGAGATGAGAGAAAGAGGAAGAGACAGAGTTGATGGAATTGGAGAAGTGTCTCCTTCTCTTCTGCATGCCAGCGCCTCCAATCAGTGCAATTAATGCACTGATTTAACCATTTTCACTAAAAATTAATTTTCAAATTGACATTAGTTCATAAATCAGATTTTTAGTTTAATGGGCCAAAATTATCTGTTTTGGGCTTGAAAAACTTCAAACAAAACTGTAAATTGGGCCAACTTTGGGCCGAAAATGTAAACAAAATTTATGGGAACCGAAAATTATGTAAAGAATTTTTGGGGTTTACAAAAAAAATTCGTCACTTATTATTTTTGAAGTTGGAAACGAATTTTTAACCGTTCTCTGCGTTCTTAAAAGATGTATAGAAAGGTTTTACCCTTTGACCGTTTACCTTGAAAGTGGTATTTTTTTCAGGGTCGATTAACTCAATAGCTCCATAGGTGTGAACCTTTGCTATTGTAAATGGCCCAGTCCATCGGGAACTTCGTTTTCCTGGAAACAGTTTTAACCGTGAGTTAAATAAGAGTACTTGCTGGCCTTCGGTGAACTCCTTAGGAATAATTCTCTTATCGTGCCATTTTTTTGTTTTTTCTTTGTAAAGCTTAGCATTTTCATAAGAATTATTCCTAAGTTTCTCTAACTCACAAATTTGTAAAAATCTTTTCTTTCCAGCTTCATCAGTACTCATATTTAATTCCTTGATAGCCCAATAGGCTTTATGTTCCAGTTCTAAGGGTAAATGACAGGCTTTCCCGTAAACCAATTTGTACGGGGACATCCCTATAGGAGTCTTATAGGCAGTCCTATAAGCCCATAGGGCATCATCCAGCTTGGATGCCCAATCCTTTCTGTGTGGCTTGACCACTTTAGCAAGGATTCCTTTTATCTCTCTGTTAGAGAGTTCGGCTAATCCGCTGGTTTGCGGGTGATACGCTGTGGCTACCCTGTGCCTAATGTCATATTTTTCCAAGACTTCTTCCAACATTTTATTTATAAAATGCGTACCCTCATCACTGATAAGGGCACGTGGGGTACCAAATCTTGAAAAAATTTGTTTTTGCAAAAAATTAATTACTGTTTTTGCGTCATTGGAATGACAAGCCATGGCTTCCACCCATTTAGACACGTAATCTACAGCTACTAAAATGTAAGAGCAGTTGTTTGAGATTGGAAATGGTCCCATGAAATCAATGCCCCAAACGTCAAATAATTCTATTTCTAAAATTCCATTTAAAGGCATTTCATTTCTGTGAGAAATATTCCCACTCCTCTGACATTGATTACAGCTTTTTGCAAAACTGTAAGAGTCCTGGTGTAGAGTAGGCCAGAAAAAACCTGACTGCAAAATTTTAGCAGCTGTCCTACTTCCACTGAAATGACCTCCACATGGTCCAGAATGACAATGGTGGATTATCTGAGTGGTCTCCTCTTTAGGGACACATCTCCTGATCATCTGATCTGCACAAATTTTAAACAGAAAAGGATCATCCCAAAGATACTTTTTTGAATCAAAAATTAATTTTCTTCTCGCATGTTTATTTAGCTCCTTAGGAATAATCCCACAAGCTAAATAATTGACAATATCAGCAAACCATGGTACTGACAATTGTTTTACAACAAAAATCTTTTCATCTGGAAATGTCTCACAGATGTCAGTACCAGGTTCCTGATTGTCCTGCTTTTCTAATCTGGACAAGTGGTCAGCTACTTGATTATTTATGCCTTTTCTGTCAACAATCTCCAAATCAAATTCTTGTAACAACAGGATCCACCTTATTAGCCTTGGTTTTGCATCTTTTTTTGAAATAAGGTACTTGATGGCAGCATGGTCAGTATGAATTATAACCTTAGTTCCCATTAAGTAAGATCTGAATTTTTCAAAAGCAAAAACCACAGCTAATAATTCTTTCTCAGTGGTGGTATAATTAATTTGAGCATTATTGAGAGTTTTACTGGCATAATAAATTGAATGAAAAATCTTTTCTTTCCTCTGTCCTAATACTGCTCCAACTGCCCAATCACTAGCATCACACATAACCTCAAAAGGTTTTGACCAGTCAGGTGTGACTACTACAGGGGCTGTGACCAATGCCTTTTTCAAAATATTAAAAGTTGTTTTGCATTCCTCATTAAAATCAAATGCATGGTCCTGTTGCAGTAATAAACAAAGAGGTTTTGAAATTTTTGAAAATCTTTTATAAATCTTCTGTAAAATCCTGCATGGCCAAGGAAACTTCTGATTCCCTTGACTGTGGTTGGTTCCGGTAATTTTTCAATTACCTCCAACTTTGCTTTATCTACCTCTATGCCTCTTTTGGATATGAGATGCCCTAACACAATGCCCTCCTTAACCATAAAGTGACATTTTTCCCAGTTTAAAACCAAATCAGTTTCTTCACATCTTTTAAGAATCTTTTCCAGGTTTTGCAAACAGTCATCATATGATGTCCCATATACAGAAAAATCATCCATAAAAACTTCCATGGAGTTTTCTAACATGTCAGAGAAAATAGACATCATACATCTTTGGAAAGTGGCAGGTGCATTGCATAATCCAAAAGGCATTCTCCTAAAGGCAAAAGTACCATAAGGACAGGTAAAGGTGGTCTTTTCCTGGTCATCAGGTGCTATGGCAATTTGATTGTAACCAGAATAACCATCTAAAAAGCAGTAAAATTCCTTACCGGCTAACCTATCTAACATTTGGTCAATGAAAGGTAAAGGAAAGTGGTCTTTCTGAGTGGCCTTGTTGAGTCTTCTGTAGTCCATACAGATTCTCCAACCTGTGACTGTCCTGGTGGGTATGAGTTCATTTTTATCATTTGTGATTACAGTTACCCCACCCTTCTTAGGTACACATTGTACAGGACTGACACATGTGCTACTGGCAATAGGATAAATGATACCAGCATCTAACCATTTCAGAATTTCCTTTTTGACAACATCTTTCATCACTGGATTGAGTCTCCTTTGAGGCTCAACAGAGTTGAAATTTTTATCTTCTAAAATGATCTTATGTTGACAAATTGTTGGGCTTATGCCCTTTAAATCAGCAATGGTCCATCCTATGGCCTTGGTATGAAGTTTAAGCATTTGAACCAATTTTTCTTCCTGATCCGCCTTTAAGGAGGATGAAATGATGACAGGCAATTTTCCTGAGTCTCCCAAAAAGGCATATTTTAAGTTGGATGGAAGTTGTTTGAGTTCTAAGTCTGGTGCAACTTCTAAGGATGGGACCAGAGTTTTCCTATCCTCATTCTCTAAGACTTCAAATGCAGCAGTTACTAAGGGTACTTCCTCATTCTCATCTTCTGCCTCATCATCAGTGTCTGCATCCCATAAGATTTCTCCTAAAGTCTTTTCTTCACACCAGGTTTCTATCTCACTTAAGGTGGAACACTCTTCTCTCTCATCAGGGTACTTAAGAGAATCTAACACATTAAAAGTCACTCTTTGGTCATGGACTCTCATGGTCAACTCACCCTTTTGGACATCTATCAGTGTTCTTCCTGTTGCTAGAAAAGGCCTTCCTAAAATGATGGGGACTTCTTGATCTACTTCACAATCTAGGATGATAAAATCTGCAGGAAAAATAAATTTATCTACTTGTACCAACACATCCTCAATCTTGCCTTTAGGCCAAACTATGGACTTATCAGCTAATTGAATAGATATAGTGGTAGGTCTTGCTTCACCTATTCCTAGGGTTGTAAAGACAGATAAAGGCATAAGGTTGATGCCTGCACCTAAATCACATAGGGCTCTCCTAATGGTCTTACCTCCTATGGAACAAGGGATTGTGAAACTTCCTGGGTCTTTCATCTTAGGTGGAATTTTCTTAGTTAACAGAGCACTACATCCCTCAGTCAGAGCTACAGTCTCATACTCAGTCAACCTTTTCTTTTTGTTTAAAATATCTTTCAAAAATTTTGTGTAATTTGGCATTCTTTCAATTGCTTCCAACAAAGGTATGTTGATATGCAATTGTTTGAAAACATCAAGAAATTGTTTAAATTGAGCTTCCTCTCTCTGATTCCTTAACCTTTGAGGGTATGGAATATAAAGGGGGACCTGAGTAGGAGTGGTAGTCTTTTGAGGTGTAGGTGACGGTGATGGTGAAGGTGTGACGGAGACAGGTTTTATCATTGTGGTGGATAAAGTGGTGTCTGTCTCCTTGGGAAGTGTGTTACTAATGGTCTTGGGATTGTCACCAGATTGTGACACATCCCTACTGGGGTATTCCTGAGGTTTCCACACTCTTCTTTGGGGTCCTGTAGATGTTACAGGAGATAAAAGTGGAAAGTCAGGGACAGGTGAGGTGATATCTGACTCTGCTGTGGTAGGAGAGTCATGTCTTGTTAGTGTAGAAGATGATGCAAAGTCCTCTTTAGGACTTCCATCCTTCTTTTCAGACTTATTCAAGTCTTTTCCATTTCTTAAAGTCACAGCTTTAACTTGCTCTTTTCCTGGTCTCTGAGGAATCTCAGTGTCACTAGGTAGAGAGCCAGCCGACCTATTCCTAATTTCCAGAGCCATCTGACCCACTTGGGTCTCAAGGTTTTTAATTGATGCTTGGGTTTGAGAAATAAACCCTTTCATCATGGCTTCTAGTGAAGGCTCAACCTGTTGATTTTGCCTTGGTGGATATCTAGGAGAGGTGGTTTGTTGGTGATTTTATGAGTGGTTGTGTGAAGTGTGTTGAAATCTAGATGGTTCCTCATCTTGAAAATGGACACGCTTTTGATTTTGAAAATGTGACTGTCCCTGGTTTTGAAAGTGTGACTGCCCTTGATTTTGAAAGTTGGACTGTCTTTGTTGTTGAGGATACTGGTTAGTCTGACCTTGTATCCTAGGTAACTGTGGATTAAGAGAAGGGCTGTTCCATTTTAAATGTGGGTGATCTCTCCATCCAGGATTGTAGGTTGGTGAAAAAGGTCCAGTTTTGTCATTATTTCCAATGTAATTGACTTTTTCTGGATTTCCCGGACAATTATCAAAAAGATGGTTTTCACCACAATAAGCACATTGGACAGGTAACTCGGATGCCTCAGAAGCATCAATACCAGACACCACTTGCTTCTTGGTAGTGAGATTTTTAAGCATCACTGCCATATCACGTACTTGGGTAGCAAGTGTTGAATAAGTATCATTGTTCTTGACACCAGTTAATTGTAAAGGTTTTGCACGAGAGTCTGCCCAGTGACCATTGTTATTTGAAATCTTTTCAAGGATATTGTATCCTTCATTGTAAGAACTTGCAGTAAAAGCTCCTCCTGCAGTAGCATCGAGCATCTGCCTGGCTGGATAATTCAAGCCATTATAAAATGTCTCTAGCTGAATGCAGTAGGGAATGCCATGGTGAGGGCATTTTCTCAACAATTCTTTAAATCTTTCCCAGGCTGTGGGAACTGTCTCATCATCTTCTTGTTGGAAGGTGCAGATCTCATTTCTAGACTGAGCATTTCTTAGTGGTGGAAAATATTTTTTTAAAAATACTTCAGCCATCTGGTCCCATGTAAAGATAGAGTTTGGTTTCAAAGAATAGTACCAGGCTCTGGCATGATGACTTAATGAAAAAGGAAAAAGTTTTAATTTTAAAGCGTCATCAGAAATTCCTCGAAGTCTAAATAATCCTGCAATTTCCAAGAAAGATCTGAGATGAGCATGTGGGTCTTCCTTTGACAATCCTGCAAATTGACCATTATTTTGTAACATCTGAAACATCACAGTTTTCAGCTCAAAATGCGGGACATTGCATGTTGGATCACGTATTCCTGTTTGCAATTGATGTACAATAGGAATAGCATAATCCATCATACTGTTATCTTTGGAATTGGCCAGACGAAAGATGTGTTGTTCTGCATCTTCAATGTGCTGATTATTATTATTAAGAGGTGGTGGAGGATTTCGTAAAATTCCATTAACTGGATTTTCTTGCTGAACTCGTGGTCCAGGTTCCTGAATGATAGGTACAGGACCAGCATGTGGTTCTGCCACATGTGGTTGGATGTCTTGCAGCCGATTTCTACCATTACCTCCAGGAGGTGGTGGTAGAGGTGGAGGTAGACCATCATTATTGTACCTCCCATCGGGTGGGTTTCCAGGAAATGGCAGTTCTTCTAAAAATGCGTTTTCTTCTTCCATTGCAGACGAAGTAGAAGCTTGCAAATTTCTTTGCTCCCTTTTACGACGTCTAAAAGTTCTTTCGATATCGGGGTCTAGATTAAAAAATTCCCCACGTGATTTTCTTTGCATAAACAAAAAAAAAATCTTTTTTTTTTCTTTTTTTTTCGAAAATATATAATTATATATAAATTCTTTTTTTTTCTCAAAAAGGTGGTAGAAAAATTAACTCTCTAAAACTAAAATTGAAAAATTGTTTTGTTGCTTCCCCGGCAACGGCGCCAAAAACTTGTTCGTCTGGTTTCAGGACCCCCTTCTGTTCTTTTATGATTTTAATTATTGGATTAATTATTTGAACGGACGGTGCCAAAAACAGGTGTGCAAAAGAAATAAAACAAGTAATCTTTGGTCCAAGTATAAACCTCCAATTACTGTCGTTTTTCTAAAAACAAGTAATAAAAATGGTACAAGTACCAGATATCGATCCCACAGGGAAGCGGTGAAAACAATCTTTCGGGATTCAGTTTTGGTGAGAGTTAACTTCAAATGGGGTTTGGATGAAAAAGGATTTTGATTGGTTGGTTGATTATGAGCTACTGTGAGAGAACAATTATAAAAAGGAGCCAGGGGTGTAAAGTCGTTTAGTTGGAATAAAAATAGGTAAATTGAATTGGAAGTAATCTAATAATCTCAATTATGCAGAAATGATATCCACGTAACTTCTGAAAAGTTATCACATTTTCATATAGCCCAATTATTTATCGATGAGTCTAGCTGCAATTTTTAATGAAATGTTAAGATGTATTAAAAATCAACACTTACGTAACCTCTGAAAGATTAACACATTTTCATGCATCTGACTCATCGTTAAATAATTAGTTATAATCTTTAATGGGATACTAGATCTGATACCAACTTCAGGAATAGTGCCAATTGGAGTCCCTTAAGAGACTAACACATTTTCATGTCTTTGGATTATTACCAGTTAATTATTAAATATACTCTTTAATGAAATGCTAAAGACGTGAGATAATAGCAACGAGTGTTGTCACCCACTCATATATCCCCAAAATAACATTTTAGTAACTTCTGAAAAGGTACCGCATTTTCGTACATCTGGTTAACCGGTAAAAAAAATCCAAGGACAATCTTTAATGAGGCATTTAAACTTGAAGTGGTAAAAATTGAGTTTATATAAAAGACTTTTTTCTTTACCAAAGATTCATTCCAACTTGAACCTTACACCCCAAGCTATGAAATTAGCCTATCATGCTTGGGTGTGTTTTACGACTATTTTTAGATGAATAATTGTTTTAACAAGAAAACGTTAGTACCGCAAGGATAATTATAAATTGCAATAATAAAAACAGTTGATAAGATACGGTTACTGGAAGTGACCAGTTGAAATAAAAAACAAGTAATAAGGTGCAAGTACTGGAATTGACCAGTGGAAATTGAAACAGTTAATATGGTAAACTGGAGAAACGACCAGTTAATAACATGGATATTAAAACATATGCTTAACTTGGAATATTAATAAACACTTTAATTAAACAAAGACTTTATATATTTTATAATTTTATGTAACAAAACTAAGTATGCATGCTCATAGGAATATATATATATATATATGCATATGATAGCAAACATTAAACAAGAGACAATGAGATAACTGAAATGTTACTTAGATTATACTTCCAAATATTCACCAAAACACTTGGAGATGCGTTCGAGTCAGACAACGAGTTTTAAAGGACTCGAAAGCTCAAATCACCAAGTATCCACAAGAGATGTTCAGCCTCACTAAAAGGAAACCCGAACCAAACAAAAGAGTAGTAGTTGAATGTCGCGAAAGGGATTGTCTAGAGGTGAGGTCGGTTTCTTGCTAGAAACCGAGAAAACAAAAGGTGATGATGATGTTTTTGAGTTGGGTGGTAAGACTTATATTTTTTCTTAGTTACATAAACACACATATATATAGGATCTCTCATGGACTTGGGCCAAAAACTAACTACTATGGGCTTGTATGTTGGGCCTCCATCTCCTTGCATAGAAACCGGCCCCAAAAGGGACTTCTGCAGCCCATCAACAGCTTCGGCCCGGCTTCCTCTTTGGTCATCCAGTCCGGCCCAACAGCTCAAAAGAAATCCCGGTGGTCCATGAGAGCGTTCCTGAAACGTAGTATTTTACGTAAGTTTGTGCAATAAACAAAGAAGAGAACATATGAATGTGATCGTTTGGTAAAAAAAATTGCATGTAACCATATTTTATGTAGTTTTGATATTAGAGAGTAAGAAAAGAAAGAGAAAAATGCATAAAATACGTTAGTTATGAGGGTAAAATATTTATCCTATCAATCGGATATCCCATTTTTATTTTTAGTGGATTAAAATTTAGTAAACAAAATTTCATTTATTAGAATTATATGCAAATCACGTCAAACAATGAGTTGAATTCTTTTTAAACTTTCATGGTTCATTAAAAAATATAAGATACGTCAATAATTTTTATTTGGGAACCTAAACCAAGCCCAAATATATATATATATATATATATATATAAATTCTTAATGTATTTAATATATTATATTAATAATAAAATTATTGAATTAACAAATATATATATGGTTTGGGGCTGGGTAAATGGGATCGGGTATGGGATCTCGGGTAAATGGGCGGGTATTGACTAAAACCATAACCGTCCCAATCCCGCGAATTATTTTTTTGAAAAAATCCCATACCCGGTCCCATAACCATTTACCCGGCCCAATCCCCATCCCAAAAGTTTCGGGTTTGGAGATTCCCTTCGGGATCGGGTATTTTTGCCATCCCTACCGATAAGCGCTTACTAGTTAAGTTCCCCCCCCCCCCCCCCCTATTTACGTGTAAAACTATTTGTTATGCCTCTTACCGGTTAAGATTATCGGTCATTGTCATATTCAATCAGTAACGTAAATGATATTAATAAACACTTACCCGGCAAACATTTAGTAACAACCCCTTAAACTCAACTAAATTTGTTAATTGACCATAAAATTGGATATAAATTTTATGTTAATTGGCCATAAATTTGTTACTACAAACGTATAAACACCACAAATTATTGTTCTTCCTTTTTCTTAATTTGCTTATGACTTCATGAAGGCACGAAGCACACACATAGTAAAGTTCTATGTTGTTTTCGTTTACAATTAAGTTTTTAAACCTTTTTACAAAGAAAATGCAAGGGAAAGAATTAAAGGTGGAAAACAACAAGTGTTCTTTAAAACTTTTGAAGAAAGAAAAACAAAATATGTTATAACATCTTTATTAGATTCTTTAAAATAGAGAAAACAAACATTTGTTTACTCTATTTTGTTTCAACAAATTATATAAAATAAGAAAAACAATTTTTTTTTTAAGTTCAGATAATTCTTTAAAACTTGATGGAAGGAAGTAAGAGTAATTTTTAATTTATCCACCAATAAAATTTAACTATTATTATTTAGTATATAGTTTTTAAAAACTGTATTGAAATGATAAAACTATATAATATTTTAATAATCATTTTTATAATAACAATTTTATTGACATCAAAATATAATTTTACTAAAGATTTTGACTTTTGGTCCCTAACGTTTGTAATTTTCAATATTTTTCATCCCTAAATTATCGAAACTAGGATTTGGTCCCTTACGTTTGCATTTCACTTTAGTTTTGGTTCCTCCACTAACAGTTGTTAACTTTTTCGTTAAATCCAATTAAATGTGGGGTATTACGGTCGTTTTTTATTTTCCATTTTTTGAAACATGTTTAGGATTTAATAGAAAATTTGACGACCCTTCCAGCGTCCCCTTCGACAATCGTTCCCTCGATGTCCTCCACCACCCATCTTCTACCCGAAAAAGAAACAACCACCTCCAACTACCCATATTTGACCAGGAAACTGAAACGGCCAGGGCCACCCACCCATTGCGGACACGCACACACCACTGCCACGATCCATTTCTAACAGTGACAAAGCAATGAAGGGCAAGAGGAAGAGACAAGCAGCAATAATGGGTACAAACGTGGTGTTGGAAAAGGGTTTTTGCAGGAAAAGGGTCCTCGCTGAAGAATTGTAGGTTCGCCGAAGAGACCACCATTGTGAAACCACCATCAATTTGGTCCATGTGGTCCTTGTGGAGAAGCAAGAAAAATGAGGATGCTAGGAGAAAGGGTGAGATTAGAGAGAGTGGGAGTTTCGTCGGAATTTGCAAGGGCCACTGAAAGGGTTGCCAGAATGTTCGTTGAATAAAAAAATGTTTTTAAAAAATGAAAAATAGAAAAGAACCATAATACCCCCCTCCCCCGGAAAAGGTAAACGGTCATTACTGGCAGGGACCATAACTAAAGAGAAATGCAAATGTGAGAAACCAAATCCAAGTTTCAATAACTTAGAAATAAAAAATATTAGAAACTACAAATTTTCAAGGACGAACGTGAACTTTACTTTTTTTTTTAATTTTAAAGAAACTCTTTTAAGCCCGAACTCGCTTTTTATCCCATCCCATTTTTTCCATTTCCATTTGTTTTCCGGTCATTTTCTTTATTCTTCTTCCATCTAGAGTGTTCTCAGTCTTGATCCGCCACCTCGGGGTGTCCATACTAGGTGTGATACCGTACGTTGCGCGGTAACAAAACGTATGATCAAAATTATATGTGCAGTTAGATATGCTTTTAAATTGTTTTAACTTTATGATGATTATATATTGATAAGCTGTTAATTTTGATATATACACATAAAAATGCTATTGTAAATTTATTTTTAGTTGTTCAATTTAGCAATTTTTGGAATCAATCATCAGCTTCATTCATACCAACCCATTTTGTTTTTTAATTGAAGCAGACGTCTCTGGAAGGCATCAATTTGGATCATGTGCTACGTGCTTTGGAAGAGAATAAACAAGGTACTTTTCATGCAAAAATCACCGAATAACGATAACCTTTTTTCAAGAAATTTCATGCTATGATCCCATTCCTAGATTAATGGCCATGTTCAGAACAAAGACATATTGTGGGATCTCTAGGCAGTTTGCCTCAAAGTCTCCCTGATATGAGCTAACGATTCTGGTGTTTTCTCGCTTCTCGACGCGTTCTCCTTTCCCTATTTACTTCTCTCTTGGTTGTAATGGGGTAGTCCCCCCTGTTTTTGTAAGGATTATGTGCAAGACAGTAACAGAGGATTACCGTGTCCAATGTTATAAGACACTAGTAGGTCACACCGCTGCACACCTAATTGAGAATATTTGTGTGTGAGAAATAATTAAGAAGAGAATGAAATAAATAATAAGTTAATTATTTATTAGATTAACTAATCAGTTAAATTAATTAATTAAGTAATTAATTAATTAATTAAGGAATTAATTAATGAGATAATTATAAAGGAATTATAATCAGATACAATCACTGCCTTATTTATCTCTATAAATAAAGGCTTAAGGTGATTTATCAGTTGATTTTTATTTTTTCCTCTGAAAAATCACTCTCTCTCTCTCTCTCTCTCTCTCTCTCCTTACTGCCGCCGCCGGCCTCCTCTCACACACAACGACCGGAGCATTTTTCCGATCAGTCACAGTGGTCTAGCAACCCTCTCACGTGGTGCCAGTAGCGGTGTACCCCCTGCTTGCGTTTCAGAGTTTTTGTAGAAAGGTAAACCATCTAAAACATCCTTTTTGTATCTGTAAGGTTTAGGTTGGGTCCTCAATTGGGAATCAGGTTTTGTTTATCCGCTGCGTTTGTTTCATCACCGGTTCCCAACAGTGATATCGGAGCCACTTCCTAAACCTACAGATCAGGTTTAACTGTTTGTTTAGGTTTAAAAAATTCGATTTTTATATGTTCTTAATTTTTGTAAAAATTGGATTTTTTTTGTAAACCTACTCGACGGTGGAACGGCGGCAGTTGGCCGTTCGTCCCACCAGGCCGATCGTTGGCCTCAAACCACCACAAAGCACCGCCGGCTACACCACAGATGGTGGTGGCCGCCGGCAGACCACCAACCGCAACCGCCACACCACAGATTGTGGTCGCGGCGTCGGCTGTGGCCGAGAACAATCACCGAACCACCCGCTGCGGTGGTGGTGGTGATCGATCAAACCATCGCACCACCGTTTGTGGTGGCGGTGGTGATTGATCGAATCGCCGGACGGCGATGGCGGCCATGGCTGCTGTCGTCGATGGTGATTGTAACATCCCCCATTCATCAGATCCGGAATGGGGAACATCACTAACGGGACTTAAAATAACACACAAATTCAGAGCTACTATTATACTCCAAATATATAATACAACATCTCAAATGAGCTTACAAATACGACAAATACATTTTAACAACTATTTTACAACCTTTGATACAGCTAGGCGAATCTATAACCCTGAAGCGGCATGCTCAATCTCTCGTCCCGTCCCCAACTGAATCACTTCGAATCTGCCGTGTTAGAAAACAAGAAACACGGCTGAGCATGGGCCCAGTGAATGGATTATAATAATAACTGGGAACCAACATATAATATCGAAAACAAAGCGGAAGACTTTTAATTCAACTAAAATAAATCATGAAAACTCAAAGAAGATTTATAGTTCATAATTCAGTTTATTTCAAACACATGGTAACTTCAAATAATTCACAATTCACTTTAAATCATGATAAAAATAAAATCCGTCAATTCCAGTTCTCATGTTCCGTCAATTATGTTCACGTGTTCGTGGGGTGGCCAAACCACACGAACTATTGGTCTGGCATGTGGGCACACAAGCTCAAAACCCCCGTGGATTTAACCACGGTCTCATGTTCTGTTCTATTCTGTTCTTTGGGTAAAATTCTAGGATCGATCCATCCACCCTGGAGCCCACAAAATAGGCCTAGTCCACGAGGTGGGTTCACGTAAGCCACTATTGGACTTAACCTCGGGACCGCGTTCACCTGCAGGACGCCGTGACTACAAAGCCGCCACAGAAGGCATCCCAACTAACGTGCCCATTAATTGGGTCATGTCAAAAAAACAAAAACTAGTGACATGCCACTTACCCGATGGCGTTCATAAAATCCAAATTCGATATAAATCACGGAACTCAAAATAATTCAATCCAAAACATGATAGAAACAAGTTCCATATACTTCACAAAGTTCATCGTTATTTCAATACAAAAGATTCTAACAAAACGTGAAAACGTGCAAGCATAGAATTCTCCAAGATAAAATCAAAAATCAATGACAAAGGTTCAATAATTCATATATATCTATATATATATATATATAATTCCATATTTCGTTGACCACGTTCTCATGGTCAATAATAAGGTGGTGAACCACATCTAGGAAGGGTTAACTACAGCAAGTAGTTGTCCCACGAGTCAAAGGAATAGAAATCCATACCTTAATTGAACTTGAGCAATAAGACACGATCGGACGGATATTCACAATGATGGTTGAGTTGTTCGCGAGCCTAAGGAACGATAAGATGTTAACACTTGAACGACTTAAAACTCACACTAATTCTTAAAGTAGTGCACTTGGGTCCTAAAGGTATTAAAACAACTCAATAAGAGGTACGGACAGCTGGCCATACGTTACGGAACCAAACTCAAAAGTCGGTCGCGCTCACTTTCATTTCTGCAAATTACAGCTTTTTAACGCTGTGTTCACAAGCGTTTTTCTCCCATTTAGAGGCAAATATAGACTACAAGTTCTAAACGAAAGTTGTAGAACGGCCTCTTATGGTTCTACTCAATTTGGAATCATCGCATTTGGATTATCCGTTGATTTTATACGGATTTTACAAGAAAGCAGGGACTGGTCCGTAACTGCAGTGACCAGCCCCAAAAACACGTTGTTTTGACCTGTTTCGAGTTAGAACCGGGTCTTACTCTCTTCATACGAAATGAAGTACATATAAAGGGCTATCTAACTGCAAAATTTCAGCTCGATCGGAGATACGGTCCGAGAGTTATAAGCTGCCAAAGCTGCTGACTTTTACCAAATTCCATAAACCGATTCTTGACTTTTCCCAACTTATGCTACAATGATCAAAACTTCGTAAATCTACTACATGCAAGAGTTATAAACACTAAATAAAGTTCAAAGGTTCTCATCCCAAGCTTAGTCACGTCATATTGGTCTCTTAGACATTAAATCGAACAGTTGGTGTGCGATTTAACGAACTGATAAAACCTTATCAGTTTGTAACTAAACTTTACCCAATTGATTCCTACTTCAATTTGACCAAACATAAGTGTTCTAAACATGCATGCAAACTCAGATCATATCTAAACCGAAATGAAAATACTATCTCATAACTAACACAAAATCTTACTAAAAGAGAAGAAATTTATACCTTTCCTAATGATTCGAAGCAAACTACTAATTTGCAGCTGAATTTTGGATTCTTACAACAATTTGATAAGGATTTTATAGAGAAAGAGAGGAATGGAAGAGAAAGGAGGTGATGATGATAAAGTTGGTGTAATGGAAAAGAGAAAGAAAAGAAATGTGAGATATCATCTCACGTTCACATACATATATATATTTTAGTTTAATAAGAGTTTAGACACTTAACAAACTTAACCCCTCAAGTATCCTTGGTTGACATTTAAGTAAGATACGAAATCGGCAGCTAACGAATCAGTTTTTCAGAAAACGGGTCTTACAATTCTTTCCCCCCTTAAAAGAAGATTTCGTCCCCGAAATCGAATTTAGATTGGAAACTTACAACGATCTAAGAATTGTGGGTTCTCTCGCCGCATATGCTCTTCAGTTTCCCATGTTGCTTCACGTTCCGGGTGATTCTTCCAAAGAACTTTTATCGCCTCAGGCTCCTCACGATAAGACATATCGGGTTCTATTTGCTCTAGAGGATAGTCAATGACGTGAAGGGGTGATAGTTGTATCCTCGAAATGAAGATGGATGAAAAACGTTATGAATGTGAGACAATTGCAGCAGTAGAGCTAACCGTTAAGCCAATGCTCCAACCTTTTCCAGATTCTCAAAGGGACCAATATATCTCAGACTCAACTTTCCTTTGAGACCAAAACGTTTGATACCACAAGTCGGAGAAACCTTCAAGAAATTTTTATCCCCCGGTTAGAACTCGATACGTCGTTGTCGCTTATCGGCAGCTCTTTTGACGAGCCTGAGCCTCTTTCATCCTTTGACGAGCGATCTCGACCTTTTCGGTAGTAACTTGTACCAATTCTGGGCCCTCGAGAATACGCTCTCCCACTTCATCTCAACAGGTTGGCGTTCGACATCTTCGGCCATAAAGTGCTACACACAGGTCCATGCCGATACTTGACTACCAACTATTATTATAGAAGAACTCGATCAAATACAAGTAATTATCCCAGTTTCCATGCCATTCTAACGTACACGGTCGGAGCATATCTTCAAGTGTCTGAATTGTACGTTCGGATTGCCCGTCGGTTTGTAGATGAAAGGTCGTACTAAAATTCAAATGTGTGCCCCAAGCTTTATGCAAACCTTCCCAAAATCGAGATGTAAAACAAGGGTCTTGATCGAAAGTAATCGATACAGGAGTGCCATGGAGTCGAAAAATCGTATGCTGGAATACTTTTGTCAGCTTATCGATTGACCAAGATTGTCGGATCGGAGGAAAATGAACTGATTTTGTCAATCGGTCAACCATTACCCAAATTGCATCATGCTTTAAGGTAGTGCGGGGTAGTCCGACTACGAAATCCATAGTCATGTGCTCCCACTTCCATATCGGAATGTTCAACGATTGAAGAAGACCACCCGGACGTTGATGCTCAATTTTAATTTGTTGACAAGTGAGACAACGGGATACAAAGTCCGCAATATCTCGCTTGATTCCAACCCACCAAAAATGGGTCTTTAAATCAAGATACATTTTTGTTGTGCCCGGGTGAACAGAAAACACAAAATTATGAGCTTCGGTCAGAATTTGATTTCTAAGCTCTGAGTTATTCAGAACATAAAGACGATCCCGAAACTACAACACATGATCATCATCGATTCTGAACTCGGAATTAGGAGTCTCTTGTGCTTGTAGGAAGTTTGCCCACCATTCACTATCGTCTTGTTGGGCTTCTTTAATCCGAGATATTAGAGTGGGTTCTACCATTAGACTCGCTAGAAATCCCATTTGCGAACTCGGATAGATTTCCAGTCTGAAACGGTTGATTTCTGAAGCCAACTCTTTAGGAACGATTAAGAGAAAACATGTTCCACGGCTTTACGGCTTAATGCGATAGCGACGACATTCACTTTGCCCGGACGATCTTGTATCTGAACATCATAATCTTTCAGTAGTTCAAACCACCTTTGCTAGCGCATATTTAACTCTTTCTGAGTAAATGTATATTTGAGACTCCTGTGGTCGATGAAAGCTTCACGAGTATCACCATACAAATAATGACGCCAGATCTTTAGTGCAAAGATAACCGCAGCCAATTCGAGATCGTGAGTCGGATAATTGACTTCATAAGGCTTTAACTGACGAGAGGCATAAGAGATCACTCTTCAGTTTTGCATAAGAACGCAACCGAGACCTTTCTTTGAAGCATCACTATAAACTTGAAACCCACCGGTGCTAGTCGGCAATACAAGGACATGCGCGGTAACCAAACGATGCTTCAATTCCTCAAAACTAGATTATTGCTCGAAACCCCAATTGAAATTGACTCCTTTTCGAGGAAATCAGATTAACGGTAGAGATATTTCAGAGAAGCCTCTAACGAAACGACGATAATAACTGGCTAGATCAAGAAAACCACAAACTTCAGATACGTTCGTAGGTTGTATCCATTCAATGACAGCTTCAATTTTCGTTGGATCAACTATGACACCTTCGGCAAAAATTTCGTGTCCGAGAAAAGACACTTGATCGAGACTTAATTCACACATGAAAACTTTGCGTATAACTTTTTCGTACGAATAGCTTCCAAAAAGATTCGAAGACGTTTCTCATGTTGCTCTCGCGACTTTGAGTATATTAAGATG
Organism: Centaurea solstitialis; assembly: GCA_030169165.1. NCBI lineage: Eukaryota > Viridiplantae > Streptophyta > Magnoliopsida > Asterales > Asteraceae > Centaurea > Centaurea solstitialis. The sequence continues at coordinate 89,028,657 of CM058040.1, read as the reverse complement.
TCGTCGAAAAACACGATAACAAAGTCGTCAAGATAATCTTTGAAAACCCGATTCATAAGATCCATAAAGAATGCCGGAGCATTGGTTAACCCGAAAGGCATTACCAAGAATTCGTAATGTCCGTAACGAGTTCTAAATGCGGTTTTCTGAATGTCACAATCTCGGATACGAAGTTGATGGTACCCGGAGCGAAGATCAATTTTGGAAAAGTATCATGCCCCTTGTAATTGATCGAACAGATCGTTGATTCTCGGCAACGGATACTTGTTACGGATCGTTACTTTATTAAGCTCCCGGTAATCGATACAAAGGCACATCGAACCGTCTTTCTTTTTCACAAAGAGAACTGGAGCCCCCAGGGAGAGACGCTTGGTCGAATGAAACCCTTCTCCAATAGATCATCGAGTTGGGTTTTAAGCTCTTTCATTTCACTTGGAGCCATACGGTAGGGAGCCTTGGAAATTGGCGAAGCTCCTAGGATCAGATTGATGGTGAATTCGACTTGCCGAACTGGTGGTACACGCGGTAGATCGTCAGGAAACACATCAGGAAAATCAATCAGAGACAACACGTACTAATAAAGAGGAAGGCACTACATTTTTGAAATCTTGCAAAGAAGCTAGGAAATCTTCGGTACTTTGAAAAAATGTATCGTGTCACGGCAATAGACGCTAAAGTATTGACATCTTCTTTTGGGGTACCTCCTTGGAAGATTGTCTCCGGTTTGTCAACATTCCCAAACACTAATTGTTTGGCTTTACAGTCTATAGTGGTTCAGTGACGTCACAAACAATCCTACATACCCTAATATCAAATCAAAGTAGGACATACGCAATGGGAGTTGAGTGACGTCCCTTATACCGTCGCCAATAAGCAATGGAGAATTGGAAATTTTGTTTAGCACGCAGATTCTACCATCCATAGGAATAGATATCACGACTGGAGAATCAATGGTTTCCTCGCAAGGTTTCAACTGGGTCTCTAACCGATCAAAACGATGAAATGCGTTTCCCCCGGTATCAAACAAGGCATAAACACAGGCTCATTAAGTTCTCAAAACTTGAGATCCTACCCGCCTCAAACTACCTACTAATCATAAATCAGTAAATATAGACTAAATTGTAATCTACCCGTTCCTATGTCTACCCAATACTCACAGGTCAAACTTAGTTAGTCTACAAGTCGAAACCTAAGCTCTGATACCACTTTTGTAACATCCCCCATTCATCAGATCCGGAATGGGGAACATCACTAACGGGACTTAAAATAACACACAAATTCAGAGCTACTATTATACTCCAAATATATAATACAACATCTCAAATGAGCTTACAAATACGACAAATACATTTTAACAACTATTTTACAACCTTTGATACAGCTAGGCGAATCTATAACCCTGAAGCGGCATGCTCAATCTCTCGTCCCGTCCCCAACTGAATCACTTCGAATCTGCCGTGTTAGAAAACAAGAAACACGGCTGAGCATGGGCCCAGTGAATGGATTATAATAATAAATGGGAACCAACATATAATATCGAAAACAAAGCGGAAGACTTTTAATTCAACTAAAATAAATCATGAAAACTCAAAGAAGATTTATAGTTCATAATTCAGTTTATTTCAAACACATGGTAACTTCAAATAATTCACAATTCACTTTAAATCATGATAAAAATAAAATCCGTCAATTCCAGTTCTCATGTTCCGTCAATTATGTTCACGTGTTCGTGGGGTGGCCAAACCACACGAACTATTGGGTCTGGCATGTGGGCACACAAGCTCAAAACCCCCGTGGATTTAACCACGGTCTCATGTTCTGTTCTATTCTGTTCTTTGGGTAAATTTCTAGGATCGATCCATCCACCCTGGAGCCCACAGAATAGGCCTAGTCCACGAGGTGGGTTCACGTAAGCCACTATTGGACTTAACCTCGGGACCGCGTTCACCTGCAGGACGCCGTGACTACAAAGCCGCCACAGAAGGCATCCCAACTAACGTGCCCATTAATTGGGTCATGTCAAAACAACAAAAACTAGTGACATGCCACTTACCCGATGGCGTTCATAAAATCCAAATTCGATATAAATTACGGAACTCAAAATAATTCAATCCAAAACATGATAGAAACAAGTTCCATATACTTCACAAAGTTCATCGTTATTTCAATACAAAAGATTCTAACAAAACGTGAAAACGTGCAAGCATAGAATTCTCCAAGATAAAATCAAAAATCAATGACAAAGGTTCAATAATTCATATATATCTATATATATATATATATATATATAATTCCATATTTCGTTGACCACGTTCTCATGGTCAATAATAAGGTGGTGAACCACATCTAGGAAGGGTTAACTACAGCAAGTAGTTGTCCCACGAGTCAAAGGAATAGAAATCCATACCTTAATTGAACTTGAGCAATAAGACACGATCGGACGGATATTCACAATGATGGTTGAGTTGTTCGCGAGCCTAAGGAACGATAAGATGTTAACACTTGAACGACTTAAAACTCACACTAATTCTTAAAGTAGTGCACTTGGGTCCTAAAGGTATTAAAACAACTCAATAAGAGGTACGGACAGCTGGCCATACGTTACGGAACCAAACTCAAAAGTCGGTCGCGCTCACTTTCATTTCTGCAAATTACAGCTTTTTAACGCTGTGTTCACAAGCGTTTTTCTCCCATTTAGAGGCAAATATAGACTACAAGTTCTAAACGAAAGTTGTAGAACGGCCTCTTATGGTTCTACTCAATTTGGAATCATCGCATTTGGATTATCCGTTGATTTTATACGGATTTTACAAGAAAGCAGGGACTGGTCCGTAACTGCAGTGACCAGCCCCAAAAACACGTTGTTTTGACCTGTTTCGAGTTAGAACCGGGTCTTACTCTCTTCATACGAAATGAAGTACATATAAAGGGCTATCTAACTGCAAAATTTCAGCTCGATCGGAGATACGGTCCGAGAGTTATAAGCTGCCAAAGCTGCTGACTTTTACCAAATTCCATAAACCGATTCTTGACTTTTCCCAACTTATGCTACAATGATCAAAACTTCGTAAATCTACTACATGCAAGAGTTATAAACACTAAATAAAGTTCAAAGGTTCTCATCCCAAGCTTAGTCACGTCATATTGGTCTCTTAGACATTAAATCGAACAGTTGGTGTGCGATTTAACGAACTGATAAAACCTTATCAGTTTGTAACTAAACTTTACCCAATTGATTCCTACTTCAATTTGACCAAACATAAGTGTTCTAAACAGGGCCGGTCCTGAGATTTCGGATGCCCATGGCGAAAGGTCAAAAAATGCCCCTTAGTATGCAAACTAAAAATCAAACACCAATTTAAAGGGGCTTGAAACCTAGTCAAGCTAGACAGCTCATCCCCACATTGGGTCTTATTAATTAAAAGAAAAAGATACAACGGGAAAGAACCTCACATAAATTGAGCAATTTCTTCGTGCCTTTTTTTTCTTTATCTATTTTGAGTACCCGAAGGTTGTGATCGAGGAACGTATCTTAAACAAGCAATAAGATATAGAAAATAGAAAGATAGCACGTGGTTTAGTTTAGTCGTGAGTCGTGAGTTATGAATCGTGAAATTGCAACAAAAAAAACTTATTTAGATTTAATCAAAAGCGGGAAGAGTGAAGAAACTGATTACTTAGATTTTTGATTTTGAAAACAGGAAGATTGAATAGAAAGCAGGTCGATTGACGAGTAATTGGCAGAAATTGGCGACTGATTTCGTTCAAATTGTTCAATTATGTACTTTTGTAATCGTGTTCAATGTGAATTGTAGCAAACCAATATTGATTTGGTATTCATTTATGAAGCGCTCACAAGTCACAACCGTAGTAAAATTAGTCCCAAAATCCCAAATTGAATATACTAATGAATACTTAGGCTTGTAAGAGTGATGCCCTTTGGCTAAATGATGCCCTAGGCCATCGCCCCTTTGGCCTATGCCCAGGGCCACCCCTGGTTCTAAACATGCATGCAAACTCAGATCATATCTAAACCGAAATGAAAATACTATCTCATAACTAACACAAAATCTTACTAAAAGAGAAGAAATTTATACCTTTCCTAATGATTCGAAGCAGACTACTAATTTGCAGCTGAATTTTGGATTCTTACAACAATTTGATAAGGATTTTATAGAGAAAGAGAGGAATGGAAGAGAAAGGAGGTGATGATGATAAAGTTGGTGTAATGGAAAAGAGAAAGAAAAGAAATGTGAGATATCATCTCACGTTCACATACATATATATATTTTAGTTTAATAAGAGTTTAGACACTTAACAAACTTAACCCCTCAACTATCCTTGGTTGACATTTAAGTAAGATACGAAATCGGCAGCTAACGAATCAGTTTTTCAGAAAACGGGTCTTACAGCGATGGCAGTGTGTGGTGTTTTTCATCGGAGGCCGCACGCGACGGTGGTCGAAGCCGCTGTCACAACCACCAGCGGCGGCGATGGCTGTTGTTGTTGCCGAAAGCCGCCAACGGAGGGTGGTGGTGGTTGTTTTTTTTGACGCCGGAAAGGCCCTTGAGGAGTTCTACCAGTCATGCATGACATTCCGACTCGGTGGAGTGTGGCGATCGCTTTCTTTGGTGGAGTTTGCCGTTGCTTTGGGGATATATACCCAATATGAGGTCGACGCTTCCGGATTTGTGGAGTACATGTGGGCGACTGCGAAAAGACAGGACGGTTTTGATCCTTAGTTGGCTTGGGCGATCTTGGTGATGGTGACTATGGCAACAATCTTAAGGTGAAGGGTTTTCTTGCTTCTTCGGACCGACTTTTGCACCGCATGCTCATTCACGCGGTAAATGCTCGTTCCTCGAGTGAGGAAAAAGTTTCTACGTACGATCTTTGGCTTCTTGAGCAGCTTTCCACGGATGACAAGTATCCGAATGCTCCGTATCTTATTGCCATGCAACTCGTTAAGGCAAGTGGTTATCGAGAGGGGAGTCGATTGGTTGGTGGCCAATACGTTACGCTTCTAGCCAAGCACTTTGGTATCCTAACGGAGGGAGCCATTGCCTCAATGACGAACCTTGGTGAGATGGGGTTGATTGATATGGACCAACTCCGTGGCATGGGTGTGGCGATGGTTGATCATTTGATTAGCGGGGATCGAAACACGTGGATTCACAACCCTCAAGCTTATGGGACGAGGAGAGCACCTCGAAGCACGCAAGAGACCGGAAGCACGAGTGGGACGAACGCGGGAGAACAACCGGCGGAATGGACGGCGTATTCGGGTTACCAAGACTTGAGTAACCGACTCTCGGAGATGTCATTGTCCTATGGCCAACATCATCAACACATGGAGTATAACACAACGGAGGCTCTCCACCAAGCAAATTGGCAAAGTGGAGTGATGAACCAAATGGCCTCCCACTTCGGTATTCAACCGAATACCGCATATGCTCCATCACCTTTTTGGCCGTACTCCGAGGACGCACCGCCCGGTTACCCTACTTTCGAGGATTGGCGCAACCAACCTCATGGCCCTTATTGATCTCTATCTCTTTTATCTCCGTTATTCGATATGGTTGTTTAAACAATTTTTATTTCTGCTTTTGTGTGGTTTGTTTGGTTGAACATCTTTTATTTTTGTTTGTTTGGTTTGTTTAGGATTTAAGACTTTTAACGGTTTGCTTTAAGTTTGGTTTAATTTTTTCTTTGTTCGTTTTTACCTTTTCTTTTTCTTTTTGGTAATAGATACAACGATCTATGATCTTGAACCGAGCACGATTTTGGAATACTCTCTCTCAGATCAGAACAGATTTTGTCACATAACCCGGGAAGTTTCTCTTTTTCCCAATTACTCCTTAATTGTTTTAACTGTTGCATTGAGGACACTACAAATTTTAAGTGTGGGGAGGGGGTTATGTAGACTTATCTGTTTAAATGGGTTCACTTTTTGCTTTTTGGTTTGTCGTTTTTCAAATTTTTGAAAGCTTTGAGACTTGACCCCAATTTTTTTCGAAATCTGAGATTGTTTTTGGAACTTAGTTGCTTACGTAGGAGAACACTGAATGAGATTATTTGAGTAAAAGGATGCCTTGGAATACCAATTACCATGAGTGCCTCACCCAATTCCTTTGAGAGTTTGAGCCTGATTGTTTATTATTCTGTGAGGAATACCAACTTTGACCCAAGGTAGAACTTGTCATTTGAATGCTTGTCGAGACCACATAAGAGAAGTATTTATCACCATTGCACTGATAAAGGCCTTCGTTTCAACCCATTTAGCCTTCGTCAGATAACCTCATTATAAGATTATCTGATTTGCCTAGCCGAATTCTTGAAAGTACTCACTTTTAGTACTTTATCCCTTGAAACCAACTTTGAGCCTTAGCCTTTTCATTTCTTTACCCAATACACTTTATCCTTTAGCCCATTTTTTTATCTATCTTTTGGCCGTAGCTCAAAGTTGAGAACTTTTTATGTTTTTGGTCCGTTTTATGAAATCTGACAAATAGAGAAAGATTGTGAAAAGAGTTGAAGTTGAAAAAGAAAAAAAATATATAGAGCTTGAAAAAGAAAAGAAAAGAAAGATAGTAAAAGAGAAAACGACTCATCATCGAAAAAACAAAATCAAAAGAGTCGATGTGCTGAAAAAAGAAAAGAAAAATATCGAAGCCACAAATAAGCAATATGCTAGGCCGATATAAAAATAAGAGTGATAGTGATAGAAATCCCGAGCTCTAAAAATCTCAAAAAGTCAGATGATTAATTTGGATCCTAAACTGATTAGTTTCCAGGTTTTTGCTACAACCCTTAGTCACTTATATATCCTTTATCCTACCCTTAACCCTTAGCCTAACATTACAACCCTAAAGTCCTCTTGACGGTTGACAACTTCTCAGTGGTGGAGATCAGATTTGGTGACAAGCTTATGCATGCGGGAATTAGTCGAGTATTGGTGTGATCACTTATCATATATACACCTTTACCCCCGAGAGATACACTTTAAATTGTCATTCATGCTATGTGAGGGTGAAAGGTTGATCTTGGTATCCAATTGCTTGATGTGTCATGTTCTTATGTTCGATTATGTGAGTATTCTCTGTTCTCTTGAATGATCTTGGGTGGAGATAATTTTGGCGTTATGTTTCTTATCTTTCAGTCTTTTGATTGAGGACAATCAAAGCTTAAGTGTGGGGATTTTGATAACACCAAAATTATACATGTTTTGGTTATGCTTAATTGAATGAATTAACCCCATTTCTCACCCATTTCTGGTCTAATTACTCACACTTTGAACTTATTCTTACTTTTATAGGTTTTGGAGGCCGTGGAACGGAAAAGTACGGAAAAAGACGAGAAAACGTGAAAATTGCACAAAGTCAATCCAGTAGCCATTTCGCGTCCGCGAAGTTTCAAGTCTGGCGCCGCCAAGTTCGTCAAAGTTGAAATCCAGAGTTTAACCTAAGTGTTTCGTGCCGCGAGGATGCCGCTTGGCGATCGCGAAACGGGCTCCGAGTCTCTCCTTTTAAATAATGGCCTCCTCCTTCAGTTTTCAGAGAGCCAATTTTGTGTGTAGTTCTGAGTTCTTTAGTGTTAAAGAGAGAGAGGATTATTGTGCCGATACGTTGCGGGGTTTGATTCTCGATCATCCGTCGTTGTACTGTCGGTATAATGTCTGTTTCTACTCTCTTGTTTTCTGACTTTATTATGTTTAGTGAGTAGTTTTCTGTAGTGGTACTTATTATGGTTGATGAACCTTGTGGATGATGATTTTATGATTTAATGTTTATTGGTTTGTTTTTGGTTCATTGAATGTATGTTATGGTTCCGATTGTTGGGTTTTTATGCGTTCCTCGTATCAAACTGACACGAAGAAAACTGTAGATTTCAATCCTAACTGGATGAGATACACGACAAAACTTTGTGATCAAACTGATCAATAAGTTTATCGAATCAAAGCTATCTGGTTTGATACGTGCGGAAGCGATTTGGATATAAAACCCAAATATCCACAGACCTTTTCGTTTCAATTATAATAGTAATAGATTTGTTAGAGTGTTACCTGGAATGCTCGAGTTAGATCCACCCGTGATCGACCAAACGAAGATCCCTCTAGCAGGAGTGAGTCCCCGATACGATGAAAAACAACTAAGGATTAATCAAAGAACCAAAAAACCGAACTGGTTTTGCTCTTGGATCGGCGCCGGTTTCAAAGGAGGAGGGAGGAGAGATTTTTCTGGTTTGTTTTTCTTGGTGGAATGAATTATGAAAACTGATAAGCCATAGGCTTATTTTATATGGAGGAATTTCCATATAACTCAGTTTCCATAATTAGTTTCATAATTATCTTTGGCAAATATTCTTTTCTTTTCCTTAAAGAAAAATAACTAGATAATTATTTGTATTATTAATTATTATCCTATTATATATTTATTTACCTAATAAATATATAATTCAATAATTAATAAACTTATATATTTATTTATCAAATAAATATATAATTACTAACAAACCTTTAACTTTGGGATTTAGTACGCAAAATGCCCAACTGATTTATAATTAACTATTATAAACCTTAATCTCTCCAAACTGGGACTATCTTATTTATTCGGTTTACAGGTCCTCACAGGTGTGACCCTCGAGTGTCTAGTAACGTTGGATGTGTAATTACTGGTTTGCCAACTTCTGCACATAATTACTAACAGACTCCCACTTGTGCAAGTTGGCAATACCGTCTTGATCACACGGACCTAAGGAGGCCCCTAGACAGGCGCTTAGGCTAACCAGGTTACAAGAACTCTTATACCCAGATAGGTGATTTAAAATTTCCATATGGAAATGACATTGATGAAACAACTGTTCATAAATTGGGTATATCTTGGCTTTTCCCTTTGCAATACGATATTTCATCTATGAGTATGAGCATGGATTAAGTCAACTCTAAATACTCATGATTCTGTTTCTCGACTATCCGACCTCTACTGATAGGTAAACGACAAAGAACTAATCAGTTCGTTTGGGCATGGCCATGCACTTCATCAGTATATTCAGTCAGTCAAGGGGCCCAGAAATATCTCTCTTCAGAGAAGAGGCGCAAATCCCATCTTGCATATCTGCATTTAACACCACGGCTTCCGCTGAATCTAGTTACGCCCTTTATAGCCACCCTGTTACGGCGTAGCGGTTGAACGCACTAAGTATCCAGCAGTCCTCATGATATCAAACCAAATACCTCAGGTGATAAGGACAACCACTGTGAGATTTACTTATGACAGAATCCAAGAAGTAAATCTCAACCACGGATCACGTCCGATATTTGCTACTCTATCAAATATCTGTGCAACTCCTGGTCTACAACGCTTGTAGCTGTTATTCAACCACTGATCATAACTACCCAGAGGCTCACAATGACTTTAACGCCCTAACGGGTTCCCACCACGATAAGTTGTCACGGACAAATTTCGAATGAAAGACTGGAAACTAGTCTCATTCCTGGATTATAAAACATGCAAAATATAAAAGCTATAAAGAAACTAATTTTGTATAGTCCATATTACACTCTGTAATAATAACAAAATTAATGGCATTTCTTAATTACTTTTAGGGTGTCTATTCAACGTTTACTAAAAACTGATTTAAACGAAACATCACCTAACTTCAGTTTAAACCCTTTGATTAATGTTCACCGTATTAATCAAAGTAACAACCAAAACAATACAAGTTTGTATCATCTGATACAATCTTCTTGATTCTGCTAATCTTTGTTTTGCAAACACTTTTAAACAAGGATTAGACTTTTTCTTTACCATATTCCCTGAACTTGGAGATACTGGAATAACTCCTAGTTTCCCTGAATATGTAAAGTTTAAACTGCAACCTCCCTTAGTTGCTGTGTAGATGAATGATTTCTACCTGAGATCAGATAAAATTTCCATTTACCAAGCTGGCAAATTTCGGGAAATTTATTCTAGTGTTTACGACACTTTTAAAAGATAATTAATATCTTTAATAATTATTCCAACACACTTTAATTATTGATTTTTCTCAAAGTCAATTATGACTTTAGTTTCAAAGACTTTGAAACTTTCGTTCTACCCTTTTGACTAAAAGATAGATTCGTACATCTTATGAATTTACATCCTACCTGGATCATGAATTCCGAGATATATACTAAATCAATAATCTTTATCTTTTATTCTTTATCATAGACTAGATAGAGAATAAACTAGGCTCCCACTAACCTATATGAAAACCAACTATTACTTAAAATTAACTATTGACTTAGTCAAAACTTGATTACTTAGTCAATTCTATTTCAAGTAATGAATACGAGAATTTTAACATTTATAAAACTTAATTGGATTTTATTAAATCCTAATTCCGAAACTTGGAATTTTTCCTAGTTTTATAAATACTGATATTATCAATGATATCTGAGATAATATCCTAAATTCTTCTTAAAAACATACGAGTAATAAATTTTGATCATAAAATACTTTCATAATCTTTTACTCATAAATGTTCAAAAACACATTCCTATAATTATAGTACTTCGTGTGTTTTTGACACTTTTCATATATATTACTTCAAATTATTTTGATTGAAGTAATACTGTTAGTGTAATAGGCAACATCTAGGATCTAATTTTGAATCAAGACAAATTTGACTTATTTAGATTCAAAATACCATGCATAAAGATATTTAAATCAAGACCATAATTTTAAATTTTAAAACCAATGAACAAATATCCAAAAATCGAAATTTTGGAAATACAAGATTGTTTTAAATCATGAAAGTTTAAAATTGTCTTTGATAATATCTACTTGCATGCTGATCCTTGCAATTTGGGCACTTCACTTTTAATGACCACCTGCAATTAAACTTTTGCTTCTAGGTGTCAACATACTCGTAAGCGAAAGTGATAAACTGAAGCATTCATGAATACCTGAGGTGTTTATACCTGCTTCGTAATGCTTCGGGCAGTTATGCCTCCAATAACATACTTCATGGCACTTGAAGTATTGAATCTTGGTCATTACTCTGTTAGACTTAACTTTCTTGCCCTTGCTCTTTTCTTTGCCATTATTATAAACACTGGGTGCACTCAGGGTAGCCAGAACTTGGCCCTTTCCCTTACTGGCGTTCCCATGCCCACGCTTCTTCTTTACTTCACCATTCTTGACCATAAGCACATCTTTGGTCCTGGTCCCCATTCTCAACTCAATTACTTATAATCTTCAGACAGTGAGTTGAGTATCATATCCGTTGGTAACTGCAACGAAACTGGGCGACCGAGCCTCTTTTATTTTCATGATCACTGACTGAGGTCCCCTTTGCCATCTTGCACGCGTTCAGTGCTCTACTGGCATCATAACGCTTTGTGCATGCTTGCGTCTGAAACATGTCCCTCAACTGGCGGATCATGTTATAGGCATTTGTGTTTATGAGTCTCGTACGAAAATCTGGGCTCATAGTTGCAAGCATAAGATAGCCTACGTCCAGCAAATAATCGAAATGCTTTCTATAAGTGTTCCTGACAGTGATAGTAGCTTTTGCTGGAGGGGCCTTCACCTAGAGGCCTTTTTAGGACATACTACTTTCTCTCGTGCCTGAGCACAATTATCAGATTGCGCTCCCAGACGAGAAAATCATACCTAGTAAGTTTGTCCTTTTCGAGAATGGAGCGAAGAGGAAGATTATCAGTGTTGGTAATAGTGTTTGCAATCTACACATTTAAAAACTTTGGTTTAAGTAACTGTGAATGGACTATTTCCAATAAATATCAATAAACCCTTAAAAGATCAATTTATTGGACTAGGATCCTTATTTCATACGCCCTGATGTGCGTAATGTTCTTGCTCCACCAGACCCACGTATTATTTCGGTAGGTAAGGACTTTTACCAATCACATCTAACTGACATGACTCCTAGATCTTTTCAGGACAAGGATATTTACTCGTACATGTTTCAGTCCCTCTAAGTGCTTTTTGGCCCGGTACCACCCGGTGAACTTAACAGAACCAAAACAGATCTCACCATTTCGGGACTAGGACACTTTACTCTGGCCGGTACCACCCGGAGATAATTCGCAGAGTCTTGTTAATCCCCTCCAACTTTGGTTTGAACGCGGTCGTTCAAGGTGTGTTCACTTACAACGGCCGCGTACCTTACGCCGGAGGTGTCCCTAGATGGGTTGCACTACTGATCTATGATTTATCGGGGTTTTGGTTAATTTCTGAAAAACCTTTTAATGTCCAGTATTTTTTTTTGAAAAATTGTAACTTTTGAAAACTGATTGTTTAAACAGAAACTGATGTTTAAACTACCTGTTTCAAACATATGTTGTTTAAAACTAACTGTTTTAAAAGGCTCTTGCTAATTAAAACTAACTGTTTTAAAAGCATACTTGCTAATCAAAACTAGCTGTTTTGATGGCATCCTAGTTGACCAAAACTAACTGTTTTGTCAACTTGCCTTTAAACAATCTATTTACAATTCTTTACAGGTTTTAAATAAAATCTACCATTTAAAGGTTTTGAAAAATTGGTGACTTTAATTTAAAAACCTACTTGCTATCGTGATTTTAATCTAGTTTTTAAAACTTTCCTATGTCTTAAAACTCTTGATTAACCAACTATCACGAGTAAAACAACCACGCAGTTTAATAATTACAAACACGCAGATAATTATAACAACCACGCAGATATAACTAATTATAGGTTTGCCAACTTTTATTCCTAAGGACCAATAACGACCTATTTTTCTAAAGCACTTCCGGATCCTTGCATAGCTCCCACTGGCTTTGGCACCTTTTGTTAGAACTCCGAAAAAACTTCAGTCTTTCTCGCATAGCTCCCACTGGCCTCGACATCCTTGATGGAACTCCGAAAAGAAAAATAAAATAACTATCCTATGGTCATTATTACAAAGGGGTTGTAAGTGGCACGCAGGCCTCCCCAAATTTAATCCAAAAGGTCTAAGTTGGCAAGCCCTATAATAGATATATACGAAAGCATATATATACTCAAGCAACCACGCATTTATATATATTAAAAAATATAATAAAGCGATAAAGAAATCCTAGATCCGTTAAAAATTATCTTGTTCCGTTTATCGCAAAACTTGGTTTATAAAACAAACTGTTTATAAACCGAAACTAATATTTTAAACTGAAAACGGTTTTTACTTGAATTATAAAAATACTAAGATTTGTAATCAATAAATCTATTTATAAAGCAAAACCGATTTTCTAAAATATTTGCTTTTTATCTAAAAGTTATATCAAAACCCGGTCCTCGAACAAACTGGTCGGATAAATAAACATTGGACCGTAAACTGTGTCGTGGTTTGACCAACTGGTCAAAACATGATACTAGACTTATTTGACCAAACGGGTCAAATAACAGGTTTGATAAAACACAATTTTACTAAAAATCCCTTAAACATAATTTTATAATATAATGTAACTGATTTATATATATAAAAATATATTATAAAATTAATTTGGGTCAAAAAGCTTAAAACCCAATAAACCCTTTTGGGCCATAAACTTGGTCCAAAATACCATGGTTTCGGCCCATTACCAAATTGATAAGTCTGGGCCCCGAAAGAAAAAAAAATATGAGAAACGCTTGAAACCAACCGCTACCTACCATCAACCGGGATATTATCGCCGCTCACATCGCCGTCGATCACCACCGCCTGGTGGCGATCGACCGCCGGTGCTATCACTGACCATCGCCGTTGTGGCGGCCGCTGGTGGTCGCACTCCTCTCGGCCCACCACTGACTGATGGTTCGGCCGAGCGCCGCCTTGGTGCATCAAGGGATCGGGCCATGGCTTGATTTGGGTATAGACCATGGCCAACCAAGCTGGTGGACCATGCCTTGAACTCTGATCGGGCCACGGCCTAGTATCGACTCAAGCCACGGCTTGAATTCTGATCAGGCCACGACTTGAACTCTGATCGGGCCACGGCTTGAACTCTGATCAGGCCACGGTCTGATGGCTGATCAAGCCATGGTCTGATGGCGAGTCAGGCCACGGCCGAGTGGCGAGTCAGGCCACGGCCGAGTGGCGAGTCAGGCCACGGTCTGGTGGTGGTTCGGCCACCATCCGGCGGTCCGGTCGGCTGTTGCCGCCGTACCGCCGCCTCTAGCCTCGGTCGGCGATTGGTGGGTGGTTCGGTCGGCTATCTACCGCAGTTCCGCCACCGATCCCCACTACCCGGTGGGGTTTTTCCGCGATAGCTTTTTCGACGATAAACATAAAACGATAAAACTAAAAAGTTATAATAGATAATCATTAAATCTTTATACGGAACTGAAAAAGATTTTAAACTGATAAAAATCAATTTTTTTCCCAAACTGATTAGAATTGAATTTTTATACGAAACGATTATCAATAAAACTTTATTCGCAAGAAACAATTTTTAACGGATCTTTAAACAGTTAAAAAAGAATAAAACGAATAAACCTGTGGCTCTGATACCACTGTTGGGTTTTTATGCGTTCCTCGTATCAAACTGACACGAAGAAAACTGTAGATTTCAATCCTAACTGGATGAGATACACGACAAAACTTTGTGATCAAACTGATCAATAAGTTTATCGAATCAAAGCTATCTGGTTTGATACGTGCGAAAGCGATTTGGATATAAAACCCAAATATCCACAGACCTTTTCGTTTCAATTATAATAGTAATAGATTTGTTAGAGTGTTACCTGGAATGCTCGAGTTAGATCCACCCGTGATCGACCAAACGAAGATCCCTCTAGCAGGAGTGAGTCCCCGATACGATGAAAAACAGCTAAGGATTAATCAAAGAACCAAAAAACCGAACTGGTTTTGCTCTTGGATCGGCCGCCGTTTCAAAGGAGGAGGGAGGAGAGATTTTTCTGGTTTGTTTTTCTTGGTGGAATGAATTATGAAAACTGATAAGCCATAGGCTTATTTTATATGGAGGAATTTCCATATAACTCAGTTTCCATAATTAGTTTCATAATTATCTTTGGCAAATATTCTTTTCTTTTCCTTAAAGAAAAATAACTAGATAATTATTTGTATTATTAATTATTATCCTATTATATATTTATTTACCTAATAAATATATAATTCAATAATTAATAAACTTATATATTTATTTATCAAATAAATATATAATTACTAACAAACCTTTAACTTTGGGATTTAGTACGCAAAATGCCCAACTGATTTATAATTAACTATTATAAACCTTAATCTCTCCAAACTGGGACTATCTTATTTATTCGGTTTACAGGTCCTCACAGGTGTGACCCTCGAGTGTCTAGTAACGTTGGATGTGTAATTACTGGTTTGCCAACTTCTGCACATAATTACTAACACCGATTTGATTCGTATTGTATGGTTATTTGAACTCGTTGGTTGGGTGTATCTGTTGGACCAAGATAGATAGACTCTGATAGGTTAATCAACCTTTCTTGACCTTCCCTTCGTAACCCGGAGAGTTGTGTTAGGTGGTTACTCGGACCGAGAGCGACCAGGTAGTAGAATACCGTGCAATAGAGATAGGATTGGGTGACTGGTACTAGATTGCCTGACAAACAGTCTATGTATTGGGACTAGGAGGACCAATAACTTAGTTGATAGCCATAATAATCACATGCTAGGGTGTCCCAGACTTAAATTCCTACAATAACCAAAACAACCAAACCTTTGGCCAGTTTAAATCATCCACTTGGGAAATCACTATACCATAATAAGTACTAATGTTTTCATTCTTATAGTTTTAAATAATCTTTTATTTACTTTTTTAGTTTCTTAGTTAATTTAGTTGTCTTTTTATTAATTAAACATTTTTCATAAAAACCCCCCAAAGCTTTAGGTTAATTAAACTAGTCAAGATTAATAGTCTACATAAACTTGACCGTTCCCAGTGGTAGATACGATACCTGGACTTTCCTACACTATATTACTCACGATCAGGTACGCTTGCCTGTGAATGTGGTAAGACAGTGGCTAGGCATTAGAGGTTAAAACTTGTTTCGCTTTTTATATACAATAACTACCGCATCAAAGTGCAACCCACTTTAGGGACACCTCCGGTGTAAGGTACGTAGGGCATTGCGAGTGATCACACTTCAATCGCCCGCGTTCAAACCGAAATTGGAGGGGATAAAAACTCTGCGAATTATCTCCGGGTGGTACCGGCCAGAGTATGTCCAGGCCCCGGGTGGTGCGATCTGTTTTGGTAATTATCTATTCACCGGGTGGTACCGGGCCAAAATGCACTAGAGGGACCAAATATGCACGGATTAAATATCCGATGTCCCAACGATCTAGAAGTCGTGTTTTCGTATTAAAATGCGATTGGTATAAGTTTTACCTACCATAAATCACATGAGTCGGCCTGACATGATCACATGCTTGCCGACACATGTGAAATATGGATTCTAGTCTAATAAATTAATTTAAGGGTTATGATTTATTAGAAGTTTTATAATTTTAAACTAAATCGGAATTTTATTCTTGTAGATGTCTAAATCTGTAATACCGTTTTATACCCCTGAGGAATCGCTCCGCCTCATCAACGGCAAATGAAAGCTTACAGGACAAAATTTTCCAGTCTGGAAAATGCACCTTGACAATGTCTTGAGTGCACAGAGTAAGCTGTACATTTTGGAAAAACCTATTTCACGACCCAAGAGCAATTCTCCTGAAGAGGAATCTGCTCAGTACTTTAAATATTTGGCGGATGAATCTGATGTCATGTCGATTCTGATTTTCTCAATATCACCTGAGTTTTCGGGAGGTTTAAGGGATAAATCATGTCATGAGGTCGTGAAAGACATAGAAAACCAGCTAGGTTTCTATAAGCACACAGGTAAGCTTCTGATTATGAAAGAGATACTTTCATTAAAGCTGAAGAAGAACCAATCAATTAAAGACCATCTCATAAATATAAGGAGGCTCTTTAAATGCTTGACACGTCTGGGATACAAAATGGCTCAAGAAGAGTTAATGCATCTCATGTGGTACTCACTCCCGAAGGAGATATGTGGCACAGCTAGTGCCTACATGAAGGAACCAAGGAAAGACGTGGCAATATTACATGAGGACATTTTGGCCAGTCTAGAGCCGAAACCAGCACCTGCTGAACTCATGGACACTGATTGGATTGATGAGCTGGGAGATTTGAGTTGCCCAGAATGCGGTAGCCAGGATATTTGCGAGCACTCGATAAATATCGACCAGATAGAGATCGGTTTACCCGATGCTCCAAGTATCTTTATGATAGATTGCTTAATCACTTCTTATGAATCATGGGTAATTGATACAGGCAGTGGTAACCATATTTGTAATCATTTACAGGGATTCACTAGAAGAGAGACTTTGAGGAAGGACCGTTCGAACCTGCGAGTTGGCGAAGGCACTCCGCTGATAGCTGAAGCAGTAGGATCTTATAGTCTTAGTTTACCCTCGGGTGTAGTTTTGGAACTAGAAAATTGTTATTATGTTCCAAAGATGATTAAGAATGTTATGTCTTTTGATTTATTGGTAGACCAAGGATTTCATTATAAATATGATTATAAAATGCTTTCAGTCTTTAAAAATAATATTTTCTATTTTAAAGCTACACCTGTGAATGGTCTATATACAGTAAATCTGCAAGACGATAATAAAGAAATCTATCATATAAGTAAACGATCCAAAGAGTCGATGTGCTTAAAAGAAAATAAATATCGAAGCCACAAATAAGCAATATGCTTAGGCCGATATAAAAATAGTGATAGAAATCCCGAGCTCTAAAAATCTCAAAAGTCAGATGATTAATTTGGATCTTGAACTGAATGGTTTTCAGGTTTTTGCTACAACCCTTAGTCACTTAAATATATCCTTTATCCTACCCTTAACCCTTAGCCTAACATTACAACCCTAAAGTCCTCTTGACGGTTGACAACTTTTCAGTGGTGGAGATGAGATTTGGTGACAAGCATATGCGTTGGTGAGATGTCGAGTATCAGTGTGATCACTATATATAACATATTACCCCTTGAGAGATACACTTGATATATACTTTGTAAGGGTAAGAGGTTGAGCATGACTTTGATGACTTGTAAGGCTTTGATTTGTGTCTAACTTGTGTGTGATTTCTTGCGACTATCCTTGTTCTTTCAAAGCATGATCATGGGTGGATAATAATTTTGTCGTTATCTTTCTTGTTTTATCAGATGTTTGCTTAAGGACAAGCAAATCTTAAGTGTGGGAATTTTGATAACTCCAAAATTATACATATTTTACTCGCATCAATTCCCCACTTTTATCTTCATTTTGAGAGTAATTATGATGTTGTTTGACTTAAAAAGGTTTAATTCCTAATTTTGTAGGTCTTGGAGGCCGTGGAATGGAAAAGTACGAAAAATGGCGAGAAAACGTGAAAAATGCACAAAGTCAACACAGTAGCAATCTGGCGTCCGCCAAGTTCAGAATCTGGCGCCGCCAAACCAATCTGGCGCCGCCAGATTCGACAAAATTGAAAACCAGAGTTGACCTAAGCATCTGGCGCCGCCAAACCCGTAGTCTGGCGAACGCCAGATGACCCCTGGACGTTTTCTTATAAATACAGGCCTTGGTCATTCAGTTTTATGCATCCAGAAAAGCTTAGTTTCAGTAATTCTCTCATAGATTAGGCTAGATTAGATGTTGGGAGCCGCCTAGGGTTTCCAACCAGAGAAGATGGAGGCTCGATGATCGACTACGGAGGAGATTCGAGGGGATGCTACGCCAAATCGACCGGTCTTTAGTTGGTTTGTCTAAGCATTTGTAATTGACATGTCTATGTGTTGATTCCTCTTGTGTGTCTATTATGGTTTGAATACTTTGAATTTCGGTTTATTAATTAGATGTGTGATTTGTTGAATGTTGTCTTTGATTCCGTTCTAATTTATATTGTTTGGCTATTTGAATTCGTTTGGTTGGGTGTATTTGTTGGACCAAAACAGATAGACTCCGAAAGGATAAACAACCTACCTTAGCCTGACCTTGGACCAAGAGAGTTGTGTTAAGGGGTTACTTTGACCAAGAGTGACCAAATAGTAGAAAGGCCATGCAATAGAATTAGAATCGGATTTCCGGTACTAGGTTGCCTGACAAACGACCTAAGTATTGGGCTAGGAGGACCGAGACCTAGTTGATAATCTTAGATATACATGTTCGGGTGCTTTGTGCTTAAATTCTGACAACGATCATAAATTTATGTCTTATGAAAGTAAACCATAATGGATTCACTTATCTCCAATGTATGTCTGTGCATCAGTTTTCCACTTCTTGGTTAGGTTTATTTATTATTTGTCTTTTATCTTATGAAATTCCTTTTCTAAAAACAAAACCCCCGAAAAGCTTTAGGTTAATTAAACTGATTTAGATTAATAGTCTATAAAACTTGACCGTTCCCAGTGGTAGATACGATACCTAGACTTTCCGACACTATATTACTCACGATCAGGTACGCTTACCTGTATATGTGGTAAGACGGTGGCTAGGCATTAGAGGTTAAAACTTGTTACGCTTTTTATATATGATAATTACCGCATCAGTACACTACTAGATATGGTGCGATCGATGATGTGTCACTCAACACTACCAGTGTCATTCTGGGGACATGCGCTCGAAACAGCAGCACATATACTGAACAGAGTGCCAACAAAGTCGGTGGAAAAGACACCATACGAATTATGGAAGGGTAAGAAACCCAAAATGTCTTTCCTGAAAATTTAGGGTTGTGAGGTTTATGTCAAACGACCTACCTCAGAAAAACTCAAACCCAAATCCGACAAGTGTTTCTTCGTAGGATATCTCAAAACCACCGTGGGATATTACTTCTACAACCCTGAAGAGAACAAAGTTTTTGTGGCTCGAAATGGAAAATTTCTGGAAGAAAAGTTTCTCAGTTCCGGGAACACCAGAGAGGATGTAGATGTACAGGTAGTAGACGAAGAAAACATTGCACCGATTGTTGAGCCAGAAATTCAACATGAAAATGTTGAACCTCAATCAGAACCGATTGAGGAAGTGCAAACACAGGACCTTCGCAGATCCAATAGGGAAAGACAAGAACCAGATAGGTATCTTGGGTTTCTAGTCTCTCAGGATGGTGGAGACTTGAATGAACCAACATCCTATGGAGAAGCTGTGTCAGGCAGTGAGTCTGAACAATGGCAAGAAGCCATGAAGGCCGAGATGCAGTCCATGTACGACAACCAAGTATGGGGGTTGACTGATTTACCCCAGCACTGTAGAGCTGTTGGACGTAAATGGGTTTTCAAGAAGAAAACTGACATGGACGGGAATGTACACACCTTTAAGGCTAGACTGGTCACAAAAGGATTCACGCAAACTCATGGTATTGACTATGATGAAACCTTTGTTAGTAATTGTGTGCAAGTTGACAAACCATTGATTACACATCCAATGTTATAAGACACTTGAGGGTCACACCTGTGAGGACCTATAAATCGAATAAGTTAAATGAAACCCAGAAATGGAGAATTGGGATTTATAATAATCAGTTATAAATCAGTTGGGTAATTTCAGTCAGAAATCCCAAAGTTGGAGGGTTATTAATTAATTAAGTAGATTATATATTTATTAGACAAATAAATATATAATAAGATAATTTAATTAATTATAGGTAATTATCTAAAGTAATTCTTTTCTTGGAAAAAAAGAAAAAGATAATTACAAAGAGGAAACTGAATCTGAATGAAACTGTATTTTCCTCCATATAAATAAATCTTATGGGTTTAAGGAAAAATTAATCAATTTAATCCTATAATCAGTTTCCAGATAGTTTCTCAACTCTCTCTCTTTCTCTCCTATTTGGCGTCGGCTCTCCCTCCTCCTCCACAACCAGTCCGGTTTGGGTACGGGTTTCTCGTTCTGCTAGAGGAACATTCGTTGGTCGTTCATAGGTGGATTAATACTCGAGCAATCCAGGTAACTTTAGACTACTTTTATTGATTAAACTAATAAAACAATAGATTGTGGTTTCCGGGTTTCAAACCATAAAACGCTTCCGCAAAAACTCTTAGTGTTTCTTCGGATCAGATTCGGTTCGGGGATCACAGTGAAACCCAACAGTGGTATCAGAGCCACGTTTTTTTGTTTTATTTGTTTAAAGTTTATAGATCCGTTAAAAATTTGATAGCCTTTCGTATAAAAAAAATCTGATTTTTAGTTAAAAGATTTATCGTTTTATATATCGTATCGAAAACCTAACCGACGATCGGCGGTGGAACGGTGGCAGTTGGCCGACCGGACCGCCAGGCCAATCGCCGGCAAGGCTTGGCCACGAGAAATCCAACACCGGGCCGCACCACAGCTTGTGGTGGCGGCACCGGCTGCTGACCGGAAAACCACCAGGCCACGCCACCAGTTAGGTGGTGGTGGCCGAAACCCTACGATTCCAAGAAACCACCGCGGTCGCACCACCAGGTTGGTGGTGGCCGCGCCATTCGCACAAAACCTCAGCCACCAGTGTGGTGGTGATGGGTTTTTCTCGATCAAGCAAACGGTGGCAATCGACAACCGTGGTCGACAATTAAAATCGCCGGCCGCACAACAGTTGGTGGTTGCGGCGGTGGCTGGTGGAGATCGTAACGGCGGTGATGGCATAATCAGGCCATCGCCGGCTGCCATAGTGGCCACGCCAAGACGACGGTTACCGTGGCCAGACCACATCGACGCCAAGCCCAACCACCAGCGTGGTGGTGGCGGCGATTTCATAATCACCAAGCCAAACCACCAGCGTGGTGGTGGCGGCGAGTATACAATCACCGCTGTCCTTGGACAGCGGAGACGATGGCGGTGTTGATTTTGATCGCAAGTGACGGTGGTGGTGGTCAATAACCGCCTATGGGTAGCGTTGGCCGCCGCCGCCAGACCAACCACCGCTGGCTGCCTCACGGCCACGCCTAGCAGTGGTGGTGGTCAGCGAATCCAAACCACAACCACCAACCACCTTCGTGGTAGTGGTATACGGCGACATTTGAACATCGGAGGCCACACCACCGATCGGCTAAGGCAGCCACGGTGGTGGCGGCGGTTCATGTTTTTCAATCACCGCGAAGGCGATGGCGGCTGCGGTCCTTTTGCTGCTGCTGTCGTTTGCCGCTAGTGGCGGTGGTAGTGCTTTGGCGCCGTTTCCATCACAGGTGGTGGAGGGCGGTGGTGGTTCGTTCGTTTTCAACGGAGAGGGCGGCGGCGGTGGCGCTTTGGCGTTACTGTCGTGCGCCGGGTTTTTCGAATAAACACCGATCGGCCATGCCACGGTGGTGGCGGCCGATTGCTGCTGCTATCGTGGTGGTGGCGGTACTCGATGGAGGCGTTGATGGCTTTCGGAGGTGGCGGTATCGGTTGTGGAGACCGACGATCGTGGTGTTATTGTTCACGATTGCTGGACGGCGACGACGGTGGTAGCAGATTGCTATTGCGACGTCAAGGGCCGGTAGTGGGTGTGATTGTTTGATCAAACCTACTCACGCCGCAAAGCTAGTGGTAACCAGGTCTGCTCGCGCCGCGTAACTGGCATTGACCAGATCTGTTCACATCGCGAGAACGGTTGTAACCGGAGGATTTTCGCGCCGAAAAGTCAATCATCACCAGGTGGTGGTGGTGGTCGACGACGATTGGATGATCAGCAACGAGCTATCAATCGATCACAAGTCACGTTTTGGGCTTTTCATTTTAACCGGGCCCGAAACCCAGAAATCTTGGACCAAGTTTATGGCCCAAGAGGGTTAATAGGTTTTAGACCTTTTATCCACATTAATTTTGTTCGGCTATTTTTGTTTAAATAATTGTTTTAAGGTTTTATTAAACTTATATTTATCAAACTAATCATTTGATCCGTTCGATCAAATAAAGCCTGGTGTCGTGTTTGACCAGTTAGTCAAACCGTGACACAGTTTACAGGTTAATTATTTTCCCGACCAGTTTGTTCGAAGGACCCGGTTTGATATGGTTTTGGATAAAAAACGAATATTTCGTAATTTACGCTTTATAAACTAATCTTATAAGAAAATTCTTTTTCGAAATATTTATTGGTTTGTAAAACAGTTAGTTTATTAAAACCAGTTTTTACGATTAACGGCATGAAATAATTTTAAACGGATCTAAGTTTCTTTTATCGCTTTATTATATTACTTATATATAAATGCATGGTTGCTTGAAAATTGCATATGCCTATTATTAGATTTGCCAATTTAGACCCTTTTTGGAATTTTATGGGGATGCCTGCGTGCCGTTTACAACCCCTTTGTAATAATGACCATAGGTTAATATGTTAGGACATAAAATGTCCTTATATGTGAAAGTTTTATAAAGAATCATTTTAGTGTAAATAATAGAAAGGGAGGGCTTAAAGTGTAAAATGTTGTATAGATAGAGGGGCTATAGTGTAGAGGTATATATAGAGATGGAGTGGCAATTGAGAGAGTTATGAGAGTCGTATCAAGAGATTAAAGTGTGTGTAGATTTAGGTGTTTTGTACTTTCTCTCTCTTCCTCCATGGATGAATAAGATGATGGCTTCTCAATCTCTCTCTCCTCTTAATTGTTATTGATTTCTTATTCTAACAAGTGGTACCAGAGCCGGAATGGATTGGATTATCCATTTCGATCCTTAGAAATCAAGCAATTGGAGGTTTTATTTTGGATTTTTGAAGATTGGAGCAAAAATGGAGAAATTTGGATTAGAGCTTGAAGATATTGAAAATTTGATGATTTGGATCTGGATTGATGTTTGTTTGTTGATAGATTTAAGTTTTTGGTGCATAAATGTATAGATTTGATGTATTTTTAAGTAGATATTGATGAATTTTTGAGTTTTTGTTCAAAGTTCATCAATGGAGGTCATTTAATGGAGTTTTTGAGTACATATTCATATGTCTCGAGTCCAAGTTGTTATGTCTCGTGACTTAAAATAGTAAAATTCGTTCAGATCTGATGTCTCGAGACATGTCTCGAGTGTACTTTAAAGCAGAAAAAGGGTATCTCCAGTGTATTTTAAAGCAGAAAAAGCATGTCTCGAGTGTACTATGCCAGCAAGGAATGTCATCTCGAGTGTACTTTCGTGTCAGGAGCAAGTACAAGTCTTGTCTCGAGTCTCTCACATGAAGAAAACCACTCGGTCAGACCTCAAAACGCTCGGTCAGAGCATTATCCACGCGGTCAGCATCTTGAGAGTCTGGTAAGCACGCGGTCAGCACCATTTGAGTGAGTAAGTGCTCGGTCAGAGCAAAGAGGCTCGAGTCAGAGGCTCGGTCAGTGAGCGCTGACCGCTTATCTGACATCAGCATGACGTCACACTCGAGCTGTTCTCTTTCCTTCTCGAAGATCTGAGGCGCGTGTGGCGTGTGACGGTTCAGAGCACGCGTATGAGAGCGCGTCATGGCGCGTCGCTGACACAAGTCAGCTCCTTGTCGGCGCGTGTAAGTGTTTGGGAGCGCGTGCAAGAGCATTCAAGGCTGATCCAACTTTTATTTTTCTGATTCTGACAATACTGGTCCCTGTTCTCATCATGTTTGGGCATATGGTCAAGTCCAACCCCTGAATTGTTGGCTAAAATTTTTTTTCCGCTGACCGGGCAACGAAACCCCCGTATCAGGTGGTTCGAGATTAAAAGAGCTTCCTTATCAGAAATTTTTAATGGGACGATTATTTGAAGAGCTGAAATGTAATATCCAGTCAGAATTAATTTTCTGATGTGCTCCAACGATTAAATGATCAATTGAGCTTTCGAGTTTTTATTCATTTGGGCCTTATTTTTTTTATTGAGCCTTGAAGTTCAAGTTGGTCCAAGATTGATCACCAATATTTTTGTAATAATTCAGATCCAATCCAATCCAGTTCCAGTTAGCTTCAGAAATCCCTGTGCTTATCCGGCCAATTTTTCCATCTCTATTTTTTTAAAAGCCCAATAAAAGCCCGAAAATTCAAATTTTCAATTCTTGAAAATTGAATTTATTTCATTCCCTCAAATGTTCCGAATCCTTTGAAGCCAAGTCAGATTTGTAACGATTCCGAGACGGCGGTGATTGAGTGTTGTATTTGGTTGGATTTTTTCAGTCGGATGATTTCCTGCTTTCTTTTCTTCAGAATCTAGTTCTTTAGCAGTTCTCTCCCCCTCACCAGCTTCAATGAGTGTACGGTTTCTTGTGGGCGACATTGTTGTAACCACTCATTGTTGTCGTGGTTTTTGCGCTTATCAGTACTGAAGTTTTGACGGTGGTTCTTGTCATCTGACTGTTTAAGAAGATTGAATCAATTCTTGATTATTTTCTGTCTCTGAAGTTGTTTCGGAAATCGACTACAAGTAGAAAATTGAATTTCTCTCATTTCCCCGCTGATCAGATTCTTTGAAGATAAGCCGGATTTGATATTGATATTCAGACTGTGGATGATCAGATTTTGTTTTCGGTTGGATTGGTTAGACACTTGAGCTTCTGCAATCGTTTTTCTGGAGTTTTCCTTGTGGGAGCTAGACCGTTGACTGGTTTTTATCAGTGTTCTAAACTGATCACTTAGAGCGTTGAGAGCTATCCGTCAGTGTTCTGGTTCTTGTGGATGCTAGCTCTTTGAGTGCTTTCTATCATTGTTCTGGCCTGATCAACTAGAACTTTGAAAGTTTGCAATCATTGATCTGGAGTTATGGTTGTGATCTAGACGTTCGAGTGCCAATGATCATCTGTCTGATTGAAAAGGTTTAAGCAGAGTTTGGTTGTGTTTCAGTTCTGAAGGTCTTTAGGAAATCGGCTAATTTCTTGATCAGTTGAGAGATTAAAGAAGATTTGCATCTCTTTCAGTATCATCTCCTAGTTCTTTCCTGATTATGGTGCCTCAGTGATCCAAGCTCTTACAGTTGTGTACTTGTCAAGTTCAGAGTTCTTGAGGTGAAGGTTTTCTGATGACAGTCAGACTCTTTGTTCTTTGATGTCCCTGTTTCATACATCGAAGTGATTCGCACTTATTTCTATCCCACAGTGGGATGAACCAATTTGCTTGAGGGTCGGCAATTGGGTTTAGCGGCTAACTGTTTGTGCTTGAGTCCGCTGAGTCTGCTGTTCATCTGATACAGAAGTTTGAGAGCTCGTTTTAAGGGGGAGTTTGGAATATGTAACGTAGCTAAGCACTGCTAAAGTTTTCTTAAAGAAGCAGGGGGAGAAGATCAGAGATGCTTCTTTATAAAACTTTAGGGGGAGATTGTTAGGACATAAAATGTCCTTATATGTGAAAGTTTTATAAAGAATCATTTTAGTGTAAATAATAGAAAGGGAGGGCTTAAAGTGTAAAATGTTGTATAGATAGAGGGGCTATAGTGTAGAGGTATATATAGAGATGGAGTGGCAATTGAGAGAGTTATGAGAGTCGTATCAAGAGATTAAAGTGTGTGTAGATTTAGGTGTTTTGTACTTTCTCTCTCTTCCTCCATGGATGAATAAGATGATGGCTTCTCAATCTCTCTCTCCTCTTAATTGTTATTGTTTCTTATTCTAACATAATAGTCTTTTGTTTTACCAACGAAAAAGGCGAGGCCAGTCGAAGCTATGCAAGAAAAACATTTTTCTTTTTCCCGGAGTTCTAACAAGGATGTCGGAGCCAGTGGGAGCTACGCAAGGTGTTAGAGTTTTTCTAGGAAATAGGTTATTATTGGTCCTTAGGAACAAAAATTGGCAAACCTATAATTAGTTACCTTTAAACTGTGTAGTTATAATTTTTAACTGCGTGGTTGCTTATTTGTGAGATATTGCATGATAAGTAGTTTTAAATTGTAGTTTTAGAACTAGATAATATCACAAAAGGAAATAGGTTTTAAATTTTGAAAATCACCAGTTTTTCTTAAATTATTAAAAACGGTAGATTTTATTTGAAACCAGTGAAATTGTAAATAGATTGTTTAAGGGCAAGTTGACAAAATGGTCAATTTTATCAACTAGAATGCCATCAAATTAGATAGTTTTGATTAAACAAAATTCTTTTAGAACAGTTAGTTTTAAACAGCAAGAACCTTTTTTAAAACAGTTAG
This sequence comes from Centaurea solstitialis, assembly GCA_030169165.1. Taxonomy (NCBI): domain Eukaryota; kingdom Viridiplantae; phylum Streptophyta; class Magnoliopsida; order Asterales; family Asteraceae; genus Centaurea; species Centaurea solstitialis. The sequence goes on along the minus strand of CM058040.1, from coordinate 89,001,594 downwards.
TTTTAGAACAAGCGTGTGTTTGAAACAGTTGGTTTAAAACATCAGTTTAAACAATCATTTTTCAAAATTACAATTTTTCTTTAAACTGGACTATAAAAGAAAACCCCGAAAAATCATAGATCAGTAGTGCAATCCATCTAGGGGCACCTCCGGCGTAAGGTACGTGGGCATTTTGAGTGAACACACCTTGAATGTCCACGTTCAAACCGAAGCTGAAGGGGTTACATAACTCTGTGAATTATCTCCGGGTGGTACCGGCCAGAGTAAAGTGATCAGGTTCCCAAAATGGTGAGATCTATTTTGGTACTGTTAAGTTCACCGGGAGGTACCGGACCAAAATGCACTAAGAGGGACCGAAACATGTACGGATAGTTACCGTGGTTCCGAAAAGATCTAGGAGTCATATCAGTTAGATATGATTGGTAAAAGTCCTTACCTACCAAAATAAATACGGGCCTGGTGGAGCAAGAACACACCGCACATCAGGACGTATGAAATAAGGATCCTAGTCCAATAAATAGATCATTTAAGGGTTTGATATTTGTTGGAAATAAATCTATTTACAGTTGCTAAAAACCAAAAGTTTTTAAATGTGTAGATGGCAAGCACTGTTACCAGCACAAACAATCTTTCCCTCCGCTCTATCCTTGAAAAGGACAAGCTAACCGGTCCTAATTTCCTCGACTGAGAGCGCAATCTGATGATTGTGCTCAGACACGAGAGGAAATGGTATGTCCTTGAAGAGCCTCTTGGGGAGGCTCCTCCAGCAAATGCTCCGACTGCTACTAGAAATGCTCATAAGAAGCATTCAGATGATCTGCTGGATGTCGCATGTCTCATGCTTGCAACTATGAGCCCAGATCTACAAGCAGGGCTCATAAACACAAATGCTTATGACATGATCCGCCAGCTGAGGAATATGTTCCAGACACAGGCTCGTACAGAACGTTACGATGCCACAAAAGCATTTAATGAATGCAAGATGATAAAAGGGACATCAGTAAGTGACCATGTCATGAAAATGAAACGGCACTTGGATCATCTGGAGAGGCTTGGTCACCCAGTTCCGTTGCAGCTAGCAACGGATACTATACTCAATTCACTATCAGATGACTACAAGCCCTTTGTAGTCAATTACAATATGAACAACATGGAGAAGTCAATAGCAGAATTACACTCCATGCTTAAGACAGCTGAATTGAATATGGGGACCAAGAACAAGATCAAGGACGTCCTGATGGTAAGAGATGGAGGGGTGAAAAAGAAGAATGGGCATACTAGCACCAGCAAAGGAAAAGGACCAGTTCAGGCCGTCCAGAGTGCACCCAAGAAAGGCAAAGGCAAGGGCAAGGGAAAAAAGGTCAAGCCAAATAAAGCTAGGACCGAAAATCGCTGCTTCACATGCAATGAGGTCGATCACTGGAGGCAAAACTGCCCAAAGCGTCATGAAACAGGTATGTAAACCTCAGATATTTATGATTGCTTTAATTTGTCACTTTTTACTTGTTAGTTTACAAGTATACTGATACCTAGAGCAAATGACTATTGCAGGTGGTCAGAAGTGAGATGCCCAGGAGTTGCAAGGATCAAGATAAAAAGTTCATTTTAGATATTTTCCTTCAAGACATTCTTTATTACTTTAAATAGTTATTTTTGGTTTATGGCTACATTTTTATGATTTATTGAATGATTTTAAATTTTATAAGATATTGTCTTGAATAAATGTCTGTTATGCATGAAGTTTTAAATCTAACAAAAGTCAAGTTTTGACTTGATCCTAGATATTGCCTATTATGGTTACTTCAATAGTTTTTAATTAAACTGAAGTAATTTATATGAAAACTGTCAAAAACACATGAAATACTCCAGGAATGTGTTTTTAAGAATAAAACATTTTATGAGTAAAAGATTATGAAATAATTTTTGTGATCAGGTTTAAATGTTTAAAAGAGAATCTAGGATATTAACTCAGACAGCGTTAATAACAATATTTATAAAACTAGGAAAATTCCAAATTTTGGAAATAGGATTTGACAAAATCCAGTTAAGTTTTATAAATAGAATTCTCAAGTTCATTACTTAAAATAGAATTGACTAATCAAAGGCTTTGATTAAGTCAATAGTAAATTTTGAGTAATAGTTGGTTTTCATATAGGCTAGTGGGAGCCCAGTTTATTCTTTATCTAGTTTAAGATAAAGAATGAAAGATATCTTTATTGATTCATTATATCTCAGAATTTATAATCCAGGAAGGATAAGAGTTCATAAGATACCTTACAGTCAAAGGATAAAAGTTTCAAAGTGTTTGAAACAAGTGTCTGTAAATCAATAATTAAAATATTGAAATAATCAATAAAGATAGAGTTCCAGTAAATGTACCAGCATAGTAAATGGAATCTGATTTCAGGTAGAAATCATTCATCTACACAGCAACTAAGGAAAGTTGCAGTTTAATTTTACATATTCAGAAAAGAACTAGGAGTTATTCCAGGTCTCCAAGTTCAGGGAATATGATAAAATAAAAGACTAATTTTTGTTTAAATGCTTGCAAAAACAATAATTAGCATAATCAAGTGAATTGTATCAGTAAATACAAACTTACATTATTTGGTTGTCACTTTGATTAAAATGGTAAACTTTAATCAAAGGGTTTAAACTGAAGATAGGTGATACTTCATTTTAGATCAGTATTTAACAAACGTTAAATAGATATTATGAAAGTTATTAAGAAAAGTCATTGATTTTGTTATTATTACAGCATGTAGTATGGACTATACAAAATTAATTTCTTTATCACTTTTATATTTTGCATGTTTTATAATCCAGGAATGAAACCAGTTTTCATTCGAAACTTGTCCGTGACAACTTATCATTGTGGGAACATGATAGGGTGTTAAAGTCATTGTAAACTTCTGGGTAGTTATGATCAGTTGTTGAATAACAGCTACAAGTGTTGTAGACCAAAAGTTGCACAATATTTGATAGAGTAGCAAATATCGGACGTGATCCACGGTTGAGATTACTTCTTGGAAACTGTCATAAGTAAGTCTCACAGTGGTTGTCCCTATCACCTGAAGTATCTGGTTTAATGTCATGAGGACTACTGAATACTTAGTGCACTCAACCGCTACGCCGTAACAGGGTGGCTATAAAGGGCGTAACTAGATTCAGCGGAAGCCGTGGTATTAAGTGCAGATATGCAAGATGGGATTTGCACCTTTTCTCTGAAGAGAGATATTTCTGGGCCCTTCTTGACTGACTGAATACACTGATAAAGTGCATGGCCATGCCCAAACGAACTGATTAGTTCTTTGTCGTTTACCTATCAGTAGAGGTCGGATAGTCAAGAAACATAATCTTGAGTATTTAGAGTTGACTTATTCCAAGCTCATACTCACAGATGAAATATCGTGATGCAAAGGGAAAAGCCAAAATATACCCAATTTATGAACAATAGATTCATAGATGTTATTTCCTTACGGAAAGTTTATCACCTGTCTGGGTATAAGAGTTCTTGTAACCTGGTTAGCCTAAGTGCCTGTCTAGGGGCCTCCTTAGGTCCGTGTGGTCAAGGCGGTATTGCCAACTTGCACAAGTGGGAGTCTGTTAGTAATTGTGTGCAAGTTGACAAACCAGTGATTACTCATCCAATGTTATAAGACATTTGAGAGTCACACCTGTGAGGACCTATAAATCGAATAAGTTAAATGAAACCCAGAAATGGAGAATTGGGATTTATAATGATCAATTATAAATCAGTTGGGTAATTTCAGTCAGAAATCCCAAAGTTTGAGGGTTATTAATTAATTAAGTAGATTATATATTTATTAGACAAATAAATATATAATAAGATAATTTAATTAATTATAGGTAATTATCTAAAGTAATTCTTTTCTTGGAAGAAAAGAAAAAGATAATTACAAAGAGGAAACTGAATCTGAATGAAACTGTATTTTCCTCCATATAAATAAATCTTATGGGTTTAAGGAAAAATCAATCAATTTAATCCTATAATCAGTTTCCAGATAGTTTCTCAACTCTCTCTCTTTCTCTCCTATTTGGCGTCGGCTCTCCCTCCTCCTCCACAACCAGTTCGGTTTGGGTACGGGTTTCTCGTTCTGCTAGAGGAACATTCGTTGGTCGTTCATAGGTGGATTAATACTCGAGCAATCCAGGTAACTTTAGACTACTTTTATTGATTAAACTAATAAAACAATAGATTGTGGTTTCCGGGTTTCAAACCATAAAACGCTTCCGCAAAAACTCTTAGTGTTTCTTCGGATCAGACTCGGTTCGGGGATCACAGTGAAACCCCAACAACCTTTTCACCAGTAGCCATGTTAAAGTCAATAAGGATTCTAATGGCCATTTCAGCGTACTTTAATTACGAGATTTGGCAAATGGACGTCAAGACAGCCTTTCTGAATGGAAAGTTAACAGAAGACGTCTATATGGAACAACCAGAAGGATTTGAAGATCCTGAGAATCCTAATAAAGTTTGTAAACTGCTAAAATCCATTTATTAAAGCAAGCATCTCGAAGCTGGAACTTACATTTTGATGAACGAATCAAAGAGTTTGGTTTCGCGAAAAGTGAGTTCGAGGCGTGTGTTTACACTAAGTTCAGTGGGAGCATAGTAACTGATGCGCTAATTATCATACATAAAAAGCGTAACAAGTTTTAACCTCTAATGCCTAGTCACTGTCTTACCACATATACAGGCAAGCGTACCTGATCGTGAATAATATAGTGTAGGAAAGTCCAGGTATCGTATCTACCACTGGGAACGGTCAAGTTATCGTAGATTATTAATCTAAATCAGTTTAATTAACCTAAAGCTTTTGGGGGGTTTTTATGAAAAAGGTTTTAATACTAAAAAACAACTAAATTAACTATGAACTAAGAAAGCGATTAAAAAGATTAACTAAGAACTATATGAAAGAAAACAGTAGCACTTATCATGGTATAGTGAATCCCCAAGTGGATGATTTAAATAGGCCAAAGGTATGGTTGTTTTGGTTATTGTAGGAATTTAAGTCTAGGACACCCTAACATGTAGTGATTATGGTCTTTAACTAGGTCTTGGTCCTCCTAGCTCCAATACTTAGGTCGTTTGTCAGACAATCTAGTACCGGAAACCGATCCTAATTCTATTGTATGGTTTTCTACCTCCAGGTCACTCTCGGTCCAAGTAACCACTTAACACAACTCTCTTGGTCAAAGGGTAGGTTAAGGTAGGTTGATTATCCTATCGGAGTCTATCTACTTTGGTCAGGACAGATACACCCAACCAATGAGTTCAAATAACCAAACAACAATAATCAGAACGGAACCATAACACACATTCAATCAACCAAACACAAACCAATAAACATTAATTATAAAATCATCATCCAAATGGTTCATCGACCATGACAAGTACCACTATTAAAAGAATACTCACTAATCATAATGAAAACAGAAAACATGATAGTAGACATGATACCGACAATACAACGACGGATGATCAAAGATCGAACCCCGCAGCGTATCGGCACCACTCTGACTTTCACTCTCGTCTCTGCTTCGTATCCCCGTATATGCGTATATGTGAGTATGTATATATCTTTTGAACTGAATGAGGAGGCTGGTATTTAAAAGAAAACGTCCAGGGCCCATTTGGCGATCGCTAGACTGCTGGTTTCGCGGCGCCAAGCACTTAGATCAAACCTGGTCTTCATCTTTGTCGAACTTGGCGGCGCCAGATCTTGGATTTCGCGGACGCCAGATGGCTACTGGATTGATGTTGCACATTTTTCACGTTTTCTCGCCTTTTTTCGTACTTTATCGTTCCACGGCCTCCAAATCCTACATAAACAATAATAACCTCATTTGGTGAGTGAAATGATTAGAAATGGGTGAGAAATGGGGTAAAGTCATACAATTAAGCTCAACCAAAACATGTATAATTTTGGTGTTATCAGTAACCTTCTTGGTCTTGTACGTAGACGACATTCTACTCATAGGAAACGATGTACCAACTTTACAGGGTGTAAAGAGTTGGTTAAGCAAATGTTTCCAGATGAAAGACCTTGGAGAAGCCGCTTATATACTTGGCATAAAGATCTACAGAAATAGATCTAAGTGGCTTATCGGACTTAGCCAAAGTACGTACATTGACAAAATCCTGAAGAAATTCAGGATGGATGAATCCAAGAAAGGACTTATCCCGATGCAACATGGCATAGTGTTAAGTAAAACACAGTGTCCTGTTTCTAGTCAAGATCAAGACAAGATGAAATCGGTTCCATATGCATCAGCAATTGGATCGATTATGTATGCCATGTTATGTACTAGGCCCGATGTTGCTTACTCAGTAAGTGTTACGAGCAGATATCAACAGAATCCAGGGAAACCTCATTGGGTGGTTGTCAAGAACATTCTCAAGTACCTGAGAAGAACGAAAGATATGTTCTTGGTCTTTGGAGGTTTTGAGGATGAAATTAGTGTCATCGGATATTCTGACGTTAGTTTCCAGACCGACAGAGATGATTTCAAATCACAGTCAGGGTACGTCTTTACCCTAAACGGATGTGCGATCTCGTGGAAGAGCTCGAAGCAGGATACGATTGCAGATTCAACTACAGAAGCAGAGTACATTGCAGCATCTGATGCGGCAAAGGAAGCTGCCTGGCTGAGGAATTTTCTAACGGATCTAAGAGTCGTTGCCAGTGTCTCTAGACCGATCGATATATTCTATGACAACTCGGGAGCCGTGGCGCAAGCAAAGGAGCCCAGAGAACATCACAAGTCAAGACAGTGCTCAGAAAGTATCACCTCATCCGAGAGATCATTGGAAGAGGAGATGTAAGGATATGCAAGATTCCGACGGAAGACAATGTCGCAGATCCACTGACAAAGCCGCTAGCAAGGGTGAAGCATGAGGCTCATGCAAATTCCATTGGGATGTAGTACCTGGACACCAGTAGCTAGTTTTAGTTTATTATTATTACAGTAGTTTAATTTTGAGACATTAGATCATGTAAAGTTTTATTTCACAGTGTGATTGAAATATTGGAGGTTTTAAGTTCATGATTGTTTCAAAAGTTAAACTATTTTTGCATATTTAATGTATCCATGATTTATGCAAAGTCTTGCAATAAAATCTAAATTTCCGTAGTGTAACACCCGCAATTTTCGGTTGTAAAAATCGACTCTTTGATAGAAATTTGGAAAATAGAACTTTGGGTCAAATTCCTATATTTTATGGTTTAGAATGGTAGAGAATTCAATTACGAATCCAACGGTTCTTTCGGAATCGAAAACGGAGCTATAACGAAGAAGTTATGGCCGAAACAAAATACCACGGAAAACGCTCAGGTGCTAGCGATCGCTAGCTATCACCCCTAGCGATCGCTAGGTAGGATTTCCCCCACTTCTGTTCCAGCTCGCGACCATATTCCGATAGTGAGCACCCGAGGCTAGCGACCGCTAGCATGCACACCTAGCGATCGCTAGGTGTGCTGCAGCAAGGGGATTTCGGGTTTAAAACCCTTCTTTCTTCTTTCACTCATAACTTTCTCATTTCTCCTCCTTTTGAGCTGATTCTTTTTGCTATGTTCTTCTCTCTCAAAGCTCTTCAAGATCCCATTAATGGATTGATGGTTAAAGCAACAAGATTTGGAAGTTAATCATCATCATCTTCATCTTATTCACCTCACTTTCCACCTCCATTGTTGCTAGTTTGGAGTTCTTCAAGATCTAGGGTTTCCTACCCAATACTTGGCTAGGTAAGCTTATCTAAACCACTTGAGGTTTGTTAATCTACATAATAGGAGTTATGAAACTAACCTAAGGTTTGATTGCTTGATTTTAGGTTGTTCACACATTTGACCTAAATCTTGGATTTGGGGGTTTTGGGTATAAACCCTCAAGGTGAGTCTCTACATGGTTTTTAAAGTATAGATCTAGTTTTATACGTCGTAGATCTAGAACTAATCTAAGGTTTTAACTCCTTATCAGTTTAGGTGTTCACCCGAGCTTTAAGCTAGGGTTTTGGTGAAAAATTGGGGCTTTCGACTTTACAAGCCCGAGGTGAGTTGCTAAAACCGTTTTGTTAAAACTGAGAGCACATCATCTTGTTTGATAATGCGAGTCTTGCTTGATAATTGTGGATAAATATGATTTTGAATAAAATGCATAAACTTCTAGGTTGAGATTGCCATGAAATGAATAAATGAAGATCCTCGTATGTATGGCTTAACTTGGATTATTGTGTTTATGGAATAGATCATCGTATGCCACCAATGCATGATTTAGACCCATGAAAATATGTGGCGAATGTATTTGTAAGAAATACGTGTTATTATGAATGCCATGGAATGATGCGAAGGAATTGAATTCCGAGCATGTTGATTTATATGAAATGAATGAAAGTAATTGAGACTTTCGATAATGCATGAATTGTAAACTAAATGTTATGGGGCACCGCTAGTCAAAAGGCGGGATGCTATTGGCCACTAGTCAAAGAGTGGGCCGGGATGTCACTAGTCAAAAGGTGAGTACCCATGTTTTACAAAACATAATTGGATAATGTGACACTAGTCAAAAGGTGTACATTGGGCCGTTTTTGAAATGATATTGTTTTAAAGTGGCACTAGTCAAAAGGTGTACACTTTCAAGTTTACACGAGTACGACTCAGTCTTGGGTGGCACTAGTCAAAAGGTGTGCACCTATGTCCCTCGCCATTCGTGTGGCCGCGAATGTGCCTGGCCTCTGAGGTTGCCTATTCGAGTCTTCGTAGGAGGACGACAACGGGGTGTCTCGACTCTGAGGTGTAACTTGCTTGGTGAAGGTGGGTCGCTCCCACGGTCTTCAAAGATAAAAGATAAACCGGTTTAATGTGATGCATTTTGTTGTTAATGCACTTTCATACATCTTACGTGTCTTAACATGCTTTTATATGTATGATGTTTATTTGATACAACTCACTAGGCTCCTTTAGCCTAACACTTGCTTGGTGTCGATGTGTCTCTCAGGTACAAGGGACGTCGTTCCTAAGTAGGTGCCGGAGTTAAGAGTGAGCTTTGGGGGACGTGTGAAGAGTCTGGTCCCTTTAGACCGCGTAAGCTTTGATAGATTGACAACCCTTTTTGTAGTCTCTTCCCTAGATAGGATTGAGACTAAATGGTTGTTACACTATTTATTTAGATTACAAACATTGTAATTACATACTACTATTATACCCCTGATTTTGGGAAGAGCTCACGCCTTGGCGTAGATTGTATACCACCTTTTGTGAAATTTAAAAGTTTTTGTTCGCCCTGATTTTTAGGGTGTTACACGTAGCCACTTATTGAAATGGGAATTTCAATGGGGAGTTTAACGCTATTATAAATACTTGATGATTTATTTAAAGTAAAGAATAAAAGCACAAGTGATGTGACCAAGTATTTATAGATACTCATTAGAGTGTTTGAGTATTGGAAGTGACCAGTTTCAAGTCTGCTTCATGGAGCCTCAGTCATAAGCACTGACTTGATGATAGGTTGTCCTTAGATCTGAGATATTTGGTTTGGGAACATGAGGACTACTGTACTCTTAGCACGTTCTAACGCTGCACCGTAACAGGGCAGCCATACGGGACGTGACTAGATACAGCGGAAGCCGTGGATCCAAATGCAGATAATCAAGAAGGTATTTGCACCTCTGCTATAGAGAGATATTTCCGGGCCCCTTGACGATTGAGATTTGCAGAAAACGTGTGGCTCGGATAGAATAACAATTGTTATTTAGTAATATCCGTTACTGCAGGCAATCGAAATCAGAGTCAAGAAATACTTGAATTCGAGAAATGAATCATCCACTCCATGTCTCAAATTCATTTTAGAAATATCGCGTGCAAAAGGAATGAACCCGTGTACAAATTCAAGCGTGAATTGTATCTCTGGATATAAGAGATCTTATAACCTGGTAAACCTAAGTGGCTGGCTAGGGACCTCCTTAGGCTAATGGTAACAGTACAGTTACATGTCTGGCACAAGTGGGAGTCTGTAAGGATTATGTGCAAGACAGTAACAGAGGATTACCGTGTCCAATGTTATAAGACACTAGTAGGTCACACCGCTGCACACCTAATTAAGAATATTTGTGTGTGAGAAATAATTAAGAAGAGAATGAAATAAATAATAAGTTAATTATTTATTTGATTAATTAATCAGTTAAATTAATTAATTAAGGAATTAATTAATGAAATAATTATAAAGGAATTATAATCAGATACAATCACTGCCTTATTTATCTCTATAAATAAAGGCTTAAGGTGATTTATCAGTTGATTTTTATTTTTTCCTCTGAAAATTACTCTCTCTCTCTCTCCTTACTGCCGCCGCCGGCCTCCTCTCACACACAACGACCGGAGCGTTTTTCCGATCAGTCACAATGGTCTAGCAACCCTCTCACGTGGTGCCAGTAGCGGTGTACCCCCTGCTTGCGTTTCAGAGTTTTTGTAGAAAAGTAAACCATCTAAAACATCATTTTTGTATCTGTAAGGTTTAGGTTGGGTCCTCAATTGGGAATCAGGTTTTGTTTATCCGTTGCGTTTGTTTTATCACCGGTTCCCAACAGTTTTTGCTTCTTAGGCTACACGCACCCGTGTGTTGGGCGCACAGCGGGTTCCATCGGCTAAGCCCGCCGAGTTCAGCGGGTCGGGTGCGCGAGTTCTTCAAGCCGGCGGGTTGGGAGCTAATTGGGTTGGGAGAGCCGTTGGCAAACGGCTCTCTCCCAACGTATATATATATATATATATATATATATATTTTTTCTTTTTTTTCTTTTTCATTTAATACCTTCTATATATATATCCCCTCCATACACAACATATACACATACCCAACCAAATATCTTACACAAATTTCTTCATCCTCCAACCAAATTTCTTACACAAAACAACCATGAATCCAAACACGTCGGTACGAGGAAGAGGTCGTGGTGCCGGTGGTTCGCGAGGTGGTTCACGAGGAAGAGGTTCGAGAGGTGGCGGTGGTTCGGGAGGTGCCGGTCCGTCGGGAGGTGCCGGTGGGTCGGGATTCGGTGGTGGGTCGGCATTCGTCGATTACGTGAACCACGAACCGTATATACCGCAATTTGATGCTCAACAACAACCGCCGTTTATACCACATTTTGATACACAAAACGCCGGTTACGGAACCGGTTATGCGCCAAATTTCTTTCCTTACCCTCCAAATTACTTTCCCACCCAATTTTTTAATACGACCTTTCCCACCCACTACGGGACATCCGGTGTCAATACGGATTATAACCGCGGAAATACGGGTTACCCCGATTTCGTACCCCGTGAAACGGCCTCGGGTTCCGATTCAAGCGAAACACATTCGTATGTTCCGGAAACCCAACGGTTGCCAACCGAAGGTTCCGCTTCACCTGAGGCCGAACCCGAGCTTTTCCCCGAAAAACCGAAACAAACCTTCCCCACCAGCGCAACTGCAAAAAAATGGACACCCGAGGAGGAAGTAGCGTTATCCCAGGCGTGGATTAACGAGTCCGAGAACCCCGCATCCGGTAACGCGCAAAGATCTAGTAAATTTATTCGTTAATTTGTTAAGTTATTCGTTTATTTGTTCGTTAATTTATTCATTATAATTTTTTCATTTGAATTTCATTTGTAGTTCATTTTGGAAGTCATCGAGCGGTCGTTACGCCCGACTTGGGGTCGCCCCGTACAGAACCCACCACCAACCGACTGCAAAATGGAAGGCCATGAACAAAAAAATCATGGCCTTCAACGGAATATACAACCAAGTAATGAACAACCGGCCTAGCGGAGAAAGCGACGTCAACCTTCTAAAAAAGGTTCGTTCCCAATACCAAATGACGGAGGGCGGTGCTTTCCCCTTCGAAAACTGTTGGGAGATAGTCCGTCACAGCCCTAAATGGGCTGCAGTTCCGTTAATCTTCGATGGGTCTTCGTCTCGCTCAACAAAACGTACTCGCACGTCCGGGTCTTCCAACGCTCACTTTGGTCAAGATTCCGACGAGGTCGAGGTTCCGCCACCTAAACGACCCGTAGGTCGGGGCAAGGCGAAAAAGGCCCTTAGAGGGGGCCAATCTTCCACCCCCACGACCGAACTGTATGAGTCGTGGGACCGCAATTTGGCGGAAAAAATGGACTACAAGATGAAAAAACTTGAACTCGATAAGCAAATTGCGGACCTCGAAGAAAAAAAACTCCATGTCCAACTATATGCGCAATACGAGCAAGACTGGTTGTTCTGCAAAACCCCGCATGACCACCTTTCGGGTTTGGAGTTGGAAGCCGTGTTGCAAAAAAAGGCTGTACTAAGAGCGAGACACGACTTCAAGTTTTAGTTTATTTATTTTCGTAATTTTTTTAGTTTACTTAATTTTAGTTTAGTTAATTATGTAACTTTTATTAATATTAGAATTTTTAACTTATTTTTAACAATATTATTTATTTAATTATATTATTTAAATAAATAAAATAAATAAAATAAATTGAAAAGTGAGAGGGTTGGGAGGGTGGGGTGTGTGTTGTAGAGGGTTATGGGAGGGTAAAGAGAGGGTTGACCAAAAGCTGATGTGGCAGCTGATGTGGCATTCAAAAAGTGAGTGGGTTGATTGGGTTCAGTGGGTTGGGTGCAGGTAGCCTTATCGTCTCTGCTTTCTTTCCGTTATTGTTTCTGCAGTCTTGTATCTTGGTGATTTTTGGTTGTTTATAATATGTTGCCTCTAAGGCCATCCTTAATGGCAACCGGTACCACATCGGTACCACCCCCTTACCATCGGCTACACCATTGTGGATGGGGGGTATGGTGCCGGTAGTGGTACCAATCGGCACCCACACACCGGTTGAAGAAAAGCAATACCCACCCCCCACCCCCCACCCCCCCCTCTCTCTATTTCTCTCTTCTTTCTCTCTCTACCTTTTTTAATTTTCCTTTTTTTTAATCAATTAATTAGAGGGGTATGGTATGGTTAAGGATGGATTGGTATGGTGTTGGTAAGGTGTTGGTAAAGCTGATGTGACGCTGATGTGGCAGCAAAAATGAGAGGTATGAGGGGTATGGCTAAGGATGGCCTAAGAGAAAAGGGGTGTGAAGTTTTTGTTTAACATTGTATTAGGGAAGATAATGAGTTTTTGTCTTATGCTATAAATGCTATTGTTTAACCATATAAATGCTGTTGATGACATCTCGTTTTTCCACAAAAAAATAGTCATAATGCATCATGATTTATTGATATACATCAAGAATAGATTTCTAAAATTACTTGGTTTGGGTTAAAGAAAAAAATCAAATCGACACATAAAAAATATCACAACATGACAAATGATATATAAATAAATAAATGTGATTAGTGTTTTAAACTGATATTCAAAAATTTTGTATTGTTTAAATTCAAATACAAGGGTTAAACATACACATGAATAACTAACTTAAGCTTATGGTTGTAATTATTTTAAGATCGTACAAACATTATAATATTTGATGATTAAATTTTGACACAAAGTCTAGATTCGAGCACACACATAATTGATAGGCCCACGATGCATTTTTATCGAGAGCGACTTGGAACCTATAAAGTTGTCAAAATCACCTTTACAAACTATATTATTTTGATATTTTTCTATATGACATTTTATGCCCTTATATCTAAAATAAATGAAAAATGATTGATAAAAATGGACTAATATGCTTTCAAAAAATTTCTTAAAGGTAAAAAACCAAATGAAACCAAACTAATATGCTTTCTTCATCGCTCGTAAACCTTATACTGTTCAATCCCCTATCACCGAACGACATCCCTTCCCTCGTCACTCCTAGCCGCTCTATCATTGTATGGTCTTTATCATTGTCGTTGCCTCCTACCATTGATCTCTCTATTTTTACTATGTTTTTTTGTCTTTCGATTCTTTATCTTTTCCACCAATGTAGCAGAGTACTATAGACACATTAAAAAGAGAGAGAGAATCGAAACAACAAATTAAATCAATTTCAAGGCCTAACACCAGTGATGAGGAATAAAGAACAAACAACAATAAGGCGATGAATAGGGGTGCCAATTTTCGACACGACCCGCCAACCCGGCATGACATGACAAGAAAATAAACGGATTTGGGTTGAGGTTTTTAACCCGCCAACCCGCCAATTTTATGGGTCGTGTACGGGTTGACCCGCGAACCCGTTTAAATTTAAATTAATTATTTTTTTATATAAAAAAATCAATTTTTAACCTACTTAAGCTCCTAAAGCTAAAATGCCAAATAACCCTATCCGCTTTCAGTTTTAATCGTCCAATTGACTCCAGACTCTCGCTTCCAACTCCAAGTTTAATCGCTATTGCCGATAACATCCAGCGCCGTGTATTTTGAACTTTAAACTTGTTTTATTTGAACTTGGTTGTATTTGGTTGATTTTGAACTTGGTTGTATTTGGTTGCTTTTGAACTTATTATATTTGGACTTTGTTTTTATTTAAATTGTATGAACTTTGAACTTTGACCCGTCAATCGGTTTATGACCCTACCAACCCGTTTATGACCCGCTAACACGCCATTGACTCGCCAACCCGCCAACTCGTGACACGACCCGCCACGTGTAAGGGTTGAAGAACTCGACACGATTAGCTAAATGGGTCGTGTTACGGGTTGAAGTTTTTGACCTGCCAACCCGTCAATTGCCACCCTTAGCGATGAAGGACAGTGATAGGAAACCATGCCATTGGGTGCGAGGGATTTAAATGACGTAAGATTAACCGTCAGTTAAACCAATTCACATTACTTTACTGTAAAACATTTCTAACCTCCTACACATAGCCTTTTTTTAAGATAAGAAAATGTAAATAATCATATTTTGTTGTTGAAATGTTCAAGAATTTTTTATCATTAAAATTTTCAGATCACTCAAAATGAAAAAAAGAATAGTAATTAATTTATCGAAAAGATCAAATGAGTCAATCCTTCAATATTAATAATTCATTACATTTACTTTTGCCTGAATCCTTATTAATAATAACTACTACGTTTTCCGTGCGTTATGCAGTATGAAATATCTTTTAAAGAAATAGTTGTTCAGATTCAGATAAAACGTAATTTTTCGATAAATAATTAATAATATCTAAATTAAAATGAATAACATTTTGCATAAGTTGTATGTTTTCCTATATTTATAATCGTTTCTTGTAACAAAAAGTTTAAGCCGTATTGTTTATAACTTTGTTGTTATTTTTTTAAATAGTCAAATGACATGTCATATAACAATGTCACTATTATTGTTATAAAATGTTCGGTTAAAGTTAGCCAACCTTATGACTTGCAACAATTTGACATCTAAAGATAATTAGCCAAAATAAACCAATAATTGTTTGGTGCATCGACCAAAATGATCCAACAATGTTCGCTTAGATGATCGACCAATAATAATCACCTCTCATGAATTTTCACAAATGTTTCATTACTTCATTTATATACCAATAATTCATTGTCAAGTTTTTATCTTTCTATCAACGTGGGATATCGCAAACTCATCTATAATTCACGTGAGCTTAGAGTATCGTCCAAGATGAGCCAACTTTATGAGTTATCACAAAGTCAACTCAACCTTCATTTTTATATACTTAAATCATTGTCAATCTTCTGTGTTTCCATCAATATGGGATACACAATGCTCATCTACAATTCAAGAAATGAGGAAGTTTCAAAGTTCTTATTTTTTAGGATGTTATCTCATTTTTTTAATCGATTTTCCTTTTAGATATATAGGTATAGATTTAAACTTTTAGGTTAGACAAAATGAGCCAACATATTAGTTTTGAAGCTCAACCAAAATGAGCCAACAATGTAAGTTTAAGATCGGTTAAGATGAGCCAACCCCATGAGTTGTCACAAAGGCATCTCCACCACCTCCATTTATATACACAATTTAGTGTTACTCTTTTGTGTCTCCACCAATATGGGATACACAACACTAACTACAATTTAAGAAATGAGGAATATAGATATAGATATAGATAGATTAGGTGAAAAAAGAAAAACCTTGATTGAAATTTCTCCTTGATTGATGAAAAATTTCATATGTATATACATACATATAAACTTTTTTTTTTTGGAAGAGGTATCCTAGACCACATTGGGCCTAGACTAATCCTCGGCAATTTTGGTCCGAAGCCCGACTGCTAAAGCATGCAGCCCGGGGTCGAAGCCCCCGTACCTCCAGAATGCGTTCCCCAGGTTCGACCCCGTACCTCCAGAATGCGTCCCCCAGGTTCGACCCCGTACCTCCAGAATGCGTCCTCCAGGGCTCGAACTCAGGTTCACCACTATGTAGTGCCCAAGCCTTACCACTAGGCTAACACTCATTTGGTAGTTTTACATACATACATATAAACTTGGGTTTAACTATATTTAGCTTAACACCATTTCACATCTAATGGACATCAATCAACTCTTTATATACACACATTCACTTATCAAAGTTACATTCTACTACCAATGTGGGACAACCTAAACAACAAAGCTAAATCTTAAAAAATAATTCAAAATTAGGAGAAAAAAGATAAATGTAAATGGAGGCATCTCATGATGCCCCCTAAGGGTGCGTTTGGTGCACTGGACAGGGTGGGACAGGACATGACAGGACAACTCTATCCCGCGTTTGGCGCGCCCAAACCTTGGACTAAGTAGAACACACTAGCACAAGACATGGGACAAGTGTGTCCACCCCCTACCCATGGAGATAAGTGGAACAAGGAACTTATTGACCAAAATACCCCTAATATCCCTTCTTCTTTTCTTCAGCCTCGAACTCCCTCTCCTCTTCGGGCGACGTCTGAAGTTGGGCAACCTCTGCCTCCCACTCTCCGGCAACCCCACCTTTCCTCCCCCACCGTTCGTCCCTCACCTCACCCTCATCTTTCCTCTCTCACTTCTCACCTCTCGTCGTCGACCTTACCTCTCGCCGTCGCCGCTGTCTCCTTCACACCTCGTTGTCACCGTCGTCTCCTTCACCCCTCACCGTCGCCATCGTCTCCCTCACTCTTCGCCCCCGTCGCTAACGTCACCTCTGGACCTTGCCGCTGCCATCGACCTTACCTCTGGACCTCGCCGCCCTGTCGACCTCACCTCTGATAATCGATTTTTTGTTTGTGAATCTGATAATTGATTTTGTGAATCGATTTGGTTAATGGTTTTGCTGGTTTTTGTTCATGATTTTGGTTCATGTGGTTGATATTTTGGTTCATGTGGTTCTTGATTTGGTTCAAACATCGATTTGGCATCAAAGATAATGTCCTGTTTAATAATGTCTTACCAAACACTGGACACCTATCCTGTCTCATCCTGTCTTGTCACGTCTGCATACCAAACGTACCCTAAGTAACCTCAAGGTTTTCCTTTTAAATATATATATAGATAATATCCTGGTTAAACTTGTTAAAAGTATTAAAATAGTAATTAAAAATAAAATGAAGGTGTAATGAAGATTGATTATTGGGGGTGAAGGTGAAGCATATATTTGTAAAAAGTGGACTTTCTTTCAGCGTCATTTCGTCTAGATTCTCTCACCATCTGTTTCGATAAGAACCCACCCTTTCTCTTCTCTCTCTCTCTTTCTCTCAAATATCTTCTTCTTCTTCTTCTTCTTCTCTCATCTACTTCTCTCCCTTTACGCGGCTTTTCATCCAACAGGTTCATCTTCATATCTTCATTATTATTGCATACATAATTCTTCATTAAAGATGCCTGATTTCTATCAGATCGCAATATTGCTAGTTTTTCTTTACTTTAACCTGCTGATTTTGACTAATCGTCACTTTATTTCTCTATGCTCTGCTTTGATCTAAGTTTATGTTTCGACTTTATTTGTTTTGGAGATATCTATTGATTTTGCTTCTTTAGGATTTAGCTAATAGCTACTAGTTGTTGTTGTTTTTTTTACTCAATTAGTGTTTATCTTTTTTTATTTATTTATATTCCCCTTTGCTGATTTGGTGCCCTAATTTTGACATACGATGCTATTTTTGTTGGCTTTTGTATGGTTTCTTGAATTATGATTTTGACTATTTTGATGGATTATGGAAGAGTTCTGGTCTTATTCATTGGTTATTTATCCTGTGTTTGTTTATCTTCTTCAATTATGAAAGCTTTATTTAATCTTCTGTGTTGAGTCTACAAATTTTGAGATTGGTAGTGGAATTCTGTTTTCCTTTTTTCAGATTTAGATTCTTGTTTTGTTTCTAGCTTCACCAAAGCTACCATTTAATCATCAATATCACAGGATCTTGCTTGTGAATGTCCTGGTTTTCCCTAGAACTAGGCTCTTCGCCTCTTTCGTATCGTGATCAGAATGGAGACATCCCACCAAGGGAATACTTCATTCTTAGCACCATTATAAGGCGTATGGACATTATTTAATGCCTCCAATTTTGGCTTAAGTGTCCTTAGTCTATAAGGTAGTTTTCTTGTAATTTTGTATGGAGCTCTTGGATTTTAACATCTATGGACCCAATTCTGTAAAAAATTGGGTGTCTGCAGTATATTTTCTGTATGAGTTATTATAGAAGCAGTTAATCTTCATTCTTTATTATGTGCTACCGAGATTCATGGTAATGGCCATGGATGTAGTCGAATTGGTGAACCAAGTAAATATTGTTATATTGTGTTCAATTTTTTGTTTCTTGCAATTTGCTATTTGTGTGCTTGTGATTGTTATACAACAAAAAAAGGAGATGCCTTACGGAATCTTCCTTACAATGGATATAAAATTACTTCGTCTTCAATTAAGGTAGAGAGATCACCAAATGGCATATCGAAAGTCTGCTTTTGTATATCACCCTCTGTATCTTTCATGTGTTGACTATTGTGCTTTATCTTGGAGATGATTTGTTATTATTTTACTCTTTGAGCATCATTTTTAGCTACAATTGTCTGTCATCATGTACCCCTATCACCTGAACCGTAACAGTTGTACATTGCAAAAGGCACCATGATCTGACCCTTCTATTCTTTTAGTTGTTTATTCACTTTAAGTTCTATTTTATACATGTAATGACATTTATATGTGAATACGTTTTAGTTTCTTATTGTACTGTACAATAATCATTATATTGTTCAAGTTAAAGGGGAAACAGAGGGGCTTGCAGTATACAAATGTATTCTAAACATTACATGACTTTAGTTTCTTATTCTAGTGTAGGTATAATGATTAAATTGTTCAAAGTTAAGGAGAAACAGAGGGAACTTGCTGAAAATTCTAATGGGAAGCCTCCAGTTAAGAAGCAAAGTGCAGGCGAGTTGCGTCTTCACAAAGGTAAAATTCATTTTTTTTAGCAAGTCGAGTTTGAGTATTAACGATTAGAAATTCAAATCATGGCTTTGCTTTGCCAAATTCACCGTCGTATTCTTAGGAAACTAGCTTCTTGTTGTCTTGTCACAAAAGAGATCTTGCGATTGAGCTTTCATTCTTGAAAATCCTACATTGGAGAACTGTTTTGCAATGATGCATAGGGACCTAAATTTGTTAGCCATGGGAAAAGTATTTTTGAAGTTTTTGTATTCATTCTAGTGGTTACTAGTGTACTACACCCACAGTTTCAGTAACAAAGATAAAAATTGTTATTGCTATTATTTTGCTTAGTTTCTTCATGTTGTTACTTGTAGATATAAGTGAACTAAACCTACCCAAGACATGTAGCATATCGTTCCCAAATGGAAAAGATGATCTCATGAACTTTGAAGTAACCATCCGGCCTGACGACGGATACTACTTGTAAGTATATCTTTTCAGTTTTTTTTTATCGTTAGCAAACTCAATTGTCACTAGTTTCTTCCCTTTCTTTTGTATTTTTAGAATTAAGTTTCATTCTCACTGAGAAGTGGCATTTGTTGACAAAACTAACCCTTGTGTTAGTAATTTTTAGCTGAGCAATGAGTCTATGACTAGTTTTCTCTTTTCATGCTTTCGGTCATCATAGTTTAGTATTGTTGTAGCGACGATGATGCCTCTGGTTTTATAAGTAAGAATTGTACTTTCCACTCTGCTTTTTTTGATAAGAAAGTATATAATTTCTTATCTAATTGATTCTGTAAATGAAAAAAAGGTGATCAGTTTGTAAATCATAATTGTAATAAATATGATAAGTCTGCTTCATGTCTACCAACAAATATCAGTTATTATGAATTTATGCTAAGTATTTTAATAGTAAACATTCCCCTCATGGCACCCCACTACTTTCATCCTTGGTAGTTGTAAAATGAAGTCTTGCTTTACAAATCTGTTTCCTACCCTTTAGTGTTTACCTTTTTTTTGTATACGCTATTGGAGGGATGGAATTGTAACTATATACGTCAATGAAATCTGAAGAATACCAAAACACCATGTTTCTTAACCTGATGTTTTAGGTCACTGAATTACCATTGATTTTGGAATTTGACATAAATAAACATTCCCATCTTAAAATAGTACTTGTAAACAAGCACAATTGATAACATCTTAAGAAAATCTATATAATCTGATGCTAATTTACTAGTAACCGGTTGCCACTGTATATAATGGAAGTTTCATCTCGTATACCCTGGTCATTTTTGTTTTTGGTTTTCATATTACTAGTATATCAAGATTGAGGAGCAATTGTATGTATATTTGGTTATTGTTGATTTTTTAAACCTTGGTACCAAAAACTTCTTGATATTTATCATATTGCATCAGTTAGTATATCTTCCATATCATATGTATGTATGTGTGTAAAATAACAATAATAACCATTTGAAGTTGGCTATGTAACTTTGCATATTGAGTTGAACTGAAGGTCCGCGATTAACATCAATCGTATGTACTAAACAATGGTTTATCATCTTTAAAGTAATGTTTAATAATTACAGTATTTGGAAAGGACAGTAGTTACTCAGGAGTTAGATGAATAGATATGAATTGGTGTACATATCTTGCATTTATCTAACAAACCATCTGCTTCCAGAGGTGGCACATTTACGTTTACCTTCCAGATTTCGTCCATCTATCCACATGGAGGCACCAAAAGTCAAATGCAAAACAAAAGTGAGAAACACTTTATAACTGTTTGAGGTATTGATCTTTTTGGCAAATTCCACATACCAAAATATAATTATGCGATATGCAGGTTTACCATCCCAACATTGACTTGGATGGAAATGTGTGCCTTAACATTCTTCGGGAAGACTGGAAACCGGTCCTAAACATAAACACTATCATTTACGGCTTGTATCATCTTTTCACGGTAACCTCCATCATCTAGCATCCTTTCTGCCACTACAATATAATTGGCTCTATAAGACACCAAAATTGTCTAAATTTTCAATAGACTGCTTTGTAGGACTTAAGTTGATAGGACCAATCAATCTCACGTAAAATAGGATGCTAGGAGTATCCGTGCATCCTAACAAGTTTATAGGGCACTTTTGAAATAGAGTGTCATATACTCATATCAGGTTTTTGTACTTTTGAGAAATATCCTATGAATATGATTACATATTGATATGTGACACACCTTTGCAAATAATGTCGTATAAAAAGACTAGTATGACTATATTTTCAAAAAATGGCCTAAAAGGACTTATCGGGGTCCTATCAACTTATTGTAACCATCATCTTGTTTGGTTCTATAAAGCAGTCTATTAGGAGATTTAGAGATGTGTCATAAAGCCGATTGTGTTATAGGGTGGTAACAAGTTGGTTATTGTGCAGGAGCCAAATCATGAGGATCCTCTGAACCGAGAAGCAGCTGCAGTGTTGAGAGACAACCCAAAGATGTTCGAGTCAAACGTGAGAAGAGCAATGGCAGGTGGGTATGTTGGACAAACATTCTTCACCAGGTGCATATAAACTGTTGCACAGCCACAACCACAGCAGAAATAAAGTGGTGGTGGTGGTGGTGGTGTTGGTGTTGTGGTTGCCTGGATCCAAAACTGTGGGTCTTTTTGCAAATTGGGGAAGGGGGTTGAAGTTGTTTTTATGCAAAATGATCTGTTTGTATGCTCTATGTGTCTGTCACTGTGTCTGTCTGATGCCATTATTTAGGGTCACTTGTTATGTAAAACTCTTGTGTTTCTGGGAAGATAAAGAATCTACTGCTGTTTTTATTCAACATTCTGCCTCCTAAACAGAGAGAACAACAAGCCATAACTCATACTTGTGTCTGAATACTTGATGCCATTTGGGTACAAGTGTTTCGAAGCTATTGTGTCTTACCGTATAAATCTTTTATCTGCTTTATTGTTCTTGTTATCAAGGTGTTGACATAATCAGTTAAGCATCGGATGTGTTTTGAGCATTTTCGTTTTTATGAAGTTGCTCGTCATTTTTATCGTGTAGGTGTTGGGGTAATCATAATCTAATTTATGTGTTTTGAGATTTTGCAATTGTAGAATGGTGGTCATTTGTTTCAAGATATATACATCTAGGATGACATAAGTTTAGAAATATAAAATTATTATACTTTTTAATTACTTGAAAAGACAACTTTACTTTTAGACTGGGAAATAAAGTTTTTCCAACTCAGTTAATGGTAAGTTGCAAAAGTAGAGATTTTTTAAGTAGGCATTTTTATTTGAAACAAATTAGAGAATTATTTTGAGACTGAGAAAGTAATATTGATTTCCTTCATTAAATAAATGGGGAATCTGTGTGTGAAAGAAATAGTAGATGAAATGTTGTTGACGATAGTGGTGGTAATGATTGCATTTATCACTTATATTATTTTGTAAAATAGTTTTCAGGTTTTCAACTTTTACGATTCTTATTATTTTGCATTACGGTTATTACAAGTTTCTAGCAATACCCACCCTTTGGATTAACTAATCCATTGACGGTGTTCATGGATTTGATGAAACCGAGTGTAAGGCTTGCAAATTTGCTTTCTGATCATGGCATCCAGCGGGTTCCTGGACTCTTGCTTCTTTTATACAAATATTCAAACAACTAAAACTTTTCGATGTGATAACGACGTGATAACTTGGTGTAAAGACCGAAAAATATCATTTTTTATGCGTACATTGATTAAGTTTTTTGTTGAAATCGGTAGGCTATCAAAACCTTAATCCCGAGGTAGAAGGTATTGTTTATACAATTTAGGTTTGTCAAAGGTGCAACCGTATCGTTATCACAGCGTTATCATGTCGTTATCACAATATTATCATGTTATAATTTTGCTTCAAGAAGGTAGCATTGCATTTTCTTGGGACATCCCAAAAAAGAAAGTGACGTGCCTTTATAATTGTCGGGACAAAGGGACTATTTGAGATCATGAATGCCTGAAGATGATATTAATATTAACCTAGTATTATGTTTGCTCACGAAGTCCTTCCATGTAAGCTTTAGGTTAATAGTGTGCAATATTAGTTAATCACGCGTAGCTCAGTTGATAATGGTAGTGTTTGTCCATAATCGAATGGTCCTGGGTTCGAGCCCAGGGTGCCTCTATGGTTGTGAGTCCCTACATTACGTAATTAGCAAATGATTGTGAGCCCGTTGGAGTTATCAGTATCAACCTTTTGTCCAAAGTCATGTTCAATATTAGAAAGAAAAAAAAATGTGACGTTTTATTTGGCTCTCCTAACCTCATGTCCTATGCTTTGCAACTTTTTATAGAAAAAACCTTCACTCTCATCATAAATATTTTCTCTTATTTATAGGAAAAAAATGGCAATTTGGTCTTTATAGAAATCCCCTATCAAAAGTTTTGGGTTAAATACAATATTGTGTACAATATGGTTTTGAATGGAGCAGCTGCACCAAGAGTTAATTAAGAATAGAGTAAATTATGGATTTGGTCCCTGTAGTTTGATGATTTTTATGGATTTGGTCCCTAAACTTCAGTAATTATGGATTTGGTCCCTGTGGTTTGTAATTCTTTTTGGATTTGGTCCCCCATCCTAACATCAGTCCAATTGGTCCGTTAAAATCAGGGGCATAAGGGTCATTTCAACTTTTTATCATTTTGTACTTTAAACACATCAATTAGAATGTGACATGTGTCTTTTATCTTTTTCTCTTTCACTTTATTAACTGTAAAATAGAAAAAGGAAATTGTGTATTATATATCTATATGTATATAGAGCTCCATGGAGCCTATACATCTTCTCCGGCAAAGAACGCATAGAACTCCGACGAAACTGCCACCACCATCGTGACCTCCCCGCCTGAAACCCACCACCACCGTGAGCTTCCCGTCTGAAACTCGCCAACACGATGACCTCCCCGCCTGAAACCCCCACCACGGTGACCTCCCCGTCTAAAACACACCACCATGGTTACCTCGCCGCCGGTAACGCACCACCACGTTGACCTCCCCTCCTGAAACCCGCCACTACCGTGACCTCCCCGCCTGAAACCCGCCACTACCGTGACCTCCTCGCCTGAAAGGCACCATCCAGAAAAAAGGATTCTCGCCGGAAGTTGCAGGTTCGCCGGAAGAGACGCCGGAATGTTCAGTATGTGCTACAATGGAGGTTTCACGAAAGTATGGCCAAAATATGGTGGTAGGGGTTAATGGAAGGTTTCACAGTGGAGTGGTGGTGGTGGTGGGTTAATGATGGTGGTGGTGGTGGTGGAGTCTTAATGGTGGTGCTGGTAGTGATAGGTTAATAGCAATGGTGGTGGTGGTGGACCTGGTGGTAATGGTAGGTTAATGGGGGTGGTGGTGACGGTGGGTTAATGGTGGTGGTGGTGATCGTGATGGTGGTGGTTGTGGTGGAGGTGGTGGGTTAATGGTGGTGGTGATGGTGGGTTAATGGTGGTGGTGGTGGTGATGGTGTGTTAATGGTGGTGATAGTGGTGGTGGTGGGTTAATGGTGGTGATGATGAATTAATGTTTGGTATAGAACATATAAGGACAAATCTTATATATATATATATATATATATATATAAAAGGTAAAAAGGTAAAATGAGAGGTGTTTTAATTTGTGTGTAAAATCACAAAAGGACAAAACAATTTAATCTATTAAAAAAAACAGAAAACAATATTAAAAATATAAAAAGACATTAATACCCTTGAAGTTAACAGAAAGAATAAACAGATGTTTGGTCTAGGGACCAAATCCAAAAGGAACTGCAAACCATAGGGACCAAATCCATAATTAATAAAGTTTAGGGACCAAATCCATAAAAACCTCCAAACCACAGGGACCAAATCCGTAATTTACTCTTAAGAATATGGGTTAAATAAGTTGGAGTCCTACAATCATTTTTATATTTTCGTAAATAGAAAGAATTTTCATTTAAAACCTCTACCTTATATTACTACCTTAAATGACTTATTTATATGTATTATAATTAGAAAATATGAGTTAATTAAGTTGAAGACATAACTATTTTTGCATTCTTATAAATAGATCCAATAGATATGATTAAATTAGAAAGGTTGTTAGAAAGAAAGAAATCTTAAAAAGAAATTTAGAAAAAATGATTAGCATTTTGAGAGGAGGCATTTTTGTTTAATCACTTCTAACCATCTTGGGTCCCCCACACATTATCGAATCAAAGCATATAATTATTCAAAAAAAATATATTTAGATTCGATTCTCATTAAGATACTCAATTATAATAAATAACATTTTTAAAAGTAATAATTAATAATCGACTAGTTGTTTTAGTTGAACTTTTGAACTTATAAAAGTCTTGGAAATTTTACCAGACTTTTTGATTTTAAAAAGATTAACCTTTTGAGACATTTTTTTAAAAAGAATAAATTATTAGATTTTCTAAAATCTATTTTAAGAAGTTTGGGATCGCTTATATGTAAAGTATTTATTGTTGCCAACAAGTGTTTATAGTTTTGCTAAAAAAAAATAAGTTATTTGTTTAACGTTATTTCATTCTAACTTATTTAAAATAATTTATCAACTTTTTTGTTTATTTTATATGTATAAATAATCTTAAACACTTTTTAAAAACTAACTTATCAACTTATTACGTTTTGGTATCATCATAAGTTAATTCAAACACTTTTTATAAAACTCATTTTTGACACAACATAAGTTTGATAAACAATGTTACAAAAAACATAAGTTGTCTTAAATAAGCAAAATCCCAAACACCCCCCTATGATGCTTATTGATTTTTTTTTTTCATTGTAGAGAAGGAGATAAGTTATTTTGAGTGTTTGGATGAAGCAAAAGAAAGTGTTTGTGACTTCTTAAAAAAGAAGGCAAGTCATTTTTGTAAAAAGTCATTCTTTTTTAATTTCTTAAAAACAACTTATTAGACTTTGTAACCAAATTACTTTTTAACCCTTCTTTTAACCTAAAGTCGTATCCATATCGCCTCCATCACCTGCTCTTGTCTCCAACGTTCAAAAATTGTTTCTTTTTTTTACACAAATAAACAAATTTTGTCAAACACTAAAAAACAACTTATTACCTTATCATATTTTGGTACATTAATAATTTAATCCAAACACGTTTTATAAAACTCTTTTTTCATAGTACATAAATTGATAAACACTTTTAGAAAAATATAAGTTGTTTTAAATAAGCAGTCCCAAACACTTCCTAAATATCTTTTTTATCAAAAAAATTTATTGTAATTGACTATGTAAATAGTTTAGTTTAAAAAAAAGTTAAAAAAATTATTAAGTTTCAAAAGATTGATTATGAAAAAAAAGCAAATAATCATCTTTATCTTACAACTTCTAGGATATGTTCTTCCTTCAATTTTCTCATTTTGACATTAACAAAATTTGTTTAAAATCCGAAATCGAACGCCTTCTCCAACCTATTTATGTATTGGAATGTTCAATAAAAGGTATAAATATCGTGAGAATGTAAGAAAAGAAGGTTTATATGTATAAACTCATATGAATAATATGTAACTCGGTTTACATAAGCATCTACTAACACATTTTTTGGATTTTTTCCATAATGCATATAAACATTCTCTTTTCTACCTTTCACGACACTTAATCTTCTTATTTGAATCGACTCTTATTCATATGCTATTTTTTTTAAACACTACCTATAAATGTGAACTAAGAATAATATCATAACGTTTTATTAGTGATATATGCTAAATGGATGAGAATGTTAAATCGTCTGAATCATGAACATAACCGCCTTTGTTCCATAGGCCTAGCAAGTTCATTAAGGACATTTAGACCACCTATTACAGTATGTCTTAGAGGCTGAGCATCTATTTCTTCTATATCTCTCTACACTGAGAAGAGAGATATATACCTCCGGCAACAACAAGATGGACCCATAAGCTTCTATATGCTAGGAGCATTTTTGGGTGGTAATTGGATTGTATATTTGTATTGGTTCAATTTCATTGGGATGTAAACCATCATTCAAGAACCGACAATCTAATTTTCGTGCTAAAACGTAAGATTCAACTCGATCTAATTACAATTTGATATGGTAGGCTGGTTCTAATTCGATTGATTTTCTGCACATCCATAACTTTTAAGAGAGTGTGAGTCTTAGGTTTATTATAAGTTTTATAGAGCATTCTATCGTATTAGGAGAACTAAATACCTATATTGAATTTGATATACTTGTATTTTATTTATTTATTTCCACCATAACATTAAACTATTATTGTTTTACATAATTTATTGGCATAAAATGCATTGTGATTATAAAATTATAAATTTTTTTGATACTATAATAAATGTTAAAGTCTTAAATAAAACAAACTTGTTGGAGTGAAATATAATTTTGTTAAATATTGTATAGTTCAGGGACCCCTTTGTACTATTTGTATCTATATATTGTGATCAATACACGCAACCCTAATCATAGGGTTTTCCACATATTCTCACATGGTATAGAGCCACACAAGAAACCCTACCTTCTTCCCTTTTTTTTCCCAGCCGCTGTCGCCGGAAACCCTCCCTCCGGTCGCCGGAAACCGTTCTCAACCGCCGCTAACTACTGGCCGTCGTCCTCCTGCAGGTTTGACGAAAACCTTCGTCGTCCTCCCTTCGCTGGCCGTCGTCACCCTGCCGTACTGCTACTGGTTCCCTCGTCGCCGGAAACCGTCGCCTAGACGAACCCTAGCGCCGCCGCCGCCGGGGTAGTCCTTCAAACCCTAGCGTCTGCCACTGTTCCCCTCTCTGCTCCACCGTTCGCATCTTTCACGCCGGTTTGCAAACCCGGCGCCGACAGAAACCCTAGCGACGGAAACCGCCGCCGGTGACCTTTGAAACAGCAACGTACCGATGCCGGATCTCTTCCCACGCCTGAATCTCGTCTGCAAATTCTCGCGCACGCCGTCTGCCACTTCTCGCCTGAATCTCGCCGGACTTGCGTGACTTGTGCTGTCTTCACGACAGCCTTTCTTTCTTTTTTCTTTTTTTGGTTGTGTGGTTTGCTGCTGTGAAAACCAAACCCATACACACTTTTTTTTATATATACCAAAAAAAACAAAAAAAAAAGAAAAACTGCTGTATTTCAGATTAAAGCTGCTGTTTTTCAGATTGCGTGTCGGAAACCTCGCATCGCCACTGTTTCCTGCCGGCTACCGTCTCTGTCCACCCATCGCGTGTAGGGTTTGTGGTACATTACTATCCCTCTACCCACGGTTAAGCTTGACGCACATCTGTTTTCTCGCACTTTATTAGCTTTAATTTTTTGTGTGTTTTTCATTTTGTTGCAATGTCTACCTCCTCACAAAACAGTACCCTCACCAGCCCTACTGCTAGTCAACTTGTCTTTGCTCTCACAAATGTCTACTCACAATTTAGATTTAAACTTTCCACCGACGGTTCCAAATACAAACTTTGGCGTCGAATTTTTCTTGATATGTGCAAAGGTGCCAAAGTCCTTGGTCACATCACTGGCAAGTCTAAACCTGCTGGTGCTGATGATGAGGACTGGGAGGCAATTGACTCCCGCATCAAATCTTGGTTTTACTCTACCTGTGATGCAAATCTACTGCAAATCATCTCGAGTGATAACTGTACTGCCAAAGACCTTTGGGATAAACTTGACGAGTTCTTTCTAAATAATAAGATGTCTCGAATGCTTCAGCTACAAGAGCAATTTCGTAACACCAAAAAGGGTGCCTTGTCCATTACTGATTTTTGTCACCAATTAAAAAATCTGGCTGATGCCCTTGCTGATTGTGACTCCAAAATTGATGAAGTTGAACTTGTCATGCAAATCCTGCGTCAGTTACCTCCCTCATATCACAGCATTGTAGATGTCATCACCAACACCAAACCCTTTCCCTCTTTTCTTGAAGCAAAAAACATGCTTCTTCTTCATGAGTCTCGTGAAGAGTCTCTTGAATCCCATACAGATCCTCCTCTTACCTCTTCCGCTGCCTTGTATTCCTCTGCTCAAATTGGAAAACCGAAAAATAAATCTAATAGAGGGAAAAATAATGGGCGTTCTGCTTCCAAGGGGGGGGGGTAATACTAATGTTTCTGCAAGCTCTCATTCTTTTGCAGGCAATCAGGGACACTCTCAGGCGTACCTTGGGGCTTCTCCTCATGCTCCACCAGCTCAGCCAGGCCTTCTTGGTGCACCTCCTGTGCACTCCTTTGGGGCAGGGCTCCTCAGCCATCCCCGACGATGTTTAGTGCTCCTCAGAATCTCTCACCGCATACCTTTCATCCGCCGCCAGTTCCGCCATCTCCGTACCTTTACGGGAAACATCAGTATCCACACCCAGTGCCCGTTCCATCTCAGTACGGCCAGCCTATGCAGCAGTCCACACCTGTGCCACCGCCGCCTCTGCCTTCCTTTGGAGGCCATGCCGCTCAATACAGTCAGCCTCAGTATACTGATTTATCTTCTGTGTTTCAGGCTATGTCTGTGCAGCCACCTCAGGACAACAACTTTTACATGGACACCGGTGTATCCAGGCATATGACTTTCAATCAAGGTACAATGCACTCTCTAACTCCTTGTAATTCTAGTTTCATTCAGGTTGGTAATGGTGCTGTGGTTCCTGCTAGATATATTGGCCAATGTAAATTACCTTTTTCTCCTTGGCCTCTTATGCTGAAAAATGTCTTAGTATCTGATAAACTCATCAAAAACCTTATCTCTGTCCGTCGTTTTACCATTGATATTTCTGTATCTGTTGAATTTGATCCTTTTGGTTTTACTGTGAAGGATCTTAAAACAGATTCGTTTCTTCAGCGTTGCGACAGTGATCACCATGATCTTTATCCTGTTCTTCCTCCATCTCCTCAGTCTGCGGTTGCGTCGGCCAACGTTGCTGTCTCTTTTGACGTCTGGCATCGACGGCTAGGTCATCCGGGTGCTGTTGTTTTTCAGTTTCTTTTGTCTCGCAAGTTTATTGCTTGCTCTAGTCAAAACTCTTCTTTATGTCATGCTTGTCAGTTAGGAAAACATTGTCGTTTACCTTTTTCTTTATCATCTACTAAAACTTCTCGTGTGTTTGAACTTATTCACTCTGATCTATGGACTTCTCCTGTTATTAGTATGAGTGGGTTTAAATATTATGTTCTGTTTTTGGATGATTATTCTCACTTCTTATGGGTCTTTCCTTTACGTGCAAAATCAGAGGTGTTTTCTTTTTTAAAACATTTCGCGCCTATGTTCTAAACCAATTTAAAATGGACATTCAGCTTTTCCAATGTGACAACGGTCGTGAGTTTAACAATCAACCCTTCCTGGATTTTTTCAAAACTCATGGCATCAAAATACGTTTTTCTTGTCCCTATACGTCTCCACAAAATGGAAAAGCTGAGCGCACCATCCGCACTATTAATAACACCTTACGCACGTCTCTCATCCAAGCCTCTCTCCCGCCCAAATTCTGGGTTGAGGCCCTCCTTTCTTCTGTTCACACCTTCAACCTGCTTCCGTCCACCACCATTCAGTACAAGACTCCTTTTGAGGTACTGTTTGGTTTCTTTCCCACCTATTCTCATTTGCGAGTTTTTGGGTGTCTGTGCTACCCCAACACTTCGCCCACTAGTGCCCACAAGCTTGCTCCTCGATCCACTGCCTGTGTCTACCTCGGTCCCAGCACGGATCATCGTGGGTATCGTTGCTTAGATCTCATCACGCAAAAGGTCATCATCTCCCGTCATGTCAACTTTGATGAAACTCACTTTCCGTTTCCTGACTTCCAGCCTCGTCCCTCCTCAGAGGACTACGACGCATTTGATGATTCCCTCCCTTCCCTCTTACCTATGGTCGATACTTCCTCCCCGTTGCCGGCTGCTGGTCCTTCTGCTTTTGTTTCCTCTTCTCAGACCCTACCCGCTGAGCCTTACAGCACCTCCTCTTCTCCTCCCGCTTCTTCTGAAGAGCCTTCTCAGCCTCCTGCTCCAGCTGCTACCTCCGGTCATCCGATGACCACTCGTTCGCGCACAGGCTCTCTTAAGCCTAAACAGATCTTCAACCTTTCGGTCACTAGTGACATCTCTCCCATTCCTCGATCTACTGCTCAGGCCATATGTGACCCTCATTGGCGGGCCGCCATGGATGCTGAAATGACGGCCATTCTTTCTAACTACACGTGGGATCTTGTTCCTAAACCCTCTGATGCTAACATTGTTGGCAATCTTTGGTTGTTTCGCCATAAGTTTGACAGCAATGGACGGCTTGAGCGTTACAAAGCTCGTCTTGTTGCTCAGGGTTTCTCACAGCAACCCGGACTAGACTTTGATGACACTTTCAGTCCCGTTGTCAAACCTGCCACTATTCGCACGGTTCTTAGCATCTCTATCTCCCGCAACTGGCCCATTCATCAGCTTGATGTTAAGAATGCCTTTCTTCATGGTGATCTCACTGAGACTGTTTACATGCGTCAGCCCCCTGGCTATGTAAATAGTTCTTTTCCCGATCATGTTTGTCGCCTTCGCAAGGCTCTCTATGGCCTTAAGCAGGCACCCCATGCGTGGTATCATCGTTTTGCTGTCTATCTCTCCTCTTTAGGTTTTCTTAGCAGTAAGACTGACACCTCACTCTTCACGTATCATCACGGCTCTGATACTATCTACCTCCTTCTTTATGTCGATGACATTATTCTCACTGCCTCATCTCCTACTCTCATTTCCATGGTTATCTCTAAGTTATCCTCTGAGTTTCCCATGTCTGATTTGGGTCCGTTATCCTTCTTCTTAGGAATCGCTGCGTCTCGTAGCAAGTCCGGACTCTTTCTTTCTCAATCTGCCTTTGCTCAGGAGATTCTCGCACGAGCTGATATGGTCTCATGCAATCCCTGCAGCACACCGGCTGACACTCAAACAAAGCTTGCTGTTGATGGTGAGCCTGTTCCTGATCCCACCTTATATCGAAGCCTTGCTGGTGCCCTGCAGTATCTGACCTTTACTCGTCCTGATATTGCCTATGCCGTCCAACAGGTCTGTTTATTTATGCATGACCCACGTCTTCCGCATCTCAATGCGCTCAAGCGCATCTTACGGTATTTAAAGGGTACTCTGTCTCATGGTCTTCATATTAAGGCATCAGCCGTTGATCGCTTGGTTGCCTATTCGGATGCCGACTGGGCCGGCTGTCCTACTACACGTCGGTCCACCTCAGGGTTTTGTGTCTATCTGGGTGACAATCTCGTTTCTTGGTCCTCCAAACGACAGCATGTTGTTTCTCGCTCTAGTGCCGAGGCCGAGTACCGGGGGATAGCCAATGTAGTTGCTAAAACTGCTTGGTTGCGAAATCTCCTACTCGAGTTGTGTTGTCCTCTCTCTCGTGCCACTGTTGTCTTCTGCGATAATGTCAGTGCCATGTATCTAGCATCTAACCCTGTTCAGCACCAGAGAACCAAGCATGTGGAAATAGATTTACATTTTGTTAGGGAGCGTGTTGCGATTGGTCATGTGCGTGTTTTGCATGTTCCATCCGCCTATCAGTATGCTGATATTTTTACAAAGGGTTTACCTACTAGTTTGTTTCTAGATTTTAGAAATAGTTTGAACATTTGTTTACCTCCCGATCAAACTACGGGGGTGTGTTAAATATTGTATAGTTCAGGGACCCATTTGTACTATTTGTATCTATATATTGTGATCAATACACGCAACCCTAATCATAGGGTTTTCCACATATTCTCACAAATTTCATTTAAATATTTTGTCTTTTGGATCTCTATTTTAGAGAAACTATAGAGATGTCTCTATTTTATTTTTTTGATAAATCTCCAAATTTAGATATTTTCATCATTTCTCATTCTTTCTCTATTTTGAAAAAGGTTTCAAAAATTTTGTTAGAACAAAAATTCTTAAAATCTCTATTATAAAAGAAATTGTTCAAATGCTCTTAATAAAAGATCATTACCAATAAGAATACGATATTATAAAACAAATTATTAATTTATAATACGTATAAACAACATATAAAACACATGATAATGAAAACTACTTATTATACAAATACCGGAGAGAACATCCACAATGGTATGTATTCGGAGCGCCTCATGTTTTCAAAATGGTGACATGTTTATCCTTTTTTAGAGGTTTTTGTAATGTATTACTTATTTATTTTCTATTTATAGATTTTTGTATTTAATCGATTTTAACATATAAAATATTATAACATTTTGTATTAAATAGATGTAATTTCTAATATATACATATAAATAATTGGTAAACATAAATTATTAATATAAATAATTATTATTAGAGAAATATCTCTCTCTCATGTATAAAAGATTTACATATAAAAAGTTGTTAAAATGTTAAATCTAACAAGTTTTTTTAGATGAATATTGTATTATAGTTGATAAACTAGTTGTTAGTTAATAAGCTAGCTAATAGGTGATAAGCTAGATGTAAACTAATAAGCAAGCTAGTAGTTGATATCTTATGGATGAATAAACTATCTTTGACAAAAACTAGCTTATAAGTATGTAAAATGATCAAAAAAAGTATCTTAAGGTATAATAGCTAAGGCCATCCTTTATGGCCGGTAAAAAGGAACGGTACCCCTCCGGTATGAGGGGTAACACCGCCGTGGATAAAGGGTATGGGGACCGGTATGGAGTTCATCGGCATCACCATGCCGGTTGCTTCTTTCTCTCTCTACTCCCCTTCTCTCTATCTCTCTCTACATTCTCTCACTCTTTTCTATTTTTTCTTTTTTTTAATCAAATAATTAATGAGGGGTATGAGGGTACGATAGTGGATGAAAGGTATGGAGTTGGTAGGGTAGTGGTAAAGCTGATGTGGCAGCTGATGTGGCACCAAGTATGACAGGTACCACAGGTACCATAAAGGATGACCTAATATTAAGAAGAATGTAATTAGAAAAGCTCCGAAAACACTATTTAAACTAGTGTTTCAATAAATTGGTTTATGATTCATCCAAACATTTACTAGCTTATAAGCTAAGCTTATTTTTGTCAAAAACAACCTTAAAGATAAATGTTTTGATATATTTTAATTAACAAGAAAAATGCATGCACAAGTTTATCATGAAAATTTTACAATTTATTTAAATAGTACATATATAACACATGATTAAATTAATTATATGTTTTTATATTTCAAGGTTTTACAAATGAGTTCTAATATTATTGCCTTCCAAAAATGAAAGCTACAATCAAATACACTTGGTCATCAATATGGTTCCAATTAATTCAACATATTTGGTTGCATAATGATCATAAATGGAAACATAATTATTTCAATTCCATATAAGTAGTTTTTAAACCATTTTCATAATTAAAAAATTGCATATAATATATACCGTATTAATTATTCAAGAAAATCCTATTTAAAAATAATAATACTTTTTTATAAATAAAAAATAAGGAGAGTGACAAATTTGAAAAAGTAATGAAAAAGGTAGGAAAGAGAGAAAGAGATTCGAACATCCATGAAAAAAAACACGGAAATGGAAGTAATTATAAAGAGCAGCAACACACAACACTTTAAACCCAAAAAACATACACATTGATGATGAGGTATCCTAAGTTTTTAATCATTATATACACATGAGTTTTTTCACCATTTCCACCACTCTTATATCTCAAAATCACACACACCCACACTATCACATAAAAAAGAAAAATAATAAAAAGAAAGACAGATTCTTCCAGATAGAAGAAGGTTGGGGAGAAGCAAATTCCTTGTGACTACACAGCCCACAATATCATATATCATATATACATATACATATTATATATATATATATATATATATACACACACACACACATACAACACCTAGAGAGATAATATAAGTTTGTGAGAGGGAGGAAATGATGAGGGAAGCAGCAGGAGCGGTGGCGGAGGGTGGTGGTGGTGGAGGGCGGAGGAAGCCGTCGTGGAGAGAGAAAGAGAATAACCGGCGGAGAGAGAGACGGCGGAGGGCAATTGCGGCAAATATATTTAATGGGTTGAGAACACAAGGGAACTACAATTTGCCAAAACATTGTGATAACAATGAGGTTTTGAAAGCTGTTTGTAAAGAAGCTGGTTGGGTTGTTCTTCCTGATGGCACCACCTTTAGAAAGGTATATATCTATCATTTTTCTAACCAAATTCATCAATTATAACATAAACCCTCCTTTCATTTACCAACTGGGTGTTCTTCATTTTTCACATTGAAATTATGGATTTATATATGGGTTTTAATTTATAGATCTACCTACTTAAGTTTGAGTTATGTTTCTTGAAATTACCACACAACCTTTGAAAGATGTATTAAAAGTTGAGTTAACCGTGAAAAATGAATCTGAACTCTTGATATTTTTTAATTATATGTTGGTTTATAACTGAAGTACGTTTTATAAGAGAATTGATCTGGTGCATCCTTGTTACGATAGACCTGTTTCTTGAATTTGTCATTATTATATTTCATGTTTTATGATGAGATGAATTTTGATTATGATTTCAGGGTTCCAAGCCACCACTGCCATATATTGAAACTGGTGGCACTTCAACCACCACCACCACACCATCATCATCCCAGAAACCAAGCCCAATTCCTTCGTATCAATGCAGCCCATCATCATCGTCATTTCCGAGCCCATCGAACCCGAACAGCCCGTTTGTGTACGCGATTCCATCGTCACTCCCGCCTCTTCGAATCTCAAGCAGTGCCCCTGTGACTCCACCTCTCTCCTCTCCAACTTCAAAGTTTCCCAAACCCAACAATCTCAACTGGGAATCGTTCGCCAAGCAATCGATTTCATCGTTCAACTTGCCGTTTTTCGCGTCCTCGGCTCCCACGAGCCCGACCAGGTACCAACGGGTGGCGCCCGCGACCATACCCGAGTGCGACGAATCGGATTGCTCCACGATCGATTCGTGCCAGTGGGTGAGGTTCAAGAATTACGAGCCGATGATGATGACGAACCCCAACTCGCCCACGTTCAACCTGGTGAAGAAACCGATGGCGGCAGCGGCTACTGGGGTGGGGGCTGCAACCATGGTAGATGCAGGGCTGGAGAAGGGGAAAGGGATGATGGAGTTTGAGTTTGAGAATGGAGGAGTCAAGGCATGGGAAGGGGAGAGGATTCATGATGTGGGATTGGATGATTTGGAGCTCACTCTTGGAAGTGGGATAGCCAAAATATGATGATCATGATGATGTGTGTTGATTTAATGGTCAATTTTACAGTTTTTAAAGAATTTAGAGGTTAGGATACCAGTGGAGTTTCTACATGAAAAATGATGAGTTAGAGTTTTATGAGATTTGATTTGAATCTTTTTTTGTTCTTTAATCCAGTGATTTTGCATACCCATTTTACATTTGTGAGCAAGACTGGATCTTTTTCTACAAAAAGAATTAATGGATTTGTGTTTTTGTTGACATTCTTTCTAAAAAGATGAAAAATCTTCTTAAGTGGCTCTTTTTAAAAGGGTGATTGTTATTGTATTCAAAGCTTGGAGCTTGGTCCATCAAGGTTTGGCCTCAAAGCATGGCGTATTATGCTTTTTTTTAGTAACAATTTTGTGTCCAAATGAGTTTGCACACCACTCTGTGTATCCCGACTAATCTTATGAGATCCTTAAGAACAATCAGGGAAAAAAATCTCTGATGGTCTTTGAGGGACTTTGTACTTTGATTAATCTCATGAGGCCTTGGAGAAACGGTCAAAATGATCTCCAATGGCCTCAGAGGAACTCTGCGACTAATAATCCCATTGGTCTTAGGTCTATTTGTAAGCGGCTTAATAAGGTTAACGAGACTCACACCTAATTCAGTGGGCTATAATGACTATTTGGTGGCGGCTTAATGATATAGAAAGTAAGCTCTTAAGAGGAGCTATGTGCCGAAATTTATACGGACAGATTAATCCATACAAAAAGCTTTATTTATATTAGGACGTAACGGAAAACCTACCAAACAATGTCCTTATAAGACTTTGTACTTTAACTAATAACACAGTATCAAACAGCCAGAAAAAATCCTCAGTAGTCGACTCGAACTTAAGAGAGGGACTTAAAGCAATGGATTGTTATGCCAAGAGGAGCTTTGGTTAAGAGGGGTCCGGCTAGGGGGGCTGGGAGTCACTAAAGGGTCAAGTCGTGGGGCTCCGAATCTGCGTTTGGTGGGCTCGGCTCATATGTGTTGTTTTGGGTTTCATTATTAAAATAATTACCACAAATATATAAAATCAAGTTGTGCAAATCGGAATATAAATCATTAGACATTATTTTATTTTATTTATATAAAAACGGTTTCATTATTTTAATATTAGATTTTAAATTAATGATAAAGTATTTTTCCTTTTTAATTATAAAACACAAATAGTATGAGGAATAATATCTATGATATATTATAAAGTACTTCAATTTTTAGTTTCTAAAAGTTATTTTCTAAAAGAGTACAACTACTATAATATCCGGTGTCAACCAATAAGTATTAGGTGATGTTTGTTTATCTCTTAACCGTTTTATCAAGAGGCACTCTCTGAATCATTAAGAGGTGAATCATGTTTGGCAAATAAATGGACTGTCTCTTAATAGTTCCAAAACTCCTTAAATGATTTTGTATCATAGACGTCTCTTAACCATTCAGAGTCCTGAATTCATACTCAACAATTACCAAACCACCATATTTCATTTTGCACAATATCTCATAGGAGCCTTTTAATCATTCCGACCACTTAATCATCAAGTACCAAACCATTCACTAACTACCAAATACCCCTTAGAGAAATTTTGATCTTAACAATATTTTGTTTTACTTATTTTGTAAAGAATAATAATGGACTGATGAAGTTCTGGAAACTCGGAATAATAATATCCTATAAAAATGGTTATCGTATTCCAAAAACTAAA
This sequence comes from Centaurea solstitialis, assembly GCA_030169165.1. NCBI lineage: Eukaryota > Viridiplantae > Streptophyta > Magnoliopsida > Asterales > Asteraceae > Centaurea > Centaurea solstitialis. Next base: position 88,963,376 of record CM058040.1, on the reverse strand, counting down.
TACATTAAATATAATAAATATTTCTATAGGGTGGGTTCAAAGTGAACCACTTTTTGGTTGTGAACGTGAGACAACCGAGGGCGCGACACGTGGCGGATGACTAGGCGCCACGTCAAGTCCACGGCGGATGACTAGGCGTATTCATGGGAGGGCATTGAATAAAGAGGGGGACCACACTCAAGCCGCCACGTGTCGCGCTCTCGGTTGTCCTCACGTTCACAACCAAAAGTGGTTCACATTTGAACTTCCTCTATTTCTATATTATATATATATATATATGTATGTATAATAAGCATTTTATTTTATTTTTTTAATTTAATTTTGGAAACTCGACAATATTAAAGATAAATTTTTGTAATTATCAATAAATATTTGACAATTTAATTTTGCCTAATTTGTTTTTGTGGTTTTATTTACAAAACAAAATTTTATTTTATTCTGAATCTTACAAACAAAACATAATAAATATTCCAAATCCTTCCACGAAATGCAATTTTCTTTATAACATTCCTTCAAGCCCTAAAATAAATTATATGCAAGCTACTCTATTTTGTAAATATAACATTTTTATATTGTTTAAAATATATATAATAATAAAAAAAATTTAATTAAATTTTAAAGTTTTTATTAATGAAAATTTAATAAAAATTTATTTTTCTTTTTGATAATCACTTTTGCATAGTTCTCCAAAATATGGAGAATTGAGACATTCTCTTCTGCTTTCTCCATTTTTAACAAATTCTCTTGCAACAAAAAAGTTGTGCAAGTTCCCTAAATTTTGTATTCTTGACTTATTCGAGAATCTATTGAAGCTCATATGATTCACAATATTAAGATTTTTCACTCAGGTTTTTATGGCACGTCGTCATTAAATCAATAATTCAAAATTTTCAACTCCACTAGGATAAACACTTGTATTTGATTATGTTTATTTACAATTAGTTGCACGAATTCAATCCTGAAGCTTTAGTAACTTGTACTCAGGTGCTATCTACTTGTAATCTTTAATTTAAGTAATATGCATCAATGAGCAGTCTTTTATGCATAAAAAACTGTTTTTATGAGCTTTTGTCAAATACTTTATAATATAGTATAGATATATTAAAACGGGACTTTATCGTAGTCTAGTTAATTTAATAAAATATATGTTTAAGGGGACATTTGATTAATATTTGAGAATTATAATCAAAACGGAAAAAGACATGAGCAAGACTCCAAACTCAATAATTAACCATTTCATTGTATCAAACCAATCATTATTATGGAATATCGATTATAATTTCTTTTTCTTCATAATCTTCTACCAAACACTCTTACAGGAGATGATACATTTCAAGAAATCTTTGAAATATACATAATATGGAATAATAAATTTTCCATGATACCAAGATCATTTGTTAAAACATGTATCAAACTTAACCTTGTATACAATCACATTGAATTGGTCTCGCTCTTCGGGTCCGTTTTTATAAACTTTGGTTCATTGGTTGTGTAGTATTAATAAATTGGTTTTGGGTTGTTTGAGAGAGAGAGGAGGGATGATGGCTTTACAAAAGTTTAGGAATGGCAAAAACCTCCGAACCCGACGGGGAAATCCGAACCCCGACTATGTTCGGGACGGGTCGGGTTGTAACATTTCGGGGCGGGGCGGGTACGGGGATTTTTTCGGGTTCGGGTTCGGGGACGGGGCAAGGTATCCCCGCCCCGCCCCGATATATATTATTTAATACAAAATAAAATATTATATATATATATATATTTATGTTGTTTATTTAACACTAAACTTTTTAAATTTAAGTAATAACTAATATAAGGTTAATTTTTATATTATTTTCCAACGTTTTTTTATTTTGGATTTTATTTTTAGTGCTCGGGTCGGGTTCGGGGATCGGGGATTCCCCGCCGGGTCGGGTTCAGGGACAGGGTATAAAAAATCCCCGACGAGGCGCCCCGAATAAAATCCGATGGGGAACGGGACGGGGACGGGGATGTATTTTAGTTTCGGGGACTGGGGCGGGGAATGCAAAACCCGTCCCGAAGCCGCCTCGAACCCATTCCTACAAAAGTTCTTCTTAAAAATGTAATTATTTATTAAATGTTTAGTACGATTTTTAATTATGGCAAACTAATTGAAATAGAAAATACAATATTTAATTTATATATATTCTTTTATGGAATTTTCGATGAAAAAGCATTTTGTCTATAAACCATGCATCTAACTTGATAATAAAACAAATTATAAACGCGTATAAATAATTAATCGTGATTGGTATACAATTACAATCATGTTGTAATGATTTCATCCATAAATTATACTACATTTGGCTACCCTATGTAACATGCTATGTCTTTGAGCCCCAAACATTCCTTTTCACAACACCCTCAACTAACATTATACTATCCTATACTTTACATATATATATGGAAGGTTCAAACGAAAGGCATGTCAATTTAAGAGAATGTGAGAAATAATCTCAGCCATTCATCTCACGTTTACGGTGGATGTGATCACAGATGATTGACGCGATTCATGGGAGGGTAGAGATTAATAAAGTGGGGATCGGTCAGAGCCACCTTTGTTGACCGGATGAGTGACTGAGATTGCTTCTCACGTTCTTTTAAATTGATATGTTTCTCGTTTGAACCTCCCTCTATCCTCTCTCTCTCTCTCTCTCCTCTCTCTCTCTCTCTCTCTCTCTCTCTCTCTCTCTCTCTCTCTCTCTCTCCTCTCTCTCTCTCTCTCTCTCTCTCTCCTCTCTCTCTCTCTCTCTCTCTCTCTCTCTCTCTCTCTCTCTCTTCTCTCTCTCTCTCTCTCCTCTCTCTCTCTCTCTCTCGTTCTCTCTCTCTCTCTCATCTCTCTTCTCTCTCTTCTCCCTCCTCTCTCTCTCTCTCTCTCTCTGCTCTCTCTCTCTCTTCTCTCTCTCTCTCTCTCTCTCTCTCTCCTCTCTCTCTCTCTCTCTCTCTCTCCTCTCTCTCTCTCTCTCTCTATACACACTTTAAATCTTATAGAATTAATCTAAAATCAGAAAATTAGTTACATATGTTGTTTTATATATATGAAACGATACGTAAACTAAGCTCTTAAAAAGCGATCAAAACCATTCAATTAGTTCTGATTTAAATTTATATACATAACTTTTCACATGTTCTCTTCTTGTGTGTGCGTATGGTTGTGGTGTTTTATACATACATATTTTTAATGTCTTTTCGCTCGCAAAATATTTATTTATGTTTTATTAATGAAACGACATGGTATGAATTTATATGTTCACATGTGTTCTTTCATCTTCATCCATAAAAAAGATACATACAAACTATTTTCACGCTTTTTGGCATTTAGACGGCTTATAAATAATTATATATATAGCATTTAACATTAACAGGAACGAAAACACTGTTCATTCAACAGTAACTTTCAACATTTTCATTTTACCCCTTAAGCTTATAATATATACACTTTATATATTTTAGTTTTTTAAATTTCATTTGACGTTTTAGTCATATATCGTATATTGGTTTAAATATGTTTAAAAAATACGTTTTAATTTTAACAAATTACGTCATTATAATTGTATCGTCAATACCTTCGAAATGAGTCTAATATTGAATATTTTTTGATCTACTTATTTTATTAAATACTATATATAGTACGATTATATATGTATTCAAAAATAATTGAGGGTTAAAAACGTTATTTAATCAAACGTTTATTATAATAATAATTAAATAATAAAATCATCACATCAGTTTTAATTTTAACAAATTACACCAGTATAATCGTATCGTCGATACCTTTGAAATAAGCCTATTATTAAATATTTTTAATCTAATTATTTATACGATTATATATGTATTAGAAATAGTTGAGAGATTAAAACCTTCACTTAATCAAACTCATCAATCAAACTTTTTATAATAATAATAATAATAATAATAATAATAATAATAATCATCTTCATCGATCAGAGTAAACTACATTCTTCTCCACCGATTCATCATCTTCTTTCTCTCTCTCTCTAAAACTCTTTCCTTCTTTCCAAAATTAATGTTCAATTGTTGAAGAACCTATCAATACAATTACATATTCAGAATCCTCGCTACGAATCCTTCCTAGAGGTATAAAAATTACACCATTATAATCCTTCCTCAATACGAATCCTCCCTATCAGTACGTTTTAATTTTAACAAATTACACCATTATAATCGTATCGTCGATACTTTCGAAATGAGCTTAATATTGAATTTTTTTATCCAGTTATGTTAAAAAATAGAAAAGTATAAAATAAAAAATAAATTAACTTAATAACTATAGGGTAACGCGTGTAATTTTAAGATACACTAAAATACTTTAAAAATACATATATAATTGTAATCTTGAGATTATAGAGGGAAAAAACTACAAGAAATTTGATATTAAAAAATTAATAGCCATGAAGATGATCCATCTTAAAATGGGTGTCAATGGAATGAAACAAAATAAGAACAATTTGCATTAAAAAAACAATTATGGTCTTAGCCTTTCTCAAACATTCAACATGATAGAACCTTTCCATACACGCACATATATCATAACTCGCAGCAACGTGCGGACACTCTCACCTCGTTTTCCACATAGAAAGGGAATCTAATGAAAACAATGACCAAGTAAGAAAAAATGAGAATGGCCAAAATCACATGTAATTATGGAACACCATCAACACAATGGTGTGTGTGCGACTTAGCCGGCAAGTCGGCAACCTAGGTCACATATAATCACATGATTTTACATATTATGTTGGTATAAAATCATACATGATTAGATCATTCTCATATATTTTTTTTATTTGGTCACTATTCTCATTTGATTAGACTCGTACCACATACAAACATACATGTATATATATAGACGAAAGTTCGACTACAAACTCAAACTTCATTGCGAACATGAGGATAGCCGAGAGCGTGTCACGTAACATATTCACTCTAAATACGTATTACACATAGTGAATAACACAACATTTGGTGTTATTCAGAGCGAATAATACAATATTCTGTATTATTTACTCTGAATATTGTGTTATTCACTATGCGTATGTCACGTGGCGCGCTCTTGATTGTCCCCACGTTTGCAATGAAAACTGAGTTTTCATAATTTCATTTGCTAACCATATATATATATATATATATATATATTTATAGAGGAAAGTTCAAATGTGAACTACTTTTTGGTTGTGAACGTGAGGATAGCCGAGAGCGCGACACGTGGCGGAGACTAGTCAACAAAGGCGGCTTTGAGTGTCCCATGAATCGCGCCTAGTCATCCGCCGTGGACCTGACGTGGCGCCTAGTCATCCACCACGTGTGGCGCTCTCGGTTATCCTCACGTTCACAACCAAAAAGTGGTTCACATTTGAACTCACCCCTATATATATATATATATATATAGAGAGAGAGAGAGAGAGAGAGAGGGAGAGGGAGGTTCATACAAGAACAATCCAATTTGCAAGAACAAAAGAACCAAGAAAATCACATGTGATTTTGTGTTGCGATGAAAAAAGCGTGTGTAGGCCACGCTCCGACAAGGCGAGTGGGCGTTCATGCACAAAATCACGTGTGATTTTGTTGATTCCTTCATTCTTGCAATTTAGTTTTGTTCTTGTTTGAACCTAATTCTCTCTCTCTCTCTCTCTATATATATATATATATATATTATGTCTTGCTGAATCACATGTGATGTTGCATGTGAATGTCATATAAATCACGTACAATTCGCTCGTTCGTTCTAGTGTTTTCTTATTTGGTCATTGTTTTCATTTAAACTCAACCCTCTCACTTTTTATCTCTCTTTATGTGTGTCTATATATATATATAGGGTTAGGTTCAAATGTGAACTCAATTTTGGTTGTGAACGTGAGGACAAATCTCAGCCACACATCTTCAGTTACGGTGGACGCGATCACGGAGGATTGACACGATTCATGGGAGGGTGGAGATTATTAAATGAGGGGACCCGGTCAAAGCCGCCTTTATTGATCGGATGAGTAGCTGAAATTCGTTCTCATGTTCACAACCAAAGTTGAGTTCATTTGAACTTTCCTCTCTCTCTCTCTCTCTCTATATATATATATATATATATATATAATATAGAGGAAAGTTCAAATGTGAACCACTTTTTGGTTGTGAACGTGAGGACAGCCGAGAGCGCGACACGTGGCGGCTTTGAGTGTGGTCCCTCCCTTTAATTCAATGATCTCCCATGAATCGCGTCTAGTCATCCGCCGTGAACCTGACGTGGCGCCTAGTCATCCGCCACATGTCGCGCTCTCGGCTGTCCTCACGTTCACAACCAAAAAGTGGTTCGCATTTGAACCCACCCCTATATATATATATATATAATATAGTAATAGACCCAGTGTTGACCACACATGAAACACAAACATGTTGCCTAATCAGGCAAAACAGCTGAGCATGTCTCATGTGTCCGACCACAAATAATTCAATCACTAACGCTACAACACAAAAACATACACAACACAAACCATCAAACATTTTATTCTTTTTATCACACCAAGAATACCTCCAACTCTACACACATTAACCATCTTCTCTAATATCAACATCCTCAACTAATCTTCATCATGTTAATCAAATCACACACAATTCACAATACTACCAACAAAACAATTATCAACCCTTCTGTTGCCTATGTTAGCCCTTCTTACATAATCTTGAATCATCATCATCACTCGCAAAGTTTAGTCTCGTCTAAATCATCGGTCTCTTTTTTGGTTTCCTTGACAACTGGCTTTGGATCCTTTTTGACATTAATGGTATTGCATTCCATGTATCTGAAACATGATATAAGATGATCGTTGACCATACCAGATATTTGCATGAATGAATAGATGACGATAGGACCCACACAACGGAACCCTCTTCGCATTAAATCTTTGCTTATCGCTTCTGACTTTGGTGTTTTACTTGGTATTTGGCGACCATACTGAAATCCATTCTTTATCGGTGTGTGGTTTAGGAAGCGCCAGCAGTAGCTGCTGAAGGAACCAAACTCTTGCTGGATCTGCAGAAGAATTGTATATTCTTAATCTTAGGTGACAATTTTTATAAATATATCAAATGATTCTCTTGATTCTATGGTTAAGTCAAACTTCTTGCAATGTGACCCAACCATCTTCATTTAAAGCAAATGGGTCACTTTGAACCAATCCATTTGGACCACCCACAAACCAACTATGGCCAAGCTATTTAAGGTAGATCAACCACCGATAAGATTTTGGGTTTGCTCACCTTAGGTAACTAGTTTGAGACCTCTTAGGGTCACTGAAGATTTGTCTAATTGTTAAGATTGCGCACAAGTTGGTCAAGACACTAGTTATCCCAAAATCAAACTATGTTTAACCCGTTTGCATACTGAACCAATGCATTTGGACATGAGCAGTCTGGCTACCCACAAACCACCTGTGGCCAAACCATTTGTATATAGTGTAAATGGGCCAGTTTTGACCCAACCCATTTGTATGGGCCATAGTTGGCCAGGCTAGCTTATTTCACCAGTTTGGACAACTGCAAAGCTGACCAAGAGCAGGCAAAAAATGGCCCAACCCATTCCCATCTAAACTAAATTAAACCAACCCAAATTTGGGACTTCCAAGTCTATTAATAGACAATGTCATACTAGTAGTACCTTAAGCAACGCAACTGCATTCCCCACGATAGCACGTAGTTTTTGTTCTGATAGCAACAGCCCACCATTTGGCCTGCCCAACAAAAGCTTGTCCTCAGGGAACTTCGCGATGGATGATGGATTGTAATTTTCAAAAAACTTTCTGCAAGAAAAAGGAAAGTATTCGGGTGTTGGTATTAGTCTGAATTATATTTACTAGGAGCTCATGATCATTTCTCATACCGCTTAACTGAATGACCAATATGTTGGAAGTACAGTATAATACCTGAATTTATCTCTCTTATAAAAGATTTGTGGCCAAGTGAGTTCTGCAGATGCTTGTGACAAAACAAGTAGCTCAAACAGTTTCTTGTCTTCATGAACTGGAACTCCCCATTCTTCATCATGGAAGGAAATATGAAGCGGGTCTGCAATAAATAAAGTAGCAAAAAACAAGGTGAACATAGTTGGATTAAGAAAAGATCGGTCCTTTTATGCGAAGCTAAAATGATCGAATCCACAACAATGTGCAACTTCCAATTATATATATAATAGACACTCTATTGTAGCATTATTGCTTTGGATTTCACCAAACAAATTACCCTTTTGCAGCCAAGCAAACAGAGGTACTACTTTCGAACTCATTTTCATTTCTGGACTAAATTCTAAAGGCATGTTCTTCCATTTTCTCTCTTAATTAGTTAAAGAAAGGTGACTACATCATATCTTTGCTATGTTGTCTACTTGTTAAAGACTTGAAGTCAAGAACTTTTGAAAATTGCCATAAATCATTTAAGTTTCAAAACGATTATAAACATCTTACAGTTTTGTTAGCATGTTAATGATAATCAATTTTATACGGTTTTGACCGATATAATCAATTTGAAAAGCACATATCTTAAATACTAATCTTTTAAGTTCAGTAACCGATTATAAATAACAAAAAAGTATTACAGAATAATACAATGAACATTACTAAATCAGCATCATCATGGATAAAAATATTTAGAAGTTTTTAGAGCACTTCGCATAAAATGTATTCCACAATAATGTATTAGGTACACCCTTCTTTAAAATGTTGATACTTTAATCTTTAAAAATAGTTTTTGAACAGAAAAAGAAAAGAGATCCATGTGATATTAGATTTGGAATTATCCATTCTTTTTTGCAACAGTTTATCTTAAAATAATTAAAATGAAGAGAGAAAATCAAGTTTAGACCAATTCTTCATGAATTACCGACAATATCTTGCATCTTTCAGAATGCCCAATAAAAAAAATTAAACAGTGTTTGAACTGTTTTTATATTAAACATATTAAGTATCTTATATTTTATATTGAAATATCTGAAATGAAGAATATAGTTGGAAATAATTGCAATTTCTTTCAAAGGTCAAATTTTCGGGCAATCATTCCATTAATTTAAACCTTAAAACAATAAATTAATTTAGACCATCTTTAATGGGCTCTTCATTTTTCGTACCAAACTCCACTCTTTACACTAATGGATGCTTTGTTATAAGTTTTAAAAACATCAAATTTATTTTTATATTATTAGTTTACGTTATTTTTTGTTAAGCTTTTATAATAATAAAATGATCATTTAATTTTTAACTTTATGTATTTACTTTTAAGTTGATAATATTTAGAACTTTGCTGTATCAATATAAATTATATTAACATAAATTTTAGTAAGTTCAATTTTTATACACCCAACAAATTTTAAAAGACGTTTGTAGATGATTTAAAGCATAATAATATATCTAGTTACATATCATTAACATAAACAAACAGCTAAAATCATAGCATGAAAGGACTCTAAGAACATCTTTAAAAGCTATGTTACAGTTTTTTCACAACAGAGTATCAAATTTTCTATATTAATAAAATATTCAATAAATCTAATAAAATATTGTTCCTTTTCTTACACATCCAATTTCAATGTCTTCTACTAATGGATTTTTTTTTTAAATATTATCTCTCTGTTTTTGGAAATTTATCTAAATTTATAGCATAGTTAGTGAAGCAAAATAATTACTTAAATTCCTATTTTCTAAAATTTAATATAGCTGTTGAAAATGTTCTATACAACCCAAGGATATAATAATCAATATGCATATAACTTATAAGAAATGTTCAAATGAGAAGTGTTAAAAAATACGAAGTAGAGAAATGATCTCCACCATTCATCAGGTCAATAAAGGTGGCTTTCACTAGTTACGGTCTCCGCAATCACAGGGGATTGACGCGATTCATAGGAGGGTAGAGATTATTAAAGGAAATGACCCGGTCAAAGCCGTCATTGACCGGATGAGTGGTGGAGATCACTTCTCTGCTTTTCATTTTTTCTAACACTTTGTCATTTGAACCTAATACTATAACTTATAACATAAATTCAAAGATATATAATCTTCAAACTGAACTTTTCATACCAGAAAACTGAGTGATCCAATCGCACCGTTTAAACGGAATAGCTAGCGTCACCATCGGAGCTTCGCCGCTGCTGCTATCGTGTTTCTCTTTCTTTCTGAATCTCGCCATTTTCACAGAACTTCCATCAGAAGAAGAAGAAGATTTCGAAGAACACGAACTGTCTGCAGATTCATTATCCTTCTTCCTAACAACAATTTTCGGCGAGCTCTTCGCTAATTTCACGTAACTCTTCGGTTTTTTTCCGACCAAATCCTTATCCTTCTTCTTCTTCATACTCTCCTTCTCCTCTTCTCTAACCTCAACTCTGTTTCCAGCAGGTCCGAGTATCTTCCGCGATTCCGAATCGGCCTTAATTGAAGGTGATACTGATGGAGGTTCGGTGGAATCAGACATTGGCACAAAAATGGAGCTCAAATTGTGACCTAACAATGGAGCATATGGATCACAGATAATGGATGATGATTTTGGATTTGTGAATTGAAAGAGTACAGTGGAATGAATCAATTAGGGTTTTAAAAAGGAAAGGGGGAGAGAATATAGGGGTTAGAAAGGAACAGAAATTTGAAAATGACTTGAAATCCGAAATGGAGTATTATATGGGCGGGCTTTTCTTCATTTTCCTTTTCCGGAAATTTATTTATTCGAGAAAATTATTTATATGGCCATTCAATAAATATTGATTCATCTCCTAACCATTCTCCCACACCGATTTGCAAAATAACCCAAATGGTCGCCATAGAAACCGTAGCCCCGGGCGACTACCACTTTTCCGGCCAAAGTTACACTTCCGTCGCCCCACAAACCGTAGCCCTGGGCGACGGTTATATATTTACACAGTTAGCCCTTTTCCAAGATTCCAAAAACTTACACCCTTGAAATAAAATTAGCCGTCGCCCCACAATTATTTACACCCTTTGAAATAAAAAATAAACCGTCGCCCCACAATTATCTACATCCATGAGACACCCTTCCTTTCATTAAAATAATCATGTAGTGGAGGTTGGTCTCTTACACACGCCATGTGTAGATCCATTTGGATTCTTTAAGGAGCTAAATGTATTTAGTAAGTTAAAGGAATATATAACCGTCGCCCGGGGTTATGGTTTGTGGGGCGACGGAAGTGTAAGTTTGGCCGGAAAAGGGAGAGTCGCCCGGGGCTACGGTTTTTATGGCGACCATTTGGGTTATTTTGCAAATCCGTGTGGGAGAATGGTTAGGAGATGAATCAATATTTATTGAATGGCCATATAAATAATTTTCTCTATTTATTCCCACATACCAATTTTTTATATTTAATAGTTTATATATTACGACATTAAAATCATTTATATGATTAAAAATTCGTGGTCTTTTAAAGTTTATTATCAATGATTAGATATCAAGTATTATTAGTAAGATAAGATTAAGAACTTTTGTATTATCCTAATTGATCTTTATCAATATCTTGTAACATGTAAATATATAAATAAAGACATTCAAAATGTGAAATATTGCAATTTTTTTATTTAATCATAGAGTATTGAATATATAAATACAAATTATTTTAGAATAACTATCATTAATGTTACGAATTGTATAAACTAGTATCAATTATTTGTGTATATTTATAGATCAATGTTATATGGGTTAAGTTAGTTATGAAATCTACTATACATCTTATTTGCAGTTGATTTGGTAAGAGACTAGATTTTTCAAAATACACAAAATCAGTTATCGAATTTAGTGTGTATGGTGTGTAACATTTACATTATATTTGAAATATCATATACATAGATGCTAAGCAGTTAACACGGTCAATTGTCAAAATCGCGAGCAAGACCTTGATTTGTTGTCGTGGTGAGATTGCAATGCAATAGCGGTAACAAAATAGGTTCATAAATTAAATACAAATATGTATATTATGTCTGATACATATCAACTAGAACAATTTAAAATTTGAAAGAGGACAGGAGTCCAAGAGTGGAATCGATTAGTGGAGTGCGGAGTCGAGTGTGTTCACATCTTCATGCTTCAATCAAAGAGTCCAGTATCTGATCGATGAAATTGCGGGAGGACAATGAAGTATGAACTTAATTTAGGTCAATCATTAAAAAAGTCTATGATACATGTATATTAAAGTAAAATCCCATATAATATTAAAAGGAAAGTTCAAACTGTTCTAAAAACCTACATGTTCATGGACTCAATTATAGCAGTATAGCATACCGCTATTGTGAAATCAAATCTCGATGCAATAGCGGTGAATAACATTGCTATTTCCACTACAAGCCATCACTATATTTATGAGGATCGCAATATGCTATTGCAGCACAATTATCTGCAAAGCATACGTATAAGTAAATTGAACCAAAATAGACTTAATTTTACATTTAATTATATTTAAAACAAATCCCCCATTCAATATCTCTATTCTAGAACCACCTTTTTAATAAATTCGTCAAAAGAACACGATACCTAAACTAATGTTCCCTAAAATAAGAACATGAGAGAAATTAGGTTTACTTTGGTTTCCCAAGTAAAAAGTATTATCATAATATTTTTTATAAATTAAAAAAAAAAGAACAAATTTTAATTTAATTTGATTTTAGATCTCATACGTATATAAATCATAAATGTACGTGACTTTGTCAATTAACAAGATTCAACAAAATGTTAATTTTATAACAAATTTAAAAATTGATTGTTTTTTGTTTCAAAAAAATGATTGTATTTAGACCGACAAACATTGCATTCACAAGAAATGGATTAAGACATAAAACCTAACGATTTGTGACGACATTTATTTGGAAACCATATTAATATTTTAAATTAGGATAAAACAAAAAGGATTTATGTTAAAAGGGTAAAAATGTCATTTGGAAAGGTAGGCAAGGGGTAGCATTCGGAATTTGGTTGCTATTGCTATTTCTATTTGCTAGTGGAATGGAGATGGAGGGGTATACTATCCTTTTACCGTTACGATAAAGTATCCAAAGTCCACCACCAAATAAAGTGAAATAAACAACGACTAATATACAACTTTTATTGGGCCCCTTTCCCATCTAACCTCTTACGGCCCAACTAATCTTCTTAACACTCACATCATATAGGCCCATTAACGAATCTATTTGTATTCGAAGTTTCACACTCAAATAGTCAAATTGTTATATTTGATTTCTGGACGCCTTTTTGTTGAACGACAAGTTAACACACACGCTCCAACGGTATCGGGCTTCCAATTGGGCAATCCCACTAATCCGCTGCGACCCGACCCAACCTAAGGTTGAACCCGACCGACAGGGAAGTGGATCTCATAGACTGGATCCTCTCATACAGGCCCCGAACCCGGCCCAAAGGACCAGATCCAAAGTTTGGATATCTTAGAAATGTCACTCGTGGGCGCCTTTTATCTAATGCTTACCTGATACCAATCTATTTGTATTCCAATCTAATATTTGATTAATAGGCGCCTTTTATCTAATGCTTATCTGATTGATATTAACTTACTGATAAAAGTTGACATTTTCATTTAACTTATCGTATAAGATTGTAGTTTATTAAAACAATAGCATGCGACATTTTTTATCTAGTAATAGTCTATCACGTAAGACTTTTGGTGATTGTCATCCCTCTTACTAAGTAAGATTCTCAGTATTTTTCCTATTCATCCAATAAGGTAACATCCCCTTAGTTGTGAATTAAGTCATACGTCTATTGTTGAAATCAATTGAATGGAAACGGTCTTCCTATCGAACGATTCGGACAACCAACACCTGCTCGGTTGGATATGATTCGTTTAGTTTGACTTCAATTCGATGTTGGAAACCACAAATATTCCAGTAACGTATAGTAGAGGTTAGGGCACAACATCTGAGTTAGATTAAAAGGCTTACATATCAAGGTTCAAGACAGATTTATCATTAACTTGGTCTCTCTAATTCAATTGTTCACACACATATGTAAGACCCAACCTAGAGAACAAAAATCTTCAAAAGTAAGGCCAACAAAGGATGATTTACACGTGGTGTTGGATAGTGTATAACACCCATGTTATGTTAGTGACCATCCTAATGCAATCCTAAATTCCTAATACAAATGTTTATGAGGCCATTTACTTAATGTTTGTCCGGTAAGTACTTAACAGGTCACTTTACCTTACTGTATGAATACGACAAGAAATAAAATATTACTCACTAAGAGCGATGGCGAGGATCAAGAGTTTTACTCGTTAAGTGAGGGTGATGAGTCCTACCCGATAAGTGAGGGTGATGACTCTTATCCGAAAAATGCTTACCGGATAAATTGTTGCATTCGATGTCGTCCTGATAGGCTAAAATATTATCCGATAGGATAAGTAATCGTGTTGAATCTTACTGATAATTGTTTACCGTAAGTGTTTCGGTAAGTGGCCCAAAGTAAAAAAAAAAGTTGCATTCACTTATTCACTAACATGTTAAATTAACATCGCAACCAATCATCATCGTCATCACTCTAGATGTTCAATGATGCAAGTTTGAAAAAACGTTTAATAAGAAAACCAAATATATTGAGATATTATTCCTACTCCTATATAAATAATGCAAAAAATATATATTAGAAAAGATCAAAACAGTTGGTAAGCGCTCCCAAATGTCCATGTCCATCAATTTTCACCTATGTCTCACGTTAAAAAAAATCAAAATCAAAACTCATCTTTTTTAATTTTCAGCTCATTTTATATATCTTACAAATAACCCTTCGAGTAGAATTCATAACCTTAAATTTGCAAAATTATCATGCATATACTTCCTACATCTAATCCGGCATATTAAAAAACTCAGGTTTGGATATAGAAGGAAAATAAGTGAATCTTGTTGAGAATTATGTTGATCAAAATTTCAGCAGTAGTGCATCAAATATCTCGGCCAAGTATGTCGCCTTTTCATCTACTTTTCTCAAATCTTGACTCTTTCTAAATGCCAGAAACAAATGTTGTCAACTTTCTTTCTGCAAACGGAAGAAAGGAGTATGAGGTTGTGATAGAAGATTGGAACATTTCCTGAGTACCTAGATACAACAATAGCATCGAAGGGTTCTACGTGGACTTTATTTGTTGGTAGGGGTGAGCAGGAAAAAACCGAAACCAAACCGAAACCGAAAAAATCGAAAAAACCAAATCGAAAAAAACCGAACCAATACCAAAACAATTGGTTTTGGTTTTTAAAATTTCAAAAACCGACTTTTTCGGTTTGCTTTGGTTTTATTATTCAAAACCAAACCGAAAAAACCGAACCGAACCGAATAAATACTTCTTTTAGTTTTACCCTAGTTATTTAGTAAATACTGGAAGATTTTGTTGAGTTCTTATTTATCTCCAGTTCTTTGATAATTTTCTTGTTTATGAGTTCTTATTTATCTCCGGTGCTCTGCTAATTTTCTTTTAGTTTTCAACGAATTAATAATTTTACCCTTTGCATTCTCCTTCTCATAATTACTTGAGTCCATGAATGACTTAACATCACATAGAAAACATTTATATTAAAAATGATGAAACAAATAATAAATTGAAGTTATTCTATGATGATGATAACAATTAATTATGTAAATTAGTCAATATTAAATTGAAGTCATAGTTCTATAAAACACCAACTCTATCTTTTAAATATTCAGATGCGATAAACAGGAATTGATGATGTTGGATTTTGATTTTTGGACAAAAAATTGAAATCCAAAACCAAAAAACCAAAAACCAAATTAAAAACCGAAAACCGAACCAAAAACCGAACTTAAAACAGAAAACCAAAAACCAAAAAACCGATTGGTTTTGGTTTTGGTTTTTCTAAAAACCGAAATTTTCGGTTTGGTTTCGGTTTTACCTCAAAACCGAACCATGCACACCCCTATTTGTTGGCATAAAAGAAGGCTTGTTTCAACATTCAAGTTTCTTTTGGATAGAGGAGCCACTCTAGCACCTGGGAGATCAGTTTCTTGAGTTTACATTTGTTCTTGAAGTATGCTATTTAGTTTTCGTACCAGTTTCATTAGTTTTGTATCAATTGACAATACTTTAGTTTTAGTTGTTATGAATATACATTCATATTTTCTATTTGGATTAACTGATTTACTATGATAGGATCAATAGATTTACTTTAGGTATTTTTACTATATTTGTTACATTTTATTTTGTTTAAACATAGTTTTTTGAATTTTATTTTCATAGCAAAAAGTATAAATTATTAATGCATAAGTCGGTTTTGAAAAGCTACAAGAGGATTTGAGATTTAGACACACTTTCCGATTTCTATTACTTTCCAAATCTTCGACCAATCAACGATATTAATCATCAATGTATAACTGTTTGGGTAAAAACTTACGATCGTACGACGACTGATTTGAATCGTATGATATCTTTTGGGATGATAATTCCGTATTAAGATAAGGTCCTGAGATAAAGATACGTGTATCCTCGAACGATAACAGCTAATCATCGAATGATCCTTATAAAAGATATCGTACGATATAATCAGGGAACATACGATATCGCACGATATTATACTAACGGTTAAATATATCTTGAGTTCATTCAATTATAACAGATAAACGACAGTTATCAAGGATCAATCCATCATTAAAGACCAAGATACGCTCTTCATAAAGACACAACCGTTACGACCGAGATTCTAGCGACAGTTATAGACGTTACATTAATGAGTCATTATTGGACGTCGGTTACGACCGGAGCAACTATAAAAAGAGACGAAGACTACCATTCAAAGACATCTATCTTTCCCGCACACCTTAAGCTCTACATTCTCTTCCAATCATATCATTTACGATTTGTTGTAATTTACATTCGACCAAACTGTTTATTTCATTGTAATCGTACGATCTACACTGTAACTCTCAAGGACGTCACCCCTTATTGGTGATATATAGTGCAACGTCGGTTATCCCCTTTAGTCGACCGCAGGTTTTTTCCTCCATCCAGAGGTTTTTCCTGCGTCATCAATTGTGTTGTCTCTTCTATTTATTTTATCACACGTTTTATCAAACTAGATTCTTTTCTCTCGACGGATTTGCCTCACAACATCTTACGATATAAACTTGTGTAGTTTTTCACTTAAACAATAACTACCTGATTTGCAATTTAAAACTATAAAATTAGTATTGAGATGGACAAATAATTGAAGAAAATTAATGTAAACAACATTGTCATTTTTGGTTTTATGCTTTAGAATTAAGAGGTTCCGCGCCGCATTGCGCACGGATACATTACTAGTATATATTAAAAAAGATCAAAATAGTTGGTAAGCCCTCCCAAATGCCCATGTCCATCAATTTTCACTTGTGCCTCACGTTAAAAAAAATCAAAATCAAATCTCATCTTTTTTTTGCGGCTGCATTTTTCTAGAATTCATGTGCTTTTCTTTAGGTATGTCAAATTTCTATTTTAGCATTAGCACATGATATATTATTTTCCTAGAATATCTCTATCAGACTTCTTTAAAACGGAGAACATGGGATTTTGAACCAATATCCTACTCCAATGCATTTCGCATAACTTTTCAGAAGACGAAGAAATTTGGAGTAAGAGGTGAGTATCTCCGGATATGGAGAACTGTCAAAAAAACCCTTATTATATAAGTTATAAGCCTTATTAGTTTATCTTCTTCTTAGGAAAGTTATAAGTTGTTTTCAAGTGTTTAGATAGGATGTTTATAGCTTTTCAAAAATAAGAAAGAGTTATTTGAGAAAACAAAATTTTTAACTTTTGGGGGAAGGAAATAAACTAATAAATGCTTATCATCAAACACACTCTCAAACTTCCTCCGATTTTGAATCCTTTATATTGTTTCTTGGGTGGGCTAGGCTACGAGGCATGGCGGGCTCATGAGGTGGGCTCCAGGTCAGTTTCCACAACTGGTTCAAGCTACCCCACTCCCTCTATCACACCCTCTTTTTTTAACTGAAATATATATGAATTGGATATTTAATTTGGTGGGTTATGATATTTAATAGAGTAGACTCAATGGACTTACTACGAATAAAACTAATATGACACTAACGTGACAAAGTGAGTTTGTGGGCTTGGTAGGCTATGGCGTTACGCTAGCGATAGCTTTATGATGACAATATATTAAATATTTTAATAGCATATTCAAAAAGTCTTCATTAATTAAAAAACATATTATTTTTTTCTTTCTTTGAAGATCATGATTTTCGGTTTCATCTCATTTCACGAAACTTTTCAAGAATAGTACGGCACGCAAATCAAGAAACAAAAGCATTCTATTTCACACACACAACCGTCGTCAACCATTTCCATCACCGCCGTATCTCCACCGCCATGGATCATCAATCAGACCTCTCTTCTCCACTAACCAAAACAACCCCAATAATCGCCAAATCAAACCCTCCAAAACCCTCCAGAGACTTCCTACTCCACCTCGAAGCATACCTCGCCAAACGCGATGGCGTCGATAAGCTCCTCAAGATCTCCCGTTACGCCACCAAAATCCTCCTCTCCTCCGCCGCCGTACCTCAATCCCACCCCTTCCACCGCCGCCTCAAAACCTTCGAATCCAGCGTCGGACTCAGCCGGAAGGCCTTCCGCCTCGGCAAATTCGTCCAAGACCTCAACTCCTTCCGATCGGCAAACCTCGATTCCACACAAGACATCGTACTGGCCACCATCGCCTACGGCGGCGAGGGTTTGTACTATTTCGTCGAACAGTTCGTCTGGTTAGCGAAATCAGGGCTCATCGACGGCAAACACTCGAAAGATTTGCAGAAGATTAGCGCCTGGGCCGAGTTTATTGGTTATATCGGGAGTATTTGTTTGAAATCTAGGGATTTGAAGGGGATCTTGGAGGATGAATCGAGTTTGGTATCGAGTATCGAAATTGGGGAGATGAGAGGGGATTCTGTGGAAATTGAAGAGGGAAAGTTGGAGAAATTGAGGGAGAAGAAGATGCTGAAGAAGCTGTCGCTGGTGCAGGATGTGGCGGATGGATTGATGGCGGTGGCGGATATTCGCGACGGCAAGGGGCGGCTTTCGGGGCCGTTGCTGCTGGCGTCGGCCGGAATGTTATCGGCGATCATTAGTACTCATAAGAACTGGTTATCTTGCTAATTGTGTTTGATTAAAATACGAAAGTCGATTATCGTTTTGATCATTTTGCAGTTTGATTCCTCATTTGTTGAGTATAGAACTATTATATACACATCAATCCCAATCGCTTTTGGGGGTTTTATTTTTCTTTGTTCGCAATCACAATTGGGGCTAAAATAGCTTATTATGTGAATTGCTTATGATGAAGCTTTATCTAAAGTAGATATTTATGAATAATTTTGAGAATTGCCGATTCCAATTCCTGTCAAACTTTCTTTGACGATGGCAAGTGGCAACCGCGGGTCGAGGATTGACCCCCAATCCCCGTGCCCGCTTAAAACCCCAAATTGTGGAGAACAGCAGAAAAATAGGTATCCTCCTTTCGTGTAAACGGTTAATTAAATATTTAAACGGGTAATTTTTATTGCAAGGATAATGGTTTAAAAGTTAAATGTTATTTTTCATCTTAGGGACCCTTAACCACTGTTTAAATTTTATTAGGAGTCTTGGAAAATGATTATACTAAAATTACATAATTTTTTAAAATTCATTATCCAAACATATCCTAAAGGAATTTTAAAATCGAAATCTGTCCAAAATATTAAAACAAAATCGAAATGCGTCCAAAATATTAAAACTAAAATCAAAATGCGTCCAAAATAACTGGGCATAGTTAATTAAAATAATAAATAAGAATTAATTAGAGAAAGGTTCATGCGAGAAACATAACTGTTTAAGAAAGCATGAGGACGATTCTGAACCACTCACTCGGTCAATAAAGACGATTTTGACCGGGTCACCCTCCTTTAGTCATCTCCACCCTCCATGAATCGTGTCAATCCTCCGTGATCGCCGTCCACCGTAACCGAAAATTTGTGGTTGAGAATCGTCCTCACGTTTTCTTAAATCGACATCGTTCACGTATGAATTCATCTCTAATTAATTAATTATATAACCGTGTATATAATCGGTTAATTGGGCCGGAGATTGGTCCCTGTCCAGTTCAATTTAGTCGGGTTTTCCCCGTCTCCATTCCCATTTAGTGTCTCCGAATCCAGCCCGTTTATTTCGGGTTTCGTTTTTCTTTTGACAAAAAAATTATATGTTTGGATATGTTTTGTTTTTTTTGCCATCCCTATGAATAGCATAGGGTTTGGTCTTAAGTGAAAAAGAAGATGTGAAGAATGGCGAGGGGGCGGGTCTGTCGGGTGGGTTCTAATCTGTTAGTTAACGTTTTATTTTGAGAAAAATCATCATTCTCATTTTTCTATAAAAAGACATGCTATAATATTTTCTTAAGAAACTTTATCTTTTTAGTAGAAAACCAACTATATTAGCAGAGGTCGAGTCCACCAACTAATAAGTTCTAACCACTAGCCAATTACAACAAAGATTGTAACAACGGTAAGCCACGTTGAATCCATAAAAACTCGGTTTTAACTTATTTTGGCCATTGAATTCAAGTACATGGGTGATCAGTTAAAAAAATCAAGGGGTGGATTCAATTGATTAAACTAAACATGCAATTAAAATGGATTAAAAAAACCAATACTAAAAGGCAAATGGTTATCATTGATTCTTGAAACGTAAAATAGTAAAACAAGTCCAAATTGGCTATGGTTATTAGAGGTGCTCAAAAACCCGACCAACCGAACTAACCTAACCTAAACTTAGGATTTTGATCGTTTTTGGGCAAACACTAAGATTTTAGCACAAAGTAAGCTTCACAAACTAACTTTTAAGAGTTGAAAAAGAGACATAACATTGCATGAAGGGTAGCTTAAATAGTATAACAACAATCCACATACAAAACAAAGCAAAGATGAATACATGTTAATTTCACAAACATCTCATGAAAGATATAAACCTACTCTAATCGGTCATTCGCACAAAGGTATTGATGTTTACACTTAAAGCGTCAGTTCACATAAAAATACAATACCACACGCCTGCATCAAGTCTCAATTTTCCATTGCTAATGGTAAACATTAAGCATGAATCAAAATGACTTCACTTATGGGTTGTAACTTGGATAAGGATCAAGTTAAGAAAATATATGGCTAAGTAGTTTTGGACTTTGGAATATAAACCACGAATTAAAGTGTCTACTCTCATACATTTCATATCAAAGCAATCATAAAGTTTCTTAATTTTTGAGCTCTTATTTTGCTTAGCATTCTATGAAGACGATTGTATTTCTTCTAAAAAATTTGTTGTATCTATAAGTTTTCGATTAATGTTACTGGTCTATTTCATATGTAGCTTGAGTAACGTTGACAAAAAATCAAGTAATTTTTCACATTCATCTTGAAACACGATAGTTGGATACATGTTCAATGGTTATCAAGAACATGTTTAAAATATATCGAGACAATTGTGAAACAGTTGCTTTGCATTTGGAGGGATGGGGGCAATGAACATAGTGGATCATCGTTATCATTAATGTTTAGAGTACATTGACCGGCTATTTAACATATCGAGCTCATGTATATTTATTGAAACTTAAAATGCCCCAAGTAGCTATCCAGCAATTGTTGAACACATCAACTTATACAAGTATATATTTCTTGAATTTTAATATATATCAAGGGGACATTGAGCACATTGAGCTTTTAAAAATGCATGAAAAAATTTAAGTGGAATTGTTCAATGTGTTTTACAAGTTCAAGCGTTTTTTTAAATAATTCGAAAAAAAAAATCAAGTAGTTGTTACTTTGTACACTCACATGCACCAAAAAAAGATAAAAACAAATAAAATACAAGGATCTTCATGATTTCCTTTGCATTCTCTTTATACCTCCTAATCTTATAGAAAAACTTGAAGATGCAAATACGCATACTAGTCTTATAAGAGGAATTACTACTATCGACCTCGAGGAGATGAGGTCGGTGCTCATCAGTCATCACCACTTTCCTCGAGAGGAATTACTAATGCCTAGTGTTTGTCGAAGATGATTGATTGACGTCCATATTATGCAAAAGAAAAAAAAGAATAACCAAGTGATTAATTATTTTTTCTCCATCTCATTCTCATGTCTTTTTCTTAAAGAAGTTTAAACAAGATAAATAAATTGAGCAAAAAATTGTCTTGTAAGGATTTTTATAGTATGTAAAAAAAATAAACATAAAGTGCAAGCGAAATATTACTGTACTTTTTATTTATTAAAATAAATAATTTGAATTTTTGTTGGGTTAACATATATTTCAAAGGAATATCAACATTAACTCATTAAACATGTTCTTGTAAATAAGTTTCAACATTAAGCATACCTTTGATACATGGTCCTACCTTTATAGCTTAAAGTTTTCCGCTCTTTATGTATAAAAGGAAAACCTAAAAGTAACGAGGTGACATCATAAAAATTGAATATTTCTAAATAGTGGATTATGATTAATGTGTAATTATGCCATATTGATTACCGTTCAAAATATTTTTATCCCATATTGATGAGAAGTTAAAATATTGAAATCAAGAGATATGTGTATTAGAAAAGTGGATACGATTATCTTTTATCATTCACATAAAGTGGTCTTAGTTTATGATCTTCTTCTCTTGAAATAAAGTTGTGTTTGGTACATGAAAAATGATAGGATGAGACAAAAGATCATTGTCCCACCTTTGACACGACTGACTAGGATTGGGTTAGGTTGGGATAAGATGGGACAAAAGGTTTTTTTTTCAGCAATTGCTAAATGCACCCGACTTTTTACCAAATGCACCCAAAAAGTGAATGCGTCATACACACACATGTCAACGTCAAAGGCTACTTTTTCAATTCCCGATGCTACTTTTTCAATTCCCGATGCACTTTTTGGGTGCATATAGCAACCCCTCTTGTTCCACCAAAATAGGTGGAATAACATGGACAAGAGTAAGATGAGAATTAAAATATTGTTGAACTTCCCTCATTTAATTTATATACTCTAATATATATATAGGGGCCTTCAAGGAAAAACCATTTTTTTTTGTAAAAACTATAGGACCAATCTAAGCCTTTGATCTAAAAAGGGCATGATCGTCATTTTAGATTATTCCTCAAGTTTTTACAAAAGAAGAGGTTTTTACAAAATATGTGGTTTTTGTTGGGTTTTCGTGGGTATCCTTGGATCGAACTGACTCGAGGATTAACTTAGATCTAACAAACCTCACTGGTTTGATAAATCTCACAGGTTTAAAATCAAACTGATAAAACCTACGTGATCAGAAACACACTGTTTCGATCTTATCATGCGGAAGCGATAAAAGCTAAAAACCCTTAAAAGCCTATTGATCTTTAATCGTTTTAGTCCTAATGATTTGGATTCAGATCAGTTTACCTGGATTGCTCGAGATTTAATCCACCGGTGATTGACCTATCGAACTGTTCTTCTAGTTGAACCGAATGAAACCCGAACAACAAAACTGGAATCCGAACGGGGGGGGGGGGGGGGGGGGAGATTTGGCGCCGGTTGGAGAGAGAGAGGAGGAGAGAAACTGAAACTGATTCCTTTTTATTGAAAAGCTTAATTTTTCTTTGACCCATAAGCCTTATTTATATGGGGAGAAAAATACAGTTTGAATGGTATTCAGTTTCCATATAATGATTATCTCAAATCCTTTCCTTTTTAAATTACTGGAAAAGAATTTGCTTATGATAATCCTTATTATATATATATTTATCTAATATATATATATTACTTTATTAATTAATTATTATATATTTATTTTATCAAATAAATATACAATCTCCTAATTAATTAATAACCCTCCAACTTTGGTAATTCTTACTGTAATTACCCAATTGATTTATAATATACTATTATAAATCCTAACTCCCCATTTCTGGGTTTCATCTAACTTGTTCGACTTATAGGTCCTCACAGGTGTGACCCTCAAGTGTCTTGCAACATTGAATGTGTAATTACTTGGTTTGTCAACTCTGCACATAATTCCTAACAGTTTTTACAAATATATATATATATATATATATTCACCTTTTTGTAAAAACTTGAGGAATAATCTAAGCCCTTGATTTGAAAATCGCAGTTTATTCATTATATGAATATTCACCATATGAATATTCAACATATATTCACCATATGAATATTCATCATATATTCACCATATGAATATTCATATTTCTCATATCATATTCATCATATATTCACCATATGAATATTCATATTCACCAGATGAATATTCAAATTCACCATATCATATTCATCATATGAATATTCATATTCACCATATGAATATTCATATTCACCAAATGAAAATCATATAAATTCATTCATCTTATAAATACAAAACAAAATGTCTATTTACATTTGTATTCACCTAATGAATACAAAACTAAATATCTGTTTACAACTAGATTCACCAAATGAATACAAACAAATGTATTTTTACATTTAAATTCATCTAATGAATCTTCACATCATCATCCACTTCAGCCTTCAAGAATATGATGAACCTTCATAGATCACATGATGAACCTTCAAGAACACATTATGAACTTTCAAGAACAAAACTTAAAAAACTCTTATTTTCCAGTAATGATTTCCTAAAATCTTCATAAAAAATGTTATTATTTAGATATGTTGCACAAATCAAGATTACAAACAACATTTATGAAACAACAATCTCTAAAATTGAATCAAACAAACCTAATTTTGAAAAAAAACTCAATAACCCTAGAAATTGGGGGTTTTCGATAGAAATAGAAAAAACTTACCAGATCATCGGATTTTGTTTGGTAACCAGATCTGAAAGACGGCAGCGGCGGTGGTAGTGGTAGACGGTAGCGGCGGCGGCGGTGGCGGTGGAACACCGGCGACGGTGGTGGATGTACAGATCTGGTGGTTGGTGGTGAGGTCCGGTGGTAGAGATGAAAAACGATTGTAGATTTGGAGAATATTGATGCGATTTTGGTGGGTTTTTTTTCTTTTTTCTTTTTGGGTTTTGGAGAAACAAGATGATGAGCTTGGAGGCATCAATGGAGGTTGTGGTGTATAGAGGGAAGGAGGTGTGTGATTGGTGGGGGGGAAACGAGGAAGACAATGAAGTGAAAGAAAGTTGCCTTTTCTTTTAATTGTTTAATTATAAATTAAAATAACCAAAATGTCTAAATTACCCTTATGGGTTATAATCTAGTGTGGCATCATAAAAGATTAAGGAATTGTTATCATGGTCCTCTAGTATTAATAACCTTTGATTAAAATCTTTTAATGGATGAGATTGGTCCTATAGTTTTTACAAAAAAAATGGTTTGTATTTGATTTTTCCTCTATATATATATATATATTTGTTTTAATGGTCATCACCAAACATCGTTGTCGCCACCATTGGTGCTCACTAGTAACCATCGCCAACCACCATTGACCACCTCCACAATCATCGCCTATAGCCACCACCGTCGTCGAAAGCCTCACCCAATTACTACCACCTATTGTCACCACCACCATAGGTGGCCACTGGTAGCCATCGCCAACCACTGTTGACCACATTCACCTCTTCCTCTTCCACCATCTTTACAACCACGCCCATCACCACCATTACCACCATCCACTAGTACAAATTTGCTTTTTTGCCACGGTTTTGAAATTCATGTTAGTCACGCTCAGGTATAGAACCGTGACTAAAAGTCATAAATAAAATTGGAGTATTCTTTTAGCCACGATGTAACACAATAACCATGACCATTAGAAAACATGTTTAAACATAATGTCATGGTTTAAACAAAACCGTGACTAAATTGTCCGTATGGCCACAATTTTTTTGTCGTGGCAAGTAACAATTAAAAACCGTGGCCATAGATGTATATATAGTCACGGTTTTTCTGTGACAATTATTATTTGTGACCATAGACCGCATATGGCCTCATGAAGTCATTTTTCCGTGACCAAAATAATATACATATTTAGCCACGAAAATTTGTAAAATGTAGCCAAAAGTCATGGGTATTTGTAGTCATAGTTTTATTATTTTGTGTGACAAGAAGATAACCAGTAGCCACGGTTTACTGTATGAAGCGTGACAATATGTGATGATTTCGTCGCAGTTAATATGAAATGTGTGTAGCTATTAACATAGTTAAAACCATGATAAAAATAATTTTATTTTCACTAAAAGCTGACCAATAGCTACGCTTATACATAATCAATTGTGTGACTAATAAATAGTTAACGTCATGATTTTTAATATTTCGCATGACCAAAAGGCATTTAATACTCACGCTTCTAAAATTTAAGTGTAACTATATGTCTTGAATTAGCCACGCTTT